>VOPJ01006985.1:37140-350589 GCA_014673585.1 Semibalanus balanoides | reverse complement strand
CAGACTGGACAGACTGGACAGACTGGACCAGACTGGACCGAACAGGACCAGACTGGACCAGACTGGACCAGACTGGACAGACAGACGCCACTACCGCCGATGGCAGCTCTGCTATCGCGGTGGGCGCAGTGAGTAGTGACTGACCTCCAGGTTCTGGACGTATCCGCCGGTGCCGGCGCCGCCGCCGTCCTCGCCGCTCGCGGTGGGACAGATCCAGATGTAGCCGTTGTTGCCGAGAATGACGGTGCCGCCGCAGGGCAGGTCGTGGAAGTGGTTCTTGCGGCGCATCACCAGACTGGGCGGCACCCTCACCATCACACCCTGGGACAGCTGGACACACACGACACGGCGCGGTCAGACATGGCCACGGCACACCAAAGAGACAGTGCTCACTGCCCGACATCAGACAATCGCGATACAATATGCTGGCAAAAACTGAGCGGTGGCGGTAAAAGTAAGGGTCCGCCCGCACAGCTCTGTGGATGGAGCGCCCGGCTGGGTAGTGGCTCAGCCTGACAGCATGGTTTTTAGTCGCGGTGACGCTGTTCGATATTGGCTCCTGATCAGGATATCCTAAGGCTAGCTAAACCAGAACTAAACAGGACACCAGAGGCTGGGCAGACCGTGCTACAGTAGCTATAGGGTTTTTAAGTGTGACGTCGAGGTTCCAACAGCTAACTGCGCTAGTGCTTAAGATATAGGGGATTCACTTTGAGCCTCAATTCTGATACACTTATTGTTTTCAGACGCCAAAAAATATGTTTTGAAGTAAAACAAGATGCATATTTTCATTTTGATCCATTTTGTCTGCAATAATGTTAGGGAGTTATAAGGAAAAGCGGATAACTTCGGTGGGCTACTATTTACTAAATAAAAAGGGTGTTCCGTATGCATAAATTTTCTAGTCACAAAATGAAACAAAATAATAAACATAAGAGTGAGCGTTTTATATCCACAAATTATCTAGTCACAAAATGTAATAATGTAAATTAAAAAGTAGTCACTCGTGTTGCAAGAAAATAAAACAAATACAAATAATTAACACAGGTATCAGCTGTAAATAGTTTAGTAGTCTCGAAGTGAATGCCAGCTCTCTAGAAGTTCCAATGCATTATGGAATGAAATAAAATGAAAAATATGATAAAGGACTAGGTGATACAGTGAATTTGACACGAAAACTGACAGCAGGTACTCCACAATCGTTGCTCCTGATGAAACTCCTCAACGTTAGCGCAGCCAGCTGTTGGAACCAGGGCCCAATCTTACCAACCCTCCTTTTTGTGTAATCCCCCAGCTCCCCACAAACAGCTGACTGCAATCCCACCAAACGCCCATATATGGTCTTGATGTGGTACTTGGGGCATAGATAGGCATTGAACTAGTATTTAGACACTTGCCACTAGATGTCGCGTTACGTATAGCTGATTCATTCCAAATTTATTGAATGTGTCTGGCTTAATGCTCTTCAGCTTTAAACGCATGCATTGACGCATAAATAAAGAAATAACAGCTTTTACCTAAGCACCAGCTTTATCTAAAAAAATGGCCAATATCACGTGAAATATTCAGCGTTTCCTTATCTTTGATACTATCCATGGATTTAATTTCGCCGCTAGATGGCAGTGACGCATTGACGCCATTCACGGCACTTGGTAAGATTGGGCTGTGGCAAGATTGGGCCCCGAAGACGTCATCACTTAAAAGCCCTATAGAGCACGCTTAATTACGTCGCTAAATTCTGCCGGTTAACAGGGTCAGGGTTAACAGGGACCCTGACCCTGACAGGGTCAGGGTCCACCCCACAAGCTATGTTTGGCACAATACGCTGATTACAGGGTCAGGGTCCACTGGTCAGGGTCAGGTCAGGGGTCTGGTCACTGGTCAGGGTCCACCCCACAAGCTATGTTTGGCACAAGACGCTGATTACGGAGATCCACACGTTCAAAGGTCAAAATTTAATACAAATATACAATTCAGTTACCTTTATGTATATTTGTTTCGGAAATTGTACCAGCCACAGCTTACCGCAAGACACCGATACTATTTCATATACGAGACTGCATCAGAATACAGTGTTTGCTGCTCAGCACTGCAACATAGACAACACGAGTGCCGTCAAGTCTCTCAGATGGCGGCCACCCCGCAGCGTCCCAGCAACATCGCCATCAGCGTCAGTCACTTCTTCCCCACATTACACGTACCTTGCCATACTTGAGGCTGCGTGTGTGCAGCGAGAGAGATCCGTCGGAGAAGACGTTCTGCACCTCTGCCGAGATGAGGTCGCCCTCCTCCAGGTACGAGCGCATGGCCAGCTCGTCCTCCTGCGTCTTGCGCCGCTGCTCGCCTCCGGGCAGGTTGACAGAGGAGAGCATCAGCAGGGAGTGCAGCCGGCTGCAGGTGTCCACCTTCCAGCGTTTCTGCTGCACCTCGATCACCCGGCCGATCACCACGTCACCGATCTCACCTGCCGGCCGATCACCACGTCACCGATCTCGCCTGGACCGCAGCAGACAGACAGCAGGCTCAGTACACACTGCAGTTACGATCACCACGTCACCGATCTCGCCTGGACCGCAACATACAGACGGCAGGCTCCTAGTACACACTGCAACTTACGATCACCCAACGTCCACCGATCTGACCTGGGACGCCGGAACATACAGACGCAGCTCAGTACCACAACTTGCATACATCCACCACGTCACCGATCTCCGCCTGAACGCGAGACAGACAGACAGCAGGCTCAGTCACCACTTGCGAGGGTTACGATCACCTCGTCACCGATCCGCCTGGACCGCAACCCAGACAGGACGGGCAGGTTCAGTTACACGAACTGCAGCCTTACGATCACCACGTCAGGCCGGACGTCGCGCGTGGAGGCCGCAGCAGACAGACGGCAGGCTCAGTACACACTGCAGTACGAAAACCACGTCACCGATCTCGCCTGGACCGCAGCAGATACAGACAGCAGAGGCTCGCGCTTCTCAGTACACCTCCACTGCACAGTTACGATCACCACCCGCATCCGAATCTCGCTCTCTGCACGGCCGTATCCCACACGTCACCGAATCTCCGCCTGGATCCCCGCAGCAGACAGCCGGTACAGCTCTAGTACAGCACCTGCAGTACGATCACCACGTCAACGACTCTCGCCTGGACCGCTAGCAGAGCAGGACAGCAGGACTCAGTTAGCAAACTGTACATTTACGAATACACCACGTCAGCCCATCTTCGGCCTGGCACCGCAGCCAGACAGACGGATAGCTCAGTTACCACCTGCAGTTACGATCACCACGTCACGAGCTCGCCTGGAGCCGCAGCAGACAGCGGCAGGGCTCAAGTAACGACTGCAGGCAAGCGAGTCACCACGTCACCGACTTCGCACTGGAACCGCAGCAGACAAGACAGGCAGGCTCCAGTACACACGCAGTTACGATCACGTCACTCACCGACTCGCCTGGAACGCGCAGCATGTACCGACGGCAGGCTCCCCAGTAACACACTGCAGTTACGATCACCACCGCACCGATCTCACCTGCCGCCGATCAAACACGTCACCGATCTCGGCTGGACCGCCAGCAGACAGACGCAGCTCAAGTACAAACTGCAGCTACGATCACCACGTCACCGCGATCTCGCCTGGACCGCAACAGACAGTCGGCAGGCTCAGTACACACTGCAGTCTACGATCACCACGTCACCCTATCTTCGCCTGGACCGCAGGGCAGACAGACGGCAGGCTCAGTACACACTGCAGCTACTGATGCACCACGTCACCGATCCTCGCCTGGACCGGCAGCAGCACAGACGGCAGGCCAGTAACACACTGCAGTGCACGATCAAAACACTCAACCCGAAATCTCGCCGGACCGCAGGCAGACAGACCGGCAGGTCAGTACAAACTGCAGCGTCACGTCACCACGTCACCGATACTGCGCCTGGACCGCAGCAACAGAGGGCAGCGTATCAGTACACACTGCAGCTTACGATCCACCACGTCACGATCTCGCCTGGACCGAAAAGGCAGACAGACGGAGGCTCAGTACAGCACTGCAGCTACGAATCCACGTCACGATCCTCGCCTGGACGCCAGCAGACAGACCGGCAGCTCAGACACACTGCAGGTGACGATCCATCCACGGTCACCGATCTCGCCCTGGACCGCGAGCAGACAGACGGGAGGCTCAGCTACCAAACACTGGCAGCTACGATCACCACGTCACCGATCTCGCCTGGACCGCAGCAGACAGACGGCAGGCTCAGTACACACTGCAGTTATGTGGAGCACCACTGGCAGCACGTGTGTAGCAACGAACTATCAATCCTCCCAATCTGTCGCAGATGCCTTCAGACTCAAAAGCATCAGTGTAGTGCTCTGATACACATGCAACAATGTGATGCACAGGTTGATTGCAATGCCAGTGCTCGTCATATGGGTGCATGAGTCACAATAGGAATCTGCTGTTTTAAATTAAGATGCCTATATTCTTCATGTTTTACATTCTAAGTATCATTTGACAGCTAACAGATACACATATCCTGCTCGGAATTACGACCATGCCTGCCAATGTCAATACACTGACTTGAAGCAATAGTTATCCAAATAGCCATATACACATTACACAATATGCTGGCATGCTATGTTAAGCAAGAGTAAAACTCAAATAAATAAAACAATATACCAAATAGGATTGGTGCTAGGTTAGTCAACATACCATTGTACCTGGCTTTCAGGGGTTGAACAGAAATAAGTTTGTTTATTCTCCTCACAAATCCAGCAACAGATGCCACCAGAAACTCGCCATCTTTGTAGGTGCCATGACCTCTGGAAATGATGAAAAAGTTAATAATCAACAGTTGTACTTGATAATTGGACATCTATTTATACAAGTCCCCAGAGAAATGATATATAATTTGATAATTATAATACTGCACCACACATTTCACCAGTTCAGTTAGTATGTAATCTGAAACAAGGGGAGAATAGAACCATTACACATAATTTAAAAAAACTATTTTTGAATAACTTGAGCCTTACCTAAGCACACTAAATGCAATAGCTGGTAGAGTGAAACAATATCTACCAGCTTAAATAACATTTAAAATATGATCTATTCATGACATTTCCTTCATGTTGACAGTTGAAATACAATTTATGCATCACTAATGTGCTGTGTTCTTTTGGGTGAGGATTCTCAAGAACTGTGTATGGAGCCTCAGACTATGACCTGCTGCTGACATCACAATAACATCTGCCTCTTATTGGATCGCTATGTACTGCACATCTTGTGATGCTGCACAGACCTTGAAGATACAGACCTGGAGTCATGCAATTTTAACACAACAGAGTTCACCACAGTACCTCTCCAGTCTCCACCCTACACATTTCACTATTGTGGTTCTTATGGGACCAAGATCTTACAGGGGCGGAATCAGTCCCCCTGCAGAGGGTGTAATTATCAGAAGCCCCTCAGCCCGTGTGCCAATTCTGCCGCACTATGGCATCAAAACAGACATGGCCTGAGACTTCTGAGCACTTTGGCCCAATTAACAAATGACTGACATACATAGGTGGAGAATGTAGTATGGCATGTGTGGCCAGTGCCACACCAACATTGTTTTTAATGTAAATTGATAAGTAAAACATTTTGTTGGGCAATGACAAATAGCAAAAATAGCAACACCACAACCAGTGTCCTGATTTTTTTTTTTTTTTTGCAAGAGTGTGATGAATGCTGAGAGGACATTACTTTTCAAGGAGGTGGATATTGAGGGTTAAAATTTGCATGCTAATTAGTAATTACCCAATAGTTGATGCTAAAGGCAGTCAGTTTGCTGGATGCTGTATGTTTAACAAAAATAATAGATGTGTCAATAATAGAAAACTAAGCAAGTCTTAAAAGCATGGCAAGATCATGCATAACATGTGCATACATCAGTAATGTTCCAGATGGCGTCTATTAGGTAATACTTCAGCAACGCACCTCCCACATTTTGAAGGCTGCCTCCTGCATTCCTGCATGTATGGATGACATACTGTTAAATGCGTAGGTACTTAGGGACCTAGGTAGGTAGGAAGATCCTGTTTTTATAAAGTTTTGATTTTAATACTATTTAGCTCAAACACTAGTGATGATGTTTCAATGGCAAGTGGTGTCAAAAAAGTTAATTTGGGTGTAGCTTTCAACTCATTTTTGTGAAATTCAGGAAATTGATCACACCCTTTGGCCACAACTTTGGAAACGATTTTCTGCTCATGCTGAAATACGTAGCAATAACATTTCAATTTGTGTGAAACATGTAGCACTGCGGATGAATTGATCAACAGCTACCTATTCATGCAGAGCCTCAACATTTTGTTAAACAGTTAACATGCGATAGATACATTATACATACCTCATAAATCCTGCATCACCTGTCACCGTATCACCCGGTGTAACCAAATGATCAGGCTCACGTGCTACATCCTCCTGACATGGCCTCTCAGCAGCTAGTCTTATGTCTACTTCCATTTTGATATTAATGATTATCAGGTTAACGACGGAAAACAGCCCTAACTATAGCATTTCGGTTAACGTCTTATTATCCCTTGAGATCACTGTTGCCTTGGTTCTTCCTTTATCTTCACACTTCAACTTGGACCAAATCTTGACCAAATCGTGGTTGTCGTCGTCGTGGTCGTGCTCTACCGTGGCCGCCGTGGCTCTTCATCGAGTTTGAGTGCCCGTTGTTGATAGTCTTTGATGCGTCATCTTTGTATCATATGGTATTTTTGTTTGGAAGCTGAGGAAAAGGAAATCCTTTGCTAAGCTCCAGTGATCGCTGCAGCAGAGGGGAGCCAGCATATACGGTGGTTTTTAGTTCACATATGCTGCTTGTTTTATAGAGCCTAATAGTTTAGGTTTTCCGAAAGGCGAAACCGAATAGATTCCGATAAAATTGGATGGAGCGTTTTATCCAAGTTTTATCCCTGCCTCGGCCGAAAATGAGGATTTTTTAAAAAGGTGGGTTGTCCTTTTTTGTGTTGAAGATTTGTGTTGAGATAGCCATTTTGCGTGCTTGGCATTGAAATTATGTATGGACTATGGTATAAGTTAAAACAACCACTGAGGTCGAATCACAGAGAAATTCGAGTTTTATTTTGAAATCTGTAACATCGCCAGCCCCAGGGGCGGATCCAAGGGAGGGCCAATCCGGCCATGCCCCCCCCCCAAGCGAAAAAGGGTGGGGCCAACATATCTTCGGTTTTGCCCCCCCCCCAAAGGACATTAGTAAATACCCACATTGTTCAATACAGACTGATTTGGTACTATTTAGTGTTAACTTGGTGAGTCTGGTACTCGAGGAAAGATAACAATTTATCGTTAAAATAGCATTAAGCAGTCAAAATCCAGCTTTAACAATACAAAACCGAAAAAATATCGCCGCTCCGCGGCATCACACAAGTTTCGCAATTGCTTACACAAATTAGGAAAATGGAGAAATTTATTTAATTAAGTGTCAGGCAGATGCTCTCCTTGACGGTAATTCATGGCCCCAGGGCCACTTCATACAACATTAAAGGGAATGTTTCACATTAACATAAGATTTGAGTTGAGATGGCCAAGTTGTTGGAATTCCATTGAAAATTAAGTATTGTAGAAGTTAAAACACCACAGAGGTCTAATCGAAAAGTAAATTTGTGTTTGGTTTTGAACATCTGCAAAAAATAAGGCCCTAGTGTATTGGGTAGCCGCTTAAAGCGCGATGTCGTCAATCCCCTTTTTATCAATGTTGATGAAAGTAGACTTTGAATATATATCTTTTTTTAATGGCCTCCTTACAATATAAAACGCACAAAGTAGAAAAATAATTGATTGTTATTAATGATTTCGACCCCCTCGCCTTACCGCTTCCCACCTTCGCCGTACGGGGGGGGGGCAGGGGCGGATCCAAGGGGGCAGCGGGGTTGGCAGCCCCCCCCTCAATGGAAATTGGCGCCCCTGCGCCGAAGGCGCAGGGGCACTAATTTTGCGCCGAAAGGCGCATCTGGGCTGCTCGCAGGCGCCCCCAAATTCCATGGAGAAGCGCATAAAACCCATGGGGGGCCCCCTAAACCCATGGAGGGCGCCCAAAACCCATAGAGAGCGCCCCAAAACCCATAGAGGGCGCCCCAAACCCATGGAGGGCGTCCCCAAACCCATGACTGTTCCTCCAAACCCGTGGAGGGCGCCCCAAACTCATAGAGGGCGCCCCAAACCCCCCATGGAGGGCGCCTCTAAACACATGGAGGGCGCCCCCAAACCCATGGAGGGCGGCCCCAAACCCATAGAAGGCGCCCCAAACCCATGGAGGGCACCCCAAACCCATGGAGGGCCGGCCCCCGAAACCCATGGATGAGCGCCCCCAAACCCACGGAGAGCCGCACCCTTAACCATGGAGGGACGCCCATTTCCGAGAAAGTGCCAACCCCGATGCCCAAGAAAGCATTCTGAACTTGCGAACTTCGGAGGGGGCCCAAAACTCGGAAGCGCGCCCTAGAATGCTATTAGTATTGCACACCAAATCTGAGGAGGGCGCCCAAATATGAGGAGGGCGCCCCCCAAAAAAAGAAAAGAAAATGGCGGTCGCCCTCAGATTCATAAAAGGCGCCCCAATCCCATGGACGGCACTCCCAGTTCTGGGGAGGGAGCCCCGATGGCCAAAAAGCCACCCCATAACTTTGGAAGGTTGCCCGAAACTCGGAAGTGCGCGCCGCTTAAACAAGATGAGGTGCACCCGAATCTAAACAGGGCGCCCCCAATCACAAAGGGTGCCTTCAAAGCCACGGAGGGTGCTTCCAAATCAGAGCATTACAAAAAAGGTTTGGATGTGTTACAATAATGAGTTATTTTTGCGCGACACTGCAATTTTTGCATTACCTCGCCGCACCTCATGACCAATGGCCATGGCCACTCATTAATCCAGGGGAAAACTGCCCCTTCCACAGGAAACGGTTTGGGGGCATTTAATTAAGCAATCGCCCCCACGCGTTCCTCCAGTGGCTGTAAAACAATAGTTAGCCCTCACCCTGATAGGGGGGGGAGGGAATCCTGCCCTCCCGGATTTTCTTAAATAACTTGAAACAATTAACAACTCCATACAATAGCCGTTTTCACAATGGATTATTTTGCAAGAAATGTTTTAAAAACATTTAAAGAATTAACCAAATGTTTTGTTAGTACCGTTTTCACGATGGAAACTAATTTGCGAGAAATGTTTACGCCCTCGCCCTACGTCCGTAGGCCAAGTTTTTTTTTGGCAAATTAGTCCATCGTGAATAACGGCCTACTACTAAAACATTTTAAAACATTTTAAAACGTTTTAAAACCATTTCGCGAAAAATAATCCACGCGTGGAAAACGGCTATTAGCATCGAAGTGAAACACCTTTTAGTACCTTATGCTACATCAAATTCTACATTATACCACATCTCTATGAAATCGATATAAAACCGGGCGGATTCAGGTTGCGACAGGGGGCGAAAGGGCCCTGGCCCGTGCCCGTGCCCCAAAGCTCCTGAATATTATTTGCCCGCCTTCCCTAAAAATACGGTCGGACACGGTCGGCCTCTGCAAATTTATCGTAAAACTTGCCTTTGCGGCAGTCAAATCCAGCTAATCAACAGTAAAAAATCGGGAAAATGTTTGCGCCGCTTCGCGGCATGTCCACCAATTTCCGCAATTGCATATACAAATAATCGAAATTGGGAAAATTAATTGCTTTAGGTGTCTGGGTAGAGGGTCTCCCTTGGCGATAATTGCTTGGCCCCAGGTGCAAATATCTTGACATTATAGGTAGCCAGAGATAATGTAAACCAGGAAAAGTGGTTACCTGAGGCTTGGCACCACTACGGTCTGGTTTCAATATCAAAAATTCTGATTTTGTCACGACTAAAATATATAAAATTTTTCACGCCGCTTCGGCGGCGTCACATTTAGTGACCCATCGTCATAAAGACAAATCGTCATCGTTTCGGTTTGTCGTACGCCGGAAATTGAATGCATAACAATTTTAAGTTAGGATCCTTTACAATGCCGCACCTTTATCCTCTACAATCGTTTATATTGCTGGGGTTTATACCAAATATTGAAAATGTGAAAATCAATTGCATTAGGTGTCTGATGGAGGCTCTCCCTGGTAGTAATTGCTGGTCCCAGGGGCCAATATCTGACATTATATGGAGATGTGCAACCAGGAAAAAGGGTTACCCGAGGCTCACTGTTTGGTTTCAATATTCGAATGTTATTTTCCACGACCTCAAATAAAATTTTCACGCCACTTCGCGGCATCACATCAGTGACCATCGTCAAAGCGAACCCATCGCCATCGTTTTCGGTTCGTCGTAACGCTGAATCGAATGAATAACATTTACGTTTATGATTATATTTCACCATGCCCACCTTTCCTCTACATCGCTATATATTTATGGGGTTGATACAAATATCGAAAATTACAAATTAATTGCAATTAGGTTGTCTGTAGAGGCTCTCCCGGCGTAATTGCTTGCCCCAGTGACGCAATATCTGACATCATTCCGAGATGTTGGCAACCAGGAAAAGGGGTTACCTGAGACTTGCTCCACTCTGGTCTGGTTTCAAAATTAAAGTTGATTTTCCACGACCTAAAATCAAATTGTCACGCATCTTCGCGGCGTCACATCAGTGGCCATCGTCATAACGAACCCATCGTCATCGTTTTCGGTTCGTCATAATGCTGATATAAATTATTAACATTTTAGTTTTATCCTTTACCATAGATAACACTGTTATAATCTACTGTTATATATGCCTTTACAATGCCCACCTTATCCTCTACACCGCCCTTATATGTTTCTGGGTTTATCAGGCGAACCCGTACAAATTTTGCACCTCTTTGCGGTAAACACATTATACATACAATATAACAGGAAAGTCCACATTTGAAATGCTGAAGGGGTTTCAATATACGCAGAAAGTTGGAGTGCATCTTTTTCATCATTTCAACCGACTCCCCATTTACAAATTATCGGCGACGCCCCTGTGTACAGTTGAAGATGGGCTGATCAACTGATGACGCGCTCCCTGTCCCCCTCCCGGTCAACATCATCCTCGCTGACGGCCTGCTTTCCCTCCCCCTGATCAACAATTTTGTGGAAATATTCCACTGGATTTGATCCCTTTCCCCAAACCAAAAAATCCTGCATGCACCTATGGATATAGTACGTTGGGAAAAAATGACGTTTTATTGGTGTCATGGCATGCGATTTTTTGGCGTAAAAAAACGGTAAATGTTTGACGAAATCGTACAAACATCGAGTATTTAATGCAAATTGCAATATAAAACGTCAAAAAGAAAGGAAATGACATTAAAAAAGCGTCGATCTAAAGATTTGCGTAATTTTTCACCCTAAAACTCAAACAAAATATGTTTTCGATAAAAAAATACATGGCGCCCCCCTCAGGCACAGAAAGAGGCCCCCTGGGCCTGCCTGCCCCCTCAATGAAAGATCCCTGGATCCGCTCATCTGCGGGGGGGCCTGACAGGATCCCCTGTTAACTTCCAAACCAAGCATCAATAAACGCAACGGGTAAGAAACAATGTATGTGGCCTGTCATGTGAAGCTAACGGCATCCAATTTTAGGTTGCAGGTCATTGGTGACTTCAGGTCAAGTGAATGACGCTAACTCGAATCAGTCAAGAATAATGTTTTTTTTTTCGTCAAAAAACCTAAAAATTAGAAATTGATAAATGTAAATACAAAGCATGGCCCTCGACCAGATTCGTCTCAGAAATACAGAACTTGTATTTATTTGTTGGCATCTGGTCAAAATAAGTAAAAAAAGTGATAAAAATGACGTCATGAGTTTCTTTCACTTAGGGAGCCATCACTCAATCCCAAAAAGTCATTGCAAGTCATTGCTTTACAATTTGGTTTGGGTATTGCCCACATTTAGTTCTCTGACTTACCTCTGGGTCTTTCAAAATCTTTGTAAATTTGGATTTTTAATGATTTTTCACATTTTTTAGAGGTAAAAATCCAAAAATTTCGGAAATCCTAGTTAGCCTTTCCTAATTAAAATGTCATTTTCTATCTTTGTCGCTTTCTGTTAGCAATTTACTGCAAAACTCTATTTTCTACAATTTTTACAATATTTACCGACTTTCCACCAACTTTAATCGTCACTAAAACGTCATTATCTCCCAAATGACTGAACGAATTTCAGTGAAATTTTGACAGCATATGTATAATTGTTGTCAACTCAGCTACTGCAATTTCAGCAAGATGCGCCGCATGAGTAAAGTGATTTCAGCAAAATACATCAGGGAGGGCCTGTCACTCCCCGCTCCCGTAAGCGCGAGGATTATTTTCAAGCTTGGCTACATGTTAACTACGCCTTGCCGTGTTTCCGAAAAAAGCGAACGCAAACGATAATGACGCGAACATCGGCCCTAATAATACCTAGCCTAACCAAATACGTATTATAAACATGGAATCCAACATGCAAATGCTGCAAATCCTTTATTACACGCAGACAAAACGGATATACATTTTTTTCGTCATTCCTCTGACGCCCTCAGAATTATTCGGTGACGCCCCTGCGAGTTGGTATGAAATAAACGTGATTATTACTAACGTGTGTATATGCTACGAAAATAGGTGTTTGTGTGTTTTAATGTGAATTTTCACCGATTTTGTCATGCTCATCAGTTGACTGCTGAAACAGATGTAGCGTGTAGTTCACAAATCTCTCTGTATTTCAGCTGCAGTCGGTCTCACGAAACACGGGTCACCGAGGGCTCTGAACAGGCCAACAATGACAGCAGATTGACACAGATAGCAGACACTGAGACGGCAAGGTACTGAGCTGTCAATTACTATACATTGATTGACAATTAAATAGACCACATTTCACGCCACACACAATAAAAAATAAATTTATTTTTGCGGGGAAACACTTTGACTGCTTTAGTTAGTTTCCGAAGGCTCTGTGAGTTTCTAAACGTCGCAAATGTCTGTACTCGCCTGAAAAAGCAAATTCCGCTATATAAATATTTGACCAGCTCTCACTATCTAGCTTGCACGCATTCTGCCTGCGTTTGATAGTATCGAGCGAACGATTTCCGTCTGTCCACATGGCGTATGCACGTATATGTGCATTGTGCGGGTAAAGGATGCTATCATGGTAACACATCACATATATACACTAAAACAATCCTGACAGAACACGCACAAAATATGACGGCGAAGGAACCGCTTTATACTCGGCAGAAAATACAAACGTTTCATGTTTCAAAACAGCCCTCGCAAGTGCTCAAGAGTATAATACCACCGAACACCTCTGAAGACGGCATTTATTCTGTTGATGCGCTAGATTATTTCCATTGTTGAATTTCCGTTCCACTTCTTCTCATTGCCATAATAGTCTTGGTTGATGCCTGCTAACTGCTGTCATTTTCATATTTACACTGTGGTTGGGTAGCTTCTAAAGAAGTTTCCCACAGAGTAAAGCCGACGCCCATTCCCTTTGGCGTCGGTTATCCCAGAGCTGTTTGTGCGTCACTCGGCGCTACGTCCCTAGCTAGGCTGCCGGTCATTCGTACTGGAACTGGATATCTATGCCCTGGCTGTTCTCCGCGATCCACGCGTCGAACCGCCTGTTCATGTCCTCATCGAAGTAGTTCTTCCAGTCGCCGATCTGGCCTGCAAGAGACGGAGACGAAACCGATCATCAGCAACGATATTTGTCGTGAAACAAAACATTTTGTTATGGTATTGATTAGTCGGACTTATAGTTACTTCGTGTATTTTCGATGTTGAAATAAACAGCTTTTTCAAAAACAACATTTTTTTATATTTAAGGAGAGGTCAGTTAAAACACAACATTTTGAACAAATTGTTTTACTCAAAGTATTGAGAAAGCTCAAATGAATTTGGACATTTGTCTGCAACGTTGCAATACAATATGCAATTAGCTCTCACCCAGCGGGACGTCCGTGAAGTTAGCGACTTATTCAGCGACTTATTCAGCGACGGATTCAGAAATGGCCCAAAACAAGAGTATAGCGTGCGCTGGTAGAACAGCATGTTGCCTTGTCAATGCGAGCAATATAACGACATGCAATTTTTAGGTTTCAGGTCAAAGGAGGACGCTTCCTAGGTTAAGTGAATAACGGTAAGCTCGACTCGTCCAAATATAGCGGTATTGCTCTGTCCGTTTCGTTGGATTAATCAAGGAGTCTCAATGAGATATAAAAAACGATTATAGTTTGCAGTTGGCGGCGAAGAGGGGGGGGGGGCAGGGAGGGGCAGTTTGCCCCCCAAACTCAGCCGAGGGGGCGTTGTTTTTTGGCAGGGCTGCTGGCTGAGAGGGGGTGCTCTGGGCCGCCGGAGAGGGGCGCTCTGGCATCCAGAGAGGGGCGCTCTGGCCCGCCAGAGAGGGGGCCTCTGGCTCCAGAGAGGGGCGCTCTTGGCCGACTGAGGGGGGCGCTCTGGCAGCCAGAGAGGGGGCATTCTGGCCATCCGAGAAAGGGCGTTCCTGGTCGCCTGAAGAAAGGGCGCTTCTGGTCGCCTTGAAAGGGGCGCTCTGGCAACCTGAGAGGGGTCGCACTGGCCGTCTGAGGAGGGAGGCGCTTTGGCGCCTAGAGAGAAGGGCGCTCTGGTCCTGCCTGAGAAGGGTGGCGCTCTGGCCCGCCTAAGAGGGGCGCTCTCTGGCCACCTGAGAGGGGCGCACTGGTCGTCTGAGGGAGGGGGGCGCTTCTGGCTTGCCTGAGAGGGCGCTCTGGCGCCTGTGAGGGGGCGTTCTGGACGCCTGAGAGGGCGGCTCTGGCCACGAGAAAGGGCGCTCCTGGTCGTCTTGAGAGGGGCGCTCTGGCCGCCTAAAAGGGGCGGCTCTGGCAACCTAAAAGGGGCGAGCTGGCCACCTGATAAGGGAGCGCGCTCGTCGCCCTGAAAGGGGCGCTCTGGCCGCCTGAGAGGGGGGCGCTCTGAGCCATATCGGAGGAAGGGCCGCCCTGGTCGCCTGAAGAGGAGGCGCATCTGGTCGCTGAGAGGGGCGCTCGTGGTCGCCTGAGAGGGGTGCTCCTGGTCGCCTAAAAAGGGGCGTACTGGGCAACACTGAGAGGGGCGCCTCCTGGCACCTAAGGGGCGCTCTGGCAATGGAGAGGGGGCTCGCTTTGCCGTTCTCCTGAGACGCAGCGCGGCCATCTTGCCGCCTGAGAGGGGCGCTCTGGCCGTCTGAGAGGGGGCGGCTCATGGCCATCCCATTAGGAAGGGCGCTCTGGTCGGCACGGGGAAGGGGCGCTCTGGTCGGCTTGAGAGGGCGCTCTGGTGCGGCTGAGAGGGGCGCTCTGGGTCGCCCTAAAAGGGGGCGCTCTGGGCAACTGAGAGGGGCGCTATGGCCACCTAAAAGGGGGCGCCTCTGCCACATGAGAGGGGGCGCCTCTTTGCCGGCTGAGAGGGGCGCTCTTGCCTTGCCTGAGAGGGGCGCTCTGAGCCGCTTGATTAGAAGGTCGCTCTGGCCGCACTGTACCTAGAGGGGCGCTCTGGCCCTTTCCAGAGGAGGCATTTTCTCTGGTCACACGAGGAGCCGGAATCTGGCGCCAGAGCCGGTCGTAGGAAATACATAATTCAAATTTTTTGCAACTCCTCTCCTCAGTTGCAGTTTAACTACATTTAATCATAATGCGGGTAAATAAAATCGTGCCGTTGTTTGGCGCAATGCTGTGTTTATGTTTGCTGCTTTTCTCATATGATGGGCAAATTAGTTGTTTTAGCACTTTTTCTTTTACCGCACTGCTAGGGCAGTGGTGGGATTTTCGGTTGGGCAAAATGGGCATTCCCCCCCAAATAGTCTGAAATCGGGAAAAAATGACACCTTTCATGATATAGAAGGAAATCTAAGCAACTTTTGCAAAGGAAAGTTTGCTTCAAATTCAGTCTATTACTGCAATAAGAAATATTTATGTCTAAGGAATCCGTATAAGTTTCAGAATCTGGTGATTGATGCTTTTTTTGGAATTTTCCCATCGCAGCTTCCAGTTCTGGATCCGCAGCTTGCTTTTTAAGCCGCAAAAAACATGCATCATAATGCAATGAAAAAAGAGGCATTGATGAAGAAATGCATATCCAGGGCTAAAGGACCTCAAAATTTTCGCGCCGCTCCGGCGGCGCAATTGATTTAGACGTTTTTTAGGTCTTGAACCTAAAAACTATTGCGAAAAATGGGTGTTGCTGGTTCCAAAGTTGGATATGAAATTTTGCTTGCCAGCCTCTACAAGTTTGGTATGGTCCTATGCCATACCTTATCATGTCATACTGCATTCTTCATTTTTCCTTGGCAACGTTGTTCTCAATCGCGGTTTGTTGGTCCCTCCAATGGCATGGAAGGCTAGAGATCTCATGGTTGCCGTTTTATAGGCTGGGTTAAGAGCAACAAGCTCTGGCCAATTATGTCTACATTTTAACATGAGGCTATTGCTTGCTTGCAAGAATGACTTTAAAATCTACAAAGTTACTTCATTGGAGCCCTACCCTTATCATTTAAGAAATGACTCCGTGGTCCCTTTTCACGCTCGGAAATGGGATCCCCTTTACGAGGCATCCGCCCCCCTTCTGGATCGAAATCCTGGCTACGTGTATGTCTGTGTGTGAGTTTATGTTAGTTGTAATAACTAAGCAAAGGTAAAGTGTCGTTTTAGTTGGCAACGATACGAGCGATTGGGCGAAGGGAAGGGAATCGAAGGAGAACCTGAATTGTGGAAAGCGGCAGCTGAGGGGTTCCCTAAACACAGGCACACTTATTTGAAAAATGCTGTAGCTCGTTACTGAGTTTTTTTTATATATAAGAAAACTTCCTTTTTAATGCTCCCCACGCGTGCAACGCGCCACTGAGCAGTGGTAGTCTACCCACACGAGGCGGCTATTTGGTATCAAGCCAGAGTCACTGGTGGATCCAGGGGGACGAACGGGATAAAGCCTCCCATTCCAGGCCGGAAGAGGCGATAATACAACCAGCCCCCCTCATATTTCACTTGAAACTGTATTAGAAAAATGGGAAAGATACTGGCTGCGAAAAATAAGTTTTTGACGAATAGTAATTTAGTTTTTTTGCCATCGTTCTATGTTTTTTTATATTTTGCTCATTTCGTGTTTCCTTCATATTTTGGTAGAATTTGGTAATCAGTAAGGAGTGATAAGATGCAGTTTCGTACTGGCCTGCTTTTTTAATCTGGAGTTATTTAACAATCAACGTAGCTTTTTATACACGGTAACAAATACCTACCACTGGCGGATCCAGGGGGCGGCGGGGCAAAAGCTCCCCCATTTTGTCTTCACGCTCAGTACAGGGGTGGCAGTATAAATTATCTCCCGAAAAACCACGTATGAATTCCTCTATAATGGTAAAAACTTTGTCAACGCGCAATAATGTAAGGAAAGACTAATACCGAGCAATGAACTCAGTCTGCATTGTAGGGACTAAAATAAGGCAAAGTTTTCGCCAGTTAAAGTCAAACAAGGGTTATTCTACAGGGTCATTAGGGAGAGGGAGGGAGGAAAAATGTCGCGGAGTAGCCACCATTTGTATGATAAGTACCGCGTTCATCTGGTAGGCGCATTTGGGGGAGTGCACTATTCACGGTGAGAAATTGTATTTTTGGGTGGGGAAGGGTAAGTCATCATTTATAAATTATCAAGTTTACATATTATATTTTTTACGACTCGACTGTATAAGGATCCAGTGGTCCCACAGCGAGCATAGCCGCCCCTATATTGGGAGGCTGGAATTCCGCCCCGTGAAGCAGAGTACGTTGGATAGGTTGCTCAGGGCAAGAAGACCGCTTTCGCCAAATGGGACTGAGCATTCGCAGAAATGATGAGCTTCTTAAGGCGTCGCCAGGAAGCGTAACCAGAGCGCGCCCTGAATCGTCATCAGACCCAAAGGTCATTTCACTAGTAAAATATTGTGGCCTAATCCGAGGAGATAAATTTTTCGTGACATTTTTTTTTTTTTTTTGGGGGGGGGGGCGCGCTTTGGTCCTCGAGGGGGCGCCCTGATTTTGTTTGGCCCCCCATCCGAAAATACCTTTCGCCGCACTCGTAATTGCCAGATAGATGACAAAAACGAACTACATTTTGAACACGTCAACTAATTAGTTTGACGTCAAAATGTAGATCGTTGTGTCATCTATCTGGCAATATATCGATTTTTTAGGTCTGGGCCAGTTGAGGATGATTATTGCTATGCGTTTTGCATTACAGCATGTATACAAGGCACTTAGTAAGACTTCCGAACAGAGAGAGAAAGAGAGACACCGTAAAAAGTAACGTGTTGCCTATCATAAGGAAAATCCAAAGGCATCCCATTTTGACTATTTAGGTCAACTGGTGAACTTTGGGGTCAGGTCAATGGCCCTTTGGGGTCTGACATGACCTTGACGAAAATGTCCTAGGTCACGATTTAATAGTCGTATACATTTCAAATTTTGATAGGATACGTATAATTGTTGTTAACCCAGCTACACACAATTTATGCGCCCCATGTGCAAGAAGCTAAAAAAACTTAGGGGGCTGTCTGGCACCCTATGGCGAGGGTCAAGAAGAAAAACTTGGTTGATATTTTCTTTCAGTATAGGGATAACATGAATTGCGTTCTATTACTTATGCATTTCAGCTTTAAGTAAACAAAGCAAGCCGACGTTGTATATTGCCCCTCACCGAACACTTCCAAGTTATTCACGGCAAAATATAAGTTATTCCCAAAATACTTATATTTAGTATTGTCTTACCCTTGCGGATGAACTTCTTCTCAGACTTGTTCTCGTGCATGAGGAGGTCCCTGAAGACCTCGCGGTTGACCTTGTCGTTTTTGCCCATGGAGCTGAAGCTGAGGTGTTCACAGAGGTCACCGACCTGCTGCTCTGTGATGGGCTTCTCCAGGAAGGTGGCGACCTTGCGCACCACGGCCGGCAGGTCCTGCGCCGGGTCAAAGGTCAGTCCGAGGTCAGCTCAAGTCAGAGGTCAGTCAGGGGTCAGCTCAGGCGCGGCCTGCGACAGCACAAGACGAACCAGCACAGGCCAGGAAGTTGTGGCAAAAGTTAGGCGGACGGATTCAAATTTACAACATCATTAGAGATCATAGTCCAGACGAAATAGACGACCGTTTGGAGTGAGATGACTGGTAAGCTATAGTGGTCATTGTCAGCTCACCATTTAGTCGGGGTTTTGGTATTTGTGATTGACTTCATGTCCTACCCATACAAATCGGCTGCCGCACTTCCCGCGTGGAGATGGATATATTCGCCCCTCCCTCTGCAGCTCCTTTTGCTGAGCAGCAGCACTGCTCTTACTCCTGCCTAGAGCAGGCGTAAGAGCAGGCGTCACTACTAGAGCAGGCGCCACTGCTAAGAGCAGCACTGCTCTTATGCCTCTCAATGCAATGCTGTGACAAGCAGTTAGTATTTTCCCCAGTTCCGAAGAGAAGTTTCCTAAAGGTCAGCAGGCACTGCTAAAACAGTTTCTGCATTTGACCAAGGACAAAAGAGACTAAGGACAAATTATGTATATTGTCCACTGTATTGTAACCTCGCGCTCACTGAACATACCGGTATTATGTAATCAGAGGACTGTTGCCAAGTGTCTGCCATTCCACCATCAGGACACAGTTTGCGTCGGAGGGGCCTTTCCGACGCACTGTTCGGCAGAGACGTGACGTGGACAGTGCTTTAGTTACCTATACAGCTAGCAGTCTGGCGGCGGCAGGCAGTCATTTCTGCTCTCTGTTCATTGCGACATTGCGACATTCTGGCGATGTGGCCGCCGCCGCTCGGCAGATGGCTGCTCCCACAGCCAGCTGTGGCGGCCGATTTAGCTGCAGTACCATCTGTACCAGTCCACTATGAGCGAACCGATCCTGGTGTATCTCTCGTTTCGATGCTGTTCAGGCTATCGGCATGCAGTCCTTCGCAACTGCATGTCGGCTTGTTTATCACAGTTTGCAGATGATTCTGACCTAGCAGCAATGTGCTTATGTGACCATTACCGGAGTCAGTTAAAGGTCAGAACTCTTTTCGATCGCGAAATGACATGAACGTCAGAAGCCAAGAAACTAAACAGTTGTAACTAGCGAGTCAACTCATAAAGCGTGTCTGGCGCACGTGCGGCAGCAGCGCCGGTTTCTCGGCTGTTTACAGTGTCGATATGTGCTGCGGTGGAGCGGATCTCGCGGCGGTGTCAGGCCGGCGTGGAGCCTCTCTCTGAGATCGGACCACAGATACCGAGTGGCCGGCGGCGGCACATGCACTGGGTCCGCCCCTGGTCGGCCAGCCGCCGGCCGTAGACCTTACTCCTGGACTCGGCTGCTGTTTATTCAGCGTCCCCCGACCGGCGGTGGCGGCGGTGTGTGACCCGGGACCGGAGGTAGAGTGGATACAGAGACTGAGCTCTGCAGTAGTGCAGTCGGGTGACCTCTGACCCGCCAGCCAGCTCTCCAGCCGTCACCATGCTGACCCCGCAGCAGCTGCAGCGGTTTGAGACAGACGGCTATCTGGTGCTGCCTGGCTTCCTCTCGGACGAGGAGGTCAGCTCGCTGGAGACGGCGCGGGCCCGGCTCGTGCAGCAGATGGACCCCAGTGCACACCAGATCAGCATATTCTCCACGCTGGAGGACCGGCAGGTGAGCACTTCAGCACATGGAGAGGGAGAGGGAGCAGGACACGGGAGAGACTCCGCTGAATCACTACCCTTGGGCTGATGCATACTTAGTGGTGCTTTATGTATTGAGGTCACAACGCGTTTTTCCCACTACGTTTATTGTTTCCAAATAATACAATAAAAGCGCAGTGCATAATGTATATAACTATGACAATTGAATGAGATATCATATTATTTTCTTAGAGTTAATCGAAAACGGCTTAAAAACAAACCGGAATCCGCAGTGGCTTTCGTTAAACTCCAATGACCTAATGTTTCTATAGTGTTTTTGATTAGTTGTAAGTTGTTATAGTTGTTTTTCATTGAAGCTGCATTTTCATGTACCAATCGCCTAGTTCACGTTACGGAGAGAAATACGCATAGGTACTTTTATTCTTCTCCGATTCCCTGAATCGAAGGCTGAATGCTTAATTTCGGAAAGGGATGATTCACTTCAGTGCTCGCTGTCGCTTCATATTACAGGTGGACCTGCGAGCCAAGGACGATTATTTCCTCAATAGCGGCGACAAGGTGCGCTTCTTCTGGGAGGAGGGCGCGTTCGACTCGGACGGTCAGCTGGCCGTGGACCGCTCGCTGGCCATCAACAAGATCGGCCACGCGCTCCACTGGCTGGTGCCCGAGTTCCGGGCCGTCACGTTCAGCGACAAGGTGCGGGCCTTGTGCCGCGCGCTCAAGTTCTCCGCCCCAGCCGTGGCTCAGTCCATGTACATCTTCAAACAGCCGGGGATCGGCGGCGAGGTGACCCCGCACCAGGACGCCACGTTCCTGTACACGGAGCCGCTGGCGATCACCGGCCTCTGGGTGGCGCTGGAGGATGCTGACCTGGAGAACAGCTGCCTCTGGTTTGCGCCCGGCTCCCACCGTGGCGGCGTGACGCGCAGGTTCGTGCGGAACCCGGAGCCGGCGGGGCCGCGTCTGGTGTTCCGCGGCCAGCAGCAGCAGCTCGAGCCGGACCAGTTCGTGCCGGTGCCGGTGAAGAAAGGGGACTGTGTGCTGATCAGCGGCCTGGTGCAGCACCGCAGTAACGCCAACAGCTCGGCCCGCTCCCGACACATCTACACCTTCCACGTGGTGGAGACGGCCGGCGTCCAGTACTCGGAGGAGAACTGGCTGCAGCCGTCCGAGCAGCTGCCGTTCCCCAAACTCTACCAGTGACAGCCAGGAGAACTGCAGCAGCCGTCCGAGCAGCTGAACCGTTCCCCAAACTCCTACAGTTGCAGCCAAGGAGAACTGCAGCAGCCGTCCGGGCAGCTGCCGTCCCCAAACTCTACCAGTGACAGAGCCAGGAGAACTGGCTGCAGCCGTCCGAGCAGCTGCCGTTTCCCCAAACTCTACCAGTGAAGCCGGAGAACTGCAGCAGCCGTCGCGTAGCAGCTGCGTTCCAACTCTACCAGTACAGCCAGGAGAAACTGGCAGCAGCCGTCCGAAGCAGCTGCCGTCCCCAACTCTACAGGTGACAGCCAAGGAGACTGCCAGCAGCCGTCGAGCAGCTGCCGTTCCCCAAACTCTACCAGTGACAGCCAGGAGGAACTGCAAGCAGCCGTCGAGGCAGCTGCCGGTTCCCAAACTCTACCAGTGACAGCAGGGAAACTGCATGCAGCCGTCCGAGCAGCTGCCGTTCCCGCAACTCTAACCAGTGACAGCCAGGAGAACTGCAGCAGCCGTCGGAGCAGCTGCCGTTACGCCCAAACTCTACCAGTGAAGCCAGGAGAACTGCTGTCAAGCCCGTCCCGCGCAGCTGCCGTTCCCCAAACTCTAACCAGTGACAGCCAGGAGAACTGCTTGCAGCGTCCGAGAGGCAGCTGCCGTTCCCCAAACTCTACCAGTGACAGCCAGGAGAACTGCTGCAGCCGTCCGAGCAGCTGCCGTTCCCAACTGTCTACATGACGCCAGGAGAACTGGCTGCAGCCGTCCGAGTGAGCTGCCGTTCCCCAAACTCAACAGTGACAGCCAGGAGAACTGCAGCAGCCGTCCGAGCAGTGCCGTTCCCAAACTCTAACCAGTGACAGCCAGGAGAACTGGCTGCAGCCGTCCGAGCAGCTGCCGTTCCCCAAACTCTACCAGTGACAGCCAGAAGAACTGCAGCAGCCGTCCGAGCAGCTGCCGTTCCCCAAACTCTACCAGTGACAGCCGAGACCCTGAAGTGCCACTGAGCCTGAAGTGCCCGAGCCCGAGCTACGTCTGTGGCCACGGACGTAGCTGAGAGAGCCTCTGTTCTAAAATACCAATAACACAGCGGGGGGTGACAGCGAGAATACGGCCACTTTATCCCTGGAGTGAATACCGCCAGGCCAGCGGAATTAAGATATCGAAAATAAAAGTGAATGCTAGCTATCCCACCCTATCTCTGAACTTGGATGTGATAAGTGTCCTGAGAACGGTTTCATCAGCACCGGTGGCGAGAGGATCGCCCCGGACGAGCCCGGCAGATAAGGACGCCACTGCGGGTCAGACCGGATGGACCCGTGGTTATTCAGCTGTACAAGTGCCGTCTACGTCTGCTGATGCTGATGGAACTGATACTGATACTGAATACTGATGGCACACAGTACTCTGTGGCTGGCGCTCACCTGCTTCATGTCCTCGTAGACGATGATGCACATGTTGGGGTGGTTCCTGTGGCTCCAGGCCTGCCGCAGATTCTCCCAGTACGGGCACCAGGGCACTGCACACACGAGACGTGCCGTCACACACACACACACACACACACACACACACACACACACACACACACACACACACACACACACACACACACACATACAAACACACACACACACATACAAACACACCCTGCACCGGCACACAGACATGCTGCCACACACACACACACTCATACACACAGACATAGGGCACTGCACCGACACACATACAAACACACACACACAGAGTATACACATGACTGCTCCTCAGCATGTAATCACTTAAAGTCTGTCCGGTCAGATAGCGTAAACATGACGAAGAAAACACAAAATTTTGAAGGTAGTCTTCTAGTGGTGTTATGATTTACATGGGATGACTTGAAATTAAGTACACGCATTCCGTGTAAGCCAGAAAAGGACGGCACGCGCGACTTCCGGTTATTGACCGCCACCAACTCACATGTGTTTGCCATGAAGAGTTCTAGGAAGGTCTTGAAGTCTCCCCGGAATTCGTACAGGCCCTTGAAGAGCAGGTTGTGGTGGTAGTAGCTCACCACGGTATCCTTGGGGTTTCTCAACACATACACTATCTGAAACACGTCAGAGAAGGCTCACTATACGCATATCCTTCACTATGCATATACGCTAATCACTATACAGTATACATGTATATGTACCTATATTGGAATTTCTCGTCGCATACCTATATAGTATTCCAGGCACCGTTAGCAGGATTTTTCATCAGGAGGGGGGGGGGGGCACGTCGGAAAAAATGGTGCTCAACCATATGCTGCTGACCGGCGGGGGGGGGGAGGAGGGGCCCGTCGGGTTTGGCAAAAAGGTACACAATATTTTCTCCCTCGGATTTGGGTCGGTCATGCCTTATTTCGGTGTTCGAACCTTTTTTTTCGGAAAAAAACACGATACTCCGTAGCATATAATGCTACGGAATATACACATACAAGTAGTAATGACGTTTATCTCATACCAACTGTCAGGGGCGTGTCGCCGATAATTTTGCGGTGGGGGTCGGCTGTAATAGAGAACAAAATGCACCTTTGGCATCATTTTAATATAGTTTCCCATGTTATAGTTACGCCGTGAAGTGGCGCGAAATTTTTTACGGATTTGTCCTGCTACCCAAAAATAAGTTGCTTAAATAACTGTTAGCGCATGTGCTCCTTCTTGGCTCGCGCGCGGTATGACTGGGGAGTATCTCCCTCTCCTCCACCCGTGAATCTGGACTCCCGCACGGTATGATTGGGGAGCATCTCCCTCCCCTCCACCCCTGACCTGGACTCCTACGCGGTGATACCGGGGGGAGCATCTCCCTCCCCTCCACCCGTGACCTGGACTCCCGCACGGTGCGACTAGCGGCTCACCTTGCAGGTGTCTAGTATCTTGGGAGGCAGCAGCGAGAAGAAGATGTGCGTCTTGCAGAAGCGGCGCTCGCTGACCGGCGTCTTGTGCAAGATCTGTGTCGTGTCGTTCTTGGCCAGCGTCATGATCTCGGGGTTGTGACGCAGCATGGTGAACAACTGAGTGGACTTCATGCCCTTCTGCTTGATCACTTTGCTCATCATGCCCTTGCTGTTGATGTAGTGTTCGAGCAGCGGGAACTTGACGTCCATGTGGAGTGACTTGGCCTTGGCGAGGTCACAGTCGTTGCCGATGCACCAGACCAGCTCCTGCGTCCACGTGGAGCCTGCCGAGGGGGAGCAGGTCAGATGAAACAGGAGCCTGCCAGGAGCGGGTCAGATGAAACAGGAGCCTGCCGAAAGGGAGAGTTTCAGATGAAGCAGAAGCCTGCCAGGAGCGGGTCAGATGAAACAGAAGCCTGCCAGGAGCGATTCAGATGAAACACAGCAACCAGGACGGGATCCTCATTACGAGAGCCTTTGAATTCACGCCATAAAATGTCATACCGATGATGTTTGTTTTATGGAAAGTTCACAGTATAGGTACAGGCAGGCGGAGCAGAGCGCGGACTGACTGTCTCCCACTGCCCCTACGTTGCCGGGCAGCGTGTCAACCACAGTCAGGTGTACCTATGCGCAGGAGCGACCGGGAAGCATTTTATGTCATCCTACGTCCTATCACCGAAAGTCTCAGCATGATATGCTGACATGTTTCCTCCGAAATATCAGACCAATGTGTATTATTTGGTCCCGGTAATAATTACTTATCTGAGTATGTATGTACCTACCCACCATTCTGCTCTGCCAAGGTCTCTGCTGTGCAGTGCTGGTGTCCTCTGTCGAGTCGGGAGTGCGTGTGTACCTTCCTATCACGTATAAAAACTGCATCCGCTCCGAAAACTGACCGTTTATCTCGAGCTTGTCTATGGCCAGAGCCGTGTGTTCTGTGTCGACGTCGGCCTTATGGATATAGACATTGTCTAATGTATATGAATATCGAATTGCGAACATTTATAGTGTTAGGTATTGTTAACTATTTCGAAACTGCAACACTATAAAAGATATTTTAAAATTGAAAAGAGATCCAAATTAATGCTTTGAAAACCAAAGAGGGCCTGAAAGTATCACTTTTACCACCCATAGGCAGGTATGTGCCAATATCCCAGGCGTCTTAACCTTTGACTCCGGATTTTGATAATGACCAAGATGATACAGGCTACGGCACTATGTGTACGCAACTATGTATGTTGCGACTTATTGCGCCTAGCTTGCTCCTTTGTGTTTGAGCCTATTTTTTATTGAACCATCAAAATGCCAAACAAATATCCCGGGGTCTCTTTGGGATCCTTGACCATAGATCCAAGATTCCAAAAGATCCCAGGTTATTATCACGGTGTTCTGATACTTGCGCCCAAGTGCTGTAGCACATTTTCTATAGCCACAATCCGCACTGAATGGTAAAAACTCCCAGGGGCTTCGCGCATGTCTGCCCAGAGGTCCATGCTACCGTGTATGTCAAAGCTGCCGAGGGAAACAGTGAGAGGGTGAAGACGGATAATCGCATGTTGGAGGACCGGAGCGGCGAATCGTAGAGCCTGACTGACCTGTCTTTGGGAATGAGAGGACCCAGACACCTGTGGGCCGCAGTGGCAGGTAGCCGCTGACTGACCCTGTCTTTGGGGAATGAGAGGGCCCAGACATCTGTGGGCCGCAAGCGGCAGGTAGCCCTGACTGACCTGTCTTTGGGAATGAGAGCGACCCAGACAGTCTGTGGCCGAGTGAGCAAGGTAGCCTGACTGACCTGTCTTTGGAATGAGAGGACCCAGACTCTGTGGGCCGCAGCGGCAGGTAGCCTGATGACCTGTCTTTGGGAATGAGAGGACCCAGACATCTGCTGGCGCCCGCAAGCGGCCAGGTTAGCCTGCTGACTTGTCTTTGGGAATGAAGAGGCACCAGAAACATCTGTGGGCCGCACGCGGCAGGTAGCCTGACTGACTGTCTTATGGGATCCGAGAAGGACCCAGACATCTGTGGGCCGCGTGACAGGTAGCCTGACTGACTGTCTTTGGGAATGGAGAGGACCGCCAGACATCTGTGGGCGCCAGCGGCAGGTAGACTGACTGACTGTCTTTGGGATGAGAGGACCCAGACATCTTGGGCCGCAGTGAACAGGTTAACCTGACTGACTGTCTTTGGGAATGGAGTAAGGACCAGACATCTGTGGGCGCAGTGACGGTAGCTGACTGACCTGTTTTGGGAAATGAGAGGACCCACACATCTGTGGGCCGCAGCGGCAGGTAGCCTGACTGACTGTCTTTGGGAAATGAGAGGCAGCCCAGACACACTGTGGGCAGGCGCGAGAGGCAGGTAGCTGACTGACCTGTCTTTGGGAATGAGAAGACCAGACACTGCTTGGGCCGCAGTGGGCAAGGTAGCCTGAACTGACCTGTCTTTGGGAATGAGAGGACCCAGACACTGTGGGACGCAGTGGCAGGTAGCTGAAACTGACCTGGTCTTTGGGAATGAGAGGACCCACACATCTGTGGGCCGCAGCGGCGGTAGCCTGACTGACCTGTCTTTTGGATGAGAGGACCCAGACACTGTTGGGCCGCAGAGGCAAGGTAGCCTGACTGACCTGTCTTTTGGGAATCGAGAGGACCAGACATCTGTGGGCCGAGGCGGCAGGTAGCTGACTGTGACCTGTCCTATTGGGATGAGAGGACCCAGACACTGTGGGCCGCAGAGGCAGGTAGCCTGACTGACCTGTCTTTGGGAATGAGAGGACCCAGACATCTGTGGTCCGCAGAGGCAGGTTGTAGACTTTGTCGGCGATGTCGCGGTAGCTGACTGACCTTGTTTTTGGGAATGAGAGGACCCAGACATCTGTGGCCGCAAGCGGGCAGGTAGCCTGACTGACTGTCTTGGATGAGAGGACCCAGAACAACCTGTGGGCCGAAGGCAGGTAGCCTGACTGACCTGTCCTTTGGGAATGAGAGGACCCAGACACCTGTGGGCCGCAAGCGGTCAGGTAGCCTGACTGACCCGTGTCCTTTGGGAATGAGAGGACCCAGACACCTGTGGGCCGCAGAGGCAGGTAGCCTGACTGACCTGTCTTTGGGAATGAGAGGACCCAGACATCTGTGGTCCGCAGAGGCAGGTTGTAGACTTTGTCGGCGATGTCGCGGTAGCTGGAGGGGAGGCAGATGCCGCCAGGCCACACGCTCTCCAGGTTACTCTGCACGCCGAAGTTTTCTTTGAGCTTCGCCCTCGTCTGCGTGTCGAACTGGTTGAAGGTGATCGGGCTGGCGGCCAGGTTCATTCGAGACTGAAACCAAGGCCATCAGGTCATACAACTATAGTGTCGCTTAAGCACTGCAGTTCAGATTGGTGATCGTCCTCTGCTACATCTATGCTATTACCGAGCGGACGCGAGGTCTTCCGTCAGCTAGCTAGGAGAAACGCTACGTACCGACCGTAACAATGGGTTAAACAATTGCTGCGATTCGGTTGATAGTTGATACCTATAGCTGAAAATTGCTCCCTTTTACTTGTATAGTTACTGAATTGATAGCTGTGATAGTGCCACGCTACCCTACCAACTACTCGACCAGAACGATAACTATCACGCGGTTCATGATAAGGTATCACATACTGAGTGTGACCTTAGGTCGTGGGTGGCGACCGGCTGCCGCATCGCACCTCACGGGGCTCGACCGAGCGACATTCCGATGGCATTTGATCATTTGATCAGGGAGAGTCGTGACATTTCCGCAGGAGGTAGCTCCTTACCACATCACTCTATTATATTAATGTTCTTGCAAGAGCGGTTAAAAGAAGGCAGATCTCGGGGGGGGGACTATCCCGTCCAGTGCGCATACCATCCATGGGGTTTCCGGGCCGCGTGTTAAGAACATGCAGTGAATTCCGGCAGAACACGCAGTTGGTCGCGCCGTGCAGCACGGACATCCTCCCGCACACCGCGCCTGTCCGGGAGCAGAGCATCGCGTGCAGAAACAGCACCCAGGCCCAGTCCGACCGAGCCGTTTGACACTACGCGGAGCGGAACGCCCTTGTACGGTTATCGTGGGTCCTGTTGACTCACTGCACGTACACGCTTGATTAGAAAGCTCAGAAGTGACCCGGTTACGGATAACAAATGTGTTTGTGTGGCACGCATTGGAGGACGTCGCTAACGTACCGCAGTGTTAGTACTCCAGCCGGAAGTATTCATCACAAGTCACCTCAGCTGTTACCACTCAGCGCCGCGCGCTCCACCCGACGGACTAATGTCGCCTAATAACCATCAGCATCAGACAATCGATGGACGGAGCACAGCTGAGGGCACTGAAGGTGACACCACAGCTCAAAACAACTACACTTGCGACCTTAATGATAGGTGTACAATGCGTGGTTACATAACCTAAAACAGGACTCACCATGGTGTCTGGTCAAACTATTCCTCTGGCTCATCCATCTAGCTCATCCCTCTGGCTCATCCCTTTGGCTCATCCATCTAGCTCATCCCTCTGGCTCATTCCTCTGGCTCATCCATCTAGCTCATCCCTCTGGCTCATCCATCTGGCTCATTCCTTTGGCTCATCCATCTAGCTCATCCATTTGGCTCATCCTTCTGGCTCATCCATCTAGCTCATCCCTCTGGCTCATCCCTCTGGCTCATCCCTCTAGCTCATTCCTTTGGCTCATCCATCTAGCTCATCCCTTTGTCTCATCCTTCTGGCTCATCCATCTGGCTCATTCCTTTGGCTCATCCATCTAGCTCATCCCTTTGGCTCATCCCTCTAGCTCATCCCTCTAGCTCATCCCTCTGGCTCATCCCTTTGGCTCATCCTTCTGGCTCATCCATCTGGCTCATTCCTTTGGCTCATCCATCTAGCTCATCCCTTTGGCTCATCCCTTTGGCTCATCCCTCTGGCTCATCCCTTTGGCTCATCCTTCTGGCTCATCTCTCTGGCTCATCCTTCTGGCTCATCTCTCTGGCTCATCCTGTCCCAAACATCATCGATAGTAGCAACGAGTGAATGGCGTTACCTTTTACGACGTGCTAGCATTCAATAAGTCCGCCCCTGTAGCTCAGTCGGGAGAGCGCTGGGCTTCTGACCTATCCCGGCAGTGGCACGCCCCCCGCGCTTCGGCGTCGCCTCTGCGGCATCCGGCCCTATTCCCCCTCAGACATGTGGGATGGCCTGCGGCCAGTGGCAGCGGTCGCACTGAAGGTCGGTGACGTAAGTGAGCGGGGCGGACCGTGTCCCAGGGTAAATGTTCGGGCACGCAAAACATTTCTCTAAATTATGCCGACCAATGGATTGTAACGTCGGGTGGTGGGGTCAGGGCCCTGCCGCAACAAGCTTCTGGCTTAGCGGGGTCCTGACCTCGGAAATCCATCCATACAAAACATTCGGACTAAATTTATAAAAAAAAGTACGGGTCACAAGGTGCAACTCATCCCGAATCATTCAATTCGCTTCGTACTTCGGTATGGTCATGCGGGATTGCTATGCCAGGGTCGGGACTCAAGTGGTTGCGTGGTAGAGTCCGAGTGACAACTAGATTAGGTCTATCAGCTCAGGCACGTAGCCAGGATTTCGTCCAGGGGGAAGGGGATGGGCGGCGCCTTGAAAGGGCCACCTTCGAAAGGATCCCCTTCCCAAGCGTTGAAAGGGCCAAACAAAAATCGGACTAAAAGACACGTTACAAGGATGAAGAATGCAATATGACAGGTTGGGCATTCCATGACAGATCGACCTAAAAATCTCTAAATAACCCCCTTTATCTCATATTTCAATACAATTGTATCTTAGGGGTTATCTGAGCCGTAGATTTAAGCTGTGACATTTTCAGCCTCGTCCGTCAAATGGTTTTTGAGCTATAGCCTCAGGCATTATTCGATTTTGCTCAAACCTTTAATTTTCCGCGGGCGATATCTCCCATCTAAACTATGGGAGTCATATGAACCTGTAAGCAATTGCTTCAATATATTATCCTTCGATAGTAAAAATATTGGAGATCGAATTTTTATCTAAATATGTTATTTATATTTGTGAATATATAAAAATAATGGCCACAAGCACGTAGTTGATAATAACTTTGCACGTAAGTGTGTTAGAGAGCTTAACTGAACAACATTATATTATATATGAGATGGTATGAGATGCCATGATTATGAAATATATGAAGATGTTTTTGATCAATAACATGGCAATGTTTATTTATTTATTNCAAGTACAAAAACTAACTGAACTAATCAAACCCCCCTTTTCCTTTTTAAACCCTAGGGAAAAAGGGGGAAAAAGATCTATAGCATTTCATGTTTCCCTCGCTCAAGATAGGGAAATATTTTTCCCGCGCGTGTTCCTGGACAAAACCTCGCCTCCTTCGTTCGCTTCGGTTTTTTCGTTCATTCCGCTTGGAAACATATCCCTTATTTTCCACTCGGAACCATGAAAGAATACTCTTTTCTTCATGTTCCCCTCGTGGAAGATAGGAAATATTTTTCCGCGCGTGTTTCCTTGACAAAACCTCGCTCCTTCGGCGCTCGGTTTTTCAGTCACACGCTTGGAAAAGATATCCTTATCTTCCACTCGGAGCCATGAAGAATACTATATGACTTAATATCGACTAAGGGCGTTTTCTGACTGTCGATTTTCGCTGGGATTCCAGGGAATCGGTAGAAAGGTGTTTTCTACCGATTCCCGAAGCAAAGAGTTTCTAGGATTATCAATGTTTAAGTACATTGCCGAACTGCGGTAGGGTGGATGCCCGCCTGGGATGCCAGGGATTCCCGCAGGGAATGTGCACGGTCAGAACACAGCCCAAGTTTCAGGGTTCCGAAACCGAATATTGATTTAGGTCCTCATTGGTCCTGTGTCGAAATTACTTGGCATAACGAGGTAGTTATTTCACCACAGCCCATTCTTCAACATGCTCTACAATTCTGCGATCTCAGTTCCAAACCTCATGGCAAAGGTGAACCATTCCCTTTAACCCGCACCCTGGTGGCCATCTGAGACAACATTGCCATGGTGTGGGGGTCAAAATGACCCCCCTCTAACTCGAAAACTAAATGGGCTAGAAATACGCAAAAAAAGTTTGAAAGCTCTCGACTTGGATATTCGAAGTGTCTATTTTTTTACTTGGGTCAACATTGAGGTCACCAGAGATCATCACAGGTCAAATTTTCCAGTATTAGGACTTATATTCGAACACCCCCAAATATCTCGGGAATCTCGGGAACAAACAAAACAAGCAATTGAAGGCTCTTGAAGAATGCAATCGTCTACGTATCCTCAAATGTTAGTTCAGGTAAATATTTTAGGCTCCAGAGTTCATCAAAGGTTAAAAATTATATTTTTTGACCAAACTTACTTTTTGCAAATAGCTTTTTACATTATTTATCAATATAAAGCAATAATGTTAAAGGGACTGTCCCACCTTCAAAAAATGTGTCAAATGTACGTCGTTTGTGGTGCAAAATTTGAAGTGAATCTGCGTGAACCACGATTATGACATGGGTTTCTCACGAACCAGTGCTAATTTCATAAAAAACGTTTATATTTGGGCTGATGACGTCATATAAGATTTTTTGGGATAAAGGAAAACCTTCACGCTTGTTATAAGTAGGACTAGTGTATTTTTGGGGCTAAAATTGTATGCCAAAGGTAAACAAGTCAACTGTAATCAACATTTAGCAAGAGAGACTACCGACATCGGCTCACGGCCCCCATTCAAATTACATTGGGGGCTGGCGATAGTTACAGATTGCAAAATCAAACTCGAATTTTCTTCTGTGATTCGACCTCGTGTTGTTTTACTTTACCTACATAATTTCAATGCCAAGCACGCAAAATGACTATCTCAACTCAAATCTTATGTTAAGGTGGGACAGTCCCTTTAAGACCATCGTGTTATTCTCGTCAAAGCGTACATATGGTGACCTCAGTTGACCTGGTTAGGTCAACTTTAAAATTTGACCTCAGGTAAAAGACATTTGGTGACCAAGATAGGTCATGTTGCATATGGGGCGACGCGACTCGACAAGACAAACACAGTGGTGTCCTCCGCACGTCGTTATCTTTATCAATAGTTATTAACAAACAATTACTGATGCCCTCAGATGATTTTACAGATGTCACTGAGCGACAATTGCACCCGGGTTATCGAGAATGAGCTTAAATAACATGATTCTGAAATAATTGATCTGATCCAATGCATATTCTCTGAATAGGAAGCATTTTTATATTTTCCAATTCACCTATAATGGGGAGGTTAGGAAATTGACCTGACCTTAAATCACCGATACAACAAATCCGAGTTACACGAATTGTAGGTACTTATTGAAATCCTGCAAATTTCAAATATCCGGACAAAGACTGTGGCTTTGGCATGACCACAAACATGTTTGTAGGTAAGGTCACTTTCCGTGACCTGGTGACCTGACCTGAGCTGACTTAAGGTAATTTTTTCCCCTTCAAAATATGGGTAATTGATTAGCTGTACCGAATTTGGCAACGCTGTGCTCCGCCGTTTTTTTTGCTAATCCCGAGGCAAATCAAGGGGGGGTCAAAATGAACCCCCACCAGGACAAGGGTTAACGTCTAACGTCTAACAACTGAGATTATTTCAATCATTTAATTTCCTTCGCCATTACTTTATTCTATGATTCTTTTATTCCTTCACCAAAAATATTTCAAGATTAAAGACATCGGAATTCCTGTCGGGTAAAATCCGCTAAATCACAAGGCAAATATGCAAAGTCTGTAACTTCGAGACACACCCGTTCAATTTGTATGTGTGTGTCTGCGTGTGTGTTTGTATTGACAAGCTGCCTGGTATTTGTCAGTACTACGCCGAGTGTCACGCCGTCATCTACGTGGTGGACTCTGCCGACCGGGAGCGGATGGACGAGTCCAAGGAAGTGTTCGGTGAGTCATGGTCAGGAGGAGAGGCTCTGACGGCTGTGGCACAGACGCTGCGTTACTTGGAGGAGACGGCCCTTATTGTAAGTCGAATATGTATCGTAATGTTTGGTGAAGTCGTAATCGTAATATTTTGTGAAGTCGTAAAGTCACAATATTTGGTGAAGGACTTTCCTGATGGTTCTCCTGGTGTAAACTCTCTTGGTATTTTGTTCTCATCACTGATGTGGGCTTTTCTTGATTCAGCATCGTCATCCAAACTTTGATGCTAGCATTGTTGCGTGCGCTTACCTCACTCGCTCGGGGTAGACTGCCTGGCCTGAGCGCCGTCCGCCGGGTCACGCCGGGCCGGGGTCGTGACCTCAAGCCCCGGGGCGGCGGGCAACAAACGGGCGGTCACCCGTCTGGCACACGCGCTATGGGCGGTTTGCGCTCTGCCGTCGCTTTAGCGGGGGGAGTAAGATTTAGTCGCGCACGCACAGTATTAACTAGGTCCATCTTCTCGCGTAGCCGACCGGGGACCCTCGGGCACATACATTGTTGCATCTTTGATTGAGACGTGGTATTCACCCAAACGCGAATTAGCTTTGAAGTCCGCTCTTTGCATACCGAATGCAGGCTAATAACTAGTCAATGGCTATTAGCAGTAAATGATTTCATGTTGGTACCCAATTTTTCCTAAACTGTTTTGCACCACCCTCTCTCTGCCTCTTCCGCAGACCGTGTGATCGGCGTTCGGAGCACCTGGATGCGGCAGTTACGCTGCTGGTCGAGCTACAGCCAAACAAACAGGACATTCCCAGACTGTATGGGAGTAGAGGTGAAGCCCTGCTTCAACAGATATACGCGGGACGCGTTTCTCTCTCTCCTCGTTTTCACCCTACACACGCCCACCTACGGGGGCCGGGCTGACAGGGCGGGCCCCCATACAGCCTTAACTAATCGGACAGGATGTGCGACCCTCAGGCATGGTGATGCGGGAGTGTCCGCCTCTAGCACGGGTCAGTTTCTGGGCCGAAGGTTTAGACGGACGCGTGCTCAGCGATTGGAAGAAGGCATTGGCAGACCGTGGCGGGACCAGAGGAGGTGGTTACGCGAGAAGCGTCATGGCCTGGATTACGAGAAGCTGTGGCGAGGGGCTAATCTGTAATCCTAGCTTTTACTAAGGGGATGTAGTTGTCCCTGCGCAATTTGGGATACGGTTGGAAGATTATTCGTACATTTAAGAAGAAAAAAATCCGTGCGGAGTTCTGGGTGTTTACCGCATACGAAGTTAACCAGCGATAAGATTCAGCTCGGTCGCGACCGATTTCCTCGATGGTAGCGTGCACACTGCACAATGCTCACTCTGAGTTAAGATTGGAAAATGTTGGAATCTACAGTATGAGCATTTTTCCCGATTAAGTATTGTGCGTTTGAAACTGTTTGTATCAGAGTTCGGCTGGTTCGTATCAATTATTCGCCGCGGATAGCGCTGAATACGGTACTCGAGTCTCGAAAAGCTGTGCCTTCAGAGTTGTACAAATGCAACCATCGATATATAGTTCCTACGCTTCTGTTCTGGGTCCTCCAACGCCGTAGTGGTTACAGGGTTCAGAAACCGTGGCACATGCATGCAATGGCGCTGTCTAAACCAGCACAACAGGACATAAGGACTCGGCGGAACCGAAAGCTCCAATGCTGTGCGTGTCAGTAGGCGAAAGTAAGACTGACCGCTCCCCTGACGACGACCTAGCTTGGCGCTTGCTGCTGGGCTACGCTTCATCGGAGACATTCTGACCATGTTCATTCGTACTCGTGCTCTCGTTTGCTGTGTCGACAGGACGGCGTTCACGAGGGTATCGAGTGGCTGCGGTGTGAAGCGCTGTCACAGCGCGAACGCCCACCAACCGGCCGCCGAAAGGACGGCTGTGCGACGTCTCGTATGTGCCATCGTGGAATCGCGAGTGGAGGGTCGTCGGTATTCGACAGGGCGAGATCTCCTGAGCTTCGAGTCGCTGTCGATTCGTCTGGAGCGTGGAGGAAGCGTGTGTGTAATTGTGAGTGAGATTAGAGAGAGTGTGTGTCTGGAGTGGGTGGGTGCTCCGGAAAAGCATTCAAAGTGCTTTAGTGCTCTGAGCGGAACTTGTATGTATGAGTGTGGGAGAGGGCAAAGTTCCAGAACTTGAGTGCTTTGAATGTAGCGCGCGTGTGTGTGTGTGAGGGTGGGGTAGGGCTGGTGTCTAGTGCCGGCTGCTGAATGCAGTGTCCTAGAATTGCGTTGGAGCTGGGTGCAGACTGTAACAATATGCTGAAAATGAGCATTAAGAGTAGAAAATTCAACCCAAAAACAAAAGCACTTGGCTTTATCAACACCCATTTACCCGCCCACCATAATTAGTTATTACCTATGCCAATTCTGTCCTGTGGCCAGGGGCGTAGCTTCTCCAAACAATTTGGAGGGGGGCTGAGGTAGGAAAAAATGCTTAAAGTACCATACAAATAATCCACAAAAAATGTATATTTTTGACCGGATTTGACCAACTTCCTCGTCCAAGTTGGGGGAGGTGCTGAAGTCCCCTCGCCAACAGAATAGGAAACTACACCCCTGCTCCCTCCACAGGTTGTCCCTGTCATAACATCCATCAATAAGTATCAGAGTTCCAATTATAGCCAATACAATTTAAAATAAACTGTGGAAAATTGACAGCAAAACTCGGGGAAAGAGTGAAAAAATCAAATTCATTATGTGCCGTTTTACACCCAAATTTCCTAATGTGAGGACACTGGATGAATGGGAGCGAAATAGTGCTAGGTCGCGCTGTAATGTGACTGAAGACGGTTTAAACGTGAAAGCACACTCACTCATCAATGGGTAACGTCTGCACATTTCATGTTGACTTTATGTTATTTATGCGTGTTTTTTCTTATATGCACCCTGTTGTTAACATGTGTAGCTTGTTTCATCTGTATAGTGTATATAGTGTGCACGACTTGTGATGTTATTTGAAGGGAGTGTGCCTACTCTTTTGAAATGTCAAATATATTTTTCGTACTGCAAGAAGCTATTGGTTTGATCATTGGTTACCTTAACATTCACGTCTGGAGCCCCTTTACGACTTAATGAATTTTTTTTCTATAATATTCATGTATTTGGTCAGATTATGGTACGTTTCCGTATTTTCAAGAATCGAATCACTACATATGTATTATAACAGAGTAACAAAGGATGCTACCTACAATGGCGCACGCCTATGAGATCGAATAACAAAACTCTATACAGATGCAATGTATGGGTTTGTTTATAGTTATCGAGGCTCTGTTCGACAGCTGCTATCAGTGCTCACGAGTTTTCTATTGGCCAGAGCTAACAATATATGCTAGCGCTGTAATTTAAGAGCAATGCTTCTAGTAGCGAAAGCTCTGGCGAATATCGATAATTAAGTTCCGTCGGAATGTGATTGGCGACCTTGGAATATCTCGGCAACTAAAGTGATTCTGGGGAAATGAAGTACATGGCTAATTTCAGAAAAATCTGTTCTACAGACTAACTCCACATGACCAATGTGAGTAGGCACACTCCCTTTAAGCTTGTCTTTGGCTAGTTTCTTGTTACCTTTGTTATACCATTGTTTAAAAGCACAGTGTCACATCATCAGTTGATATTATGATCAGCTGATATCATAATGACGTCAAGGCAGCCGGTGGCACGCAGACGAGTCCAGTTCAGCCTGGCGTACTCGCCTTAACGTGGAAAGATTATGGTTAGTACGCCGTTACGACACTTGACTCGTAATCGACACGTCTGGGATATTGCGTATATACTAGAAACGCTGCTTCATTATTTCCCCTTACAAAACTGTTTTGTTTAACACCTCGTGGGTGGCGATTTGAAATATTAACGCTTGCTATGAAACAAGCCGACTATTGTGTGAAAAGTCTAGACTGTGCCCTTGGAAAGTGTTCGATGATGTGCTGTTTAGTGTTGATCACATCAGATAATTTGTATTTGTTGTGCGTCTGTTCCTGTGAGTTGGAGGCTCGACACCGCTTGTGGTTCCGATGAAGCGTCACGGTCTCTGTGTGAGTGTTTGTGCACTGTGCACTGTGCACTATACGGGAAGACAATGTGTTCACTATAGGTTCACTATATCTAGGATGAGGCGGCTATTCCCCATGACCGGCCGAACCCCACGGCTTATGGGGTAGGCCGGACTGGAAAATCTCTAGATCATGGCTATGGCTACGGATGTGGCTGCATAATCTACCTGGGGATTTTTTTCATCGATCTTATCAAACCAATCATGGTCAAAAAAGCGTAGACTGCAAATAAACACACATATGAATTTACGAAAATCTTCACGGCTGGCCAAACGACCAGCCATTGGCATTTGGGAATGGCTGTGGCTGGCTGTGGCTGTGATGCCATGGCTGTGGGGCGGCTAGGCTAAGGCAAAGTTCAGTCATGTCGAACTCTAGTGTTCACCTCACGCCGTCCGGCGAGAACGCTGCGCTGGTGTCTTGAGCTCCAGCGAGAACGCTGCGCTGGTGTCTGAGCTCCAGACACGAATGTAACGGCCGAGCCGCTGTGGTGTCTTGGAGCTCCTAGTCGAGAACGTGCACTGGTGTCTGATGCTCACAGCTGAGGTAACGCCTCGCGCTGTGTTGTCCTTGAGCTCCAGCCGAGAACGCTGCACGTGGTGCTCATGGAGCTTCCAGCGAGACAACGTCTCAGCGCTGAGTGTCCTGAGAGCTCCAGCGAGAACGGCCTGAACATGGTGTCTGAAGACCTTCTATCGAGAATCGCATGCCGCTCTCTGTGATAGTCCGTGAGCACCAGCCAGCGACGGAACTGCTGTCACTGGTCGTCTGAGCTTCCAGCGAAGACACTTGGCAGCATTGGTGTCTGAAGTCCAGTATAGAACGGCACATGCCGCTGGTGTCTGAGCTCCAGTGAGAACGCTGCGCTGGTGTCTGAGCTCCAGCGAGAACGCTGCACTGGTGTCTGAGAGCTCCAGCGAGAACGCTGCGCCGCGCTGGTGTCTGGGCTGTTATTTGTGCCACGCGATGGCCTGTCATGGACTCATGGGGATTTATAATAAATACATGTATTTGTATATGGAGACGGTATCTCATTATTGCCGTGGTTTAGAGTTGATTGGTATAAGATCGTTTGCAGGCGAGTTTATCGGCGGCGACACACTGAAATGTGTTGCATGATTTATTTTTGTATCTGAAGTGAACCTTCGAATGAATAGATTGCTGGGAATGAAGCCCGTCCCCGGACGAACCTGTTGCCTGAATCACCATCCCTGACTATCTGATCGCGTAACTCCAGTTCCCTGGCAGAGTTTGGTGGCGAAAGTGTGCTGTGCCCTTAATTGGAGCACGCTCCACCCATCCGCTGACGTCATCACCTGACCTGTTAACGGCCGCAGATCACTGCCCCGATCAGGGACCGATCGGTCCGAGCCAGAAACTTGCCGGAGTCTGGGCAAGTTTCCAGCTCCACGCTCCATCTATTGCACTACAACAGGTTAGCCCACGCCGTGCAGGTGCAGGTGCGCGGAGCCACCTTCGCCGTGCCGGGGGCTGTGCCGACAGAACTTCTAAGGAATTACTTCTAACGACAGAACTTCCCAGTCAAAAGTTACACGCGTCAATACTGCCAATGGAAAAACTTCTAATGGAAAAACTTCTTGGAGTCAAAACTTCCAAAGCAAGAACTTCTAAACGACAAAACTTCCAAACGACAAAACTTCCAAACATCAAAACTTCCAAAGCCAAAACTTACAATGAAATTACTTCCAATTCTAAAACTTTTAAACGACAAAACTTCAAATGGCAAAACTCCCAAAAGTGAAAAGACAAACCTCAAAATCGTCAAAACTTCCAAAGCTTGATCCTTTCCACACATTTTCACATTTTTCCGCGAAAATTCAAGTTTCGTATCGGGTTAGGTCAGATCACCAGGTCGGGTCAATTGACCCCACCTACCAAAAAGTTTGCGGTCGTGCCATGACCACAGTTTCTAACGGATCGTATCAAACTTTTAGGATTACACCAAGCTCATTAGATATCTACATGGTGTATCTCGGATTTTTTATCTATCGTGGTGCCCTGAAGTCGGGTCAATTTTGGTATCCTCCCCATTAATAAGTCAATGGAAAATAATACTAAAAAATGCTTTCCTTTTCGACGAATATCAGTGCCCCTATTTCTCTGGACAACTGTTATAATCAGGGGATAATGCGTGTAGTTTCGTAAATAATCAACAAGTGCAGGTTATTTAGAGACTCAGGGATCCTCCTTACGGGGTACATCTGAGCATGGTCTATCTCGAGGTTCACTCTACACCTCTTTCGTCAATAATTCAGCATAGTATTAAAGCTATGAGACAGTTGTAACTTTCATCAATGTGTTTTTGTCTCGTACAAGAACACATCTGCCTAGATCACATGCAACATGACCTACTTGGGTCACCACTTGACTTTGGACCTGAGGTCATTTTTTAATTGACCTAACATGATCAAATTTGACCATATTTCAAATGCCGCCTTGAGAGTGAGAAACACGATGGCAAAACAGTAATTGTCGTTTTTCTCTTATTATTAGGTGAAGTTATTATCCGAAAGTATGTTTGCAAAATAAGCATTTTGACTTTAAATGACCTCTAGAGCCCTAAACTATTGACCTGAGGTTCACATTTTGGAGAACTGTGTGCGATTGAGAATTGCAATGACTAGCCGGTTGTCTTTGTTGAACGTTTGCTTCCATAAGAGTAGCAATAGTTTCCGAGATAATTTGGGGGTTATTCTGGAGCGATGTCCTAAAAACTGGAAAATTTGACCTTTGATGACCTCTGGTGACCTGAGTTTTGACGTGAGCGAAAAAAAAAGTATGAAATAGTTTCGAAAGGATTTTTGATAACGGTTCGAACAGTGTTTTGTGTTTTGGTCTACGTGCCATAGGAGCCGAGTTAGAGGGGGGGGGTGTTCAAACACCCCCGCAGTCGGGCGAAGGAAATGCAGAGGCCCAGTGGGGCACGGGTTAACATTTTTACCGCAATTTTTAACGCACATTAGCATATTTAGCGGTCCACACCATACGGAATGCGACGTAATGGTGATAATGCATATCCAGGGCATACTACTAAGAAAATAGCGCCGCTCCGCGACGCAATTGATTTAAGAGTTCCAGGTCTTGAGTCCGAAAAATATTCGAAGTTAGTATAGCTGATTCCAAATTGGTGACGCTCGTTCTTAAGTTCATATGCCATTTTACTAACTCCAGCTCCTAAAAGATTGTATGGCCCATGTCATTCCTGTCATACTGCATTATCTATATCCTTGTAACGTGCCGTTTCATCCGTTTTGTTTGGCTCTGTCAACTTTTGGGAAGGGGCCCTTTTGAGGTGCCACTCCCGGACGAAATCCTGGCTACGTGCCTAGTTCAGTGGTCTCTCTGAGGGTTCTCAGGGTCCTGGTCCAATCCAGCTCATCACAATTTGAAGAAAAAAAGGAGGCTTCACAAAATAATATTACCGAAATCCGTAGAGTTTGTCTTATCCAGGAAAGACTGGTTTACCACCCTTTCTGAAGGTCTGACTGTGCCCCATAATGAGTTTAAATCACGTCATTTCATGCATTTTTGGTGGAAAAACAAGACATGTTTGACAAATCGTGGAAAATCGAGTTTGGAAGCAAATTGCAAAAAGAAAACGTTCAAAAAAGGGAATTAAATTATATTCATTATGGATATCTCGTGGTTTTTTACTTAGAGTTTTTGACTCCCAAAATAGAAAACGTATTTTGTGTTGTCGAAAACCTATTTGTCGTTGTTTTGGAACATACTGTCCCGTTTAAATATGTGGGTCCGCAATTGGCTTCGAGGGCCCCCCTGATCCATTACCACCCCCTACTGAGCGAACTTTTCCCTACGCCCCTGACTGCTAACTTGCTTTTCCTCGAAATAGAAAGCATTTGCATATTTCCACATTTATTAATAATAGGGAAGTGACGAAATCGATCCGATCTTAGGTCACTGATATGCAAAATCCAAGATAAACGAATTGTTTTGGAGGTGGAGGCAAACATTTTTGAAGGGAATCACGTGACCTGGTCTGGTGACCTGACCTGAGACGATACGAGGCCTTCAAGTGGATTATATTGGAACCTGAAACTTTCGCGTGACATCACACAGAAACCGCAATAATTGCCAACATGGGACATTTCATCATTTTGTGTGGGCGAAAATATAAAAACGCGTTGTTTTTAGCAATTCAAAAGTACATTTATAGAAAATGCCTGTTTCCAACTTTTTCCTGTGCAAAGACAACTTACCAAAATATATTATACAAATTTAAAGCAAAAACTTTTCACTGCGCTCGTGTCAAGGTCAAGTCAGGTCATCAGAGGTCACTGGCCATTTTGACAGAATCCATCAAAGCTAAAAACTTGGCCTGGGATGATGTTCATCACTTCATTGCCATTCAGAAAATGTATGGGTTTCTGGGAATTTGATAATGTGTTTTGGAGTTATTGGCTAATCGGCTAAGTCATGCAAGGTGACCACAAGCGGAACTTAATGAAATCGGCCGGGGGGGGGGCTAATGTTAATTTGATAGATTTTAACTTCATTCTTACCATGCAACGCCATAGGCCTAATGTTAAAATTTGAAATCACTGGGGGGGGGCTCGGGCCCTCCCCAAGAGATATGAAGTTCCACCCCCGAAGGTGACCTCCGAAAATACCGGAGGCTATAGCTCGACAGCCATTGCTCTAATCGAGCTGAAACTCGCACAGCGTGATTTGGCGCTCCAGATAACCCCGTTATAGACTTACATCAAAATATGAAGTAAAGGGTGTTAATTTGGGGTTTTCGCTTGCTTGTCGATCTGTCCTGGAATCAGTGGCGTCGCCACGGTGTCAAAACTTGTACGGACACACCTTGACGTCGACTGTTCAAGCAGTAGGGAGGGGGGGGGGGCTAGGACGAAATATTTTGCAGGGTTGCCAATACGGTGCTTAAAGGAAAACCGTCACTTCCATAATGGGATTTTAGCGCTGAAATAGCTGTTTTGAAGGCCTTGTCGAGTAATCACTTACTGCACACTCTGGTTGGAGGGACGCTCCTGCAAAATATACCTTTTAGGTGTTTTGTCCTGTCACTCAGTGTTGTGCCCAAAAACGTAGCGTTCTGTCGAGAATCTTCATATGTAAGCATATGATAAAAGCATCTCTACTGGACCATGCAGCGGGCAAACCCTTCGCGACTGGCAGTTGTGTAAACTGGCAGTTGTGTTGTGTAAAAGAATACTAGTTGTGTAAACAATGATGTGATAATTATTACATTTGTGCTTACTCACTATAAACATAATTATTTAACCAAGTTCATAGCTTTTTACAGCCTACTTCTATTCTATTCTCCTTTCGAAGCACACAATGTAGTGGATTAACTCGCAAGTTACTGGGGTATATTCCATAACGCGACTTTACTGGGGGGGGGCTATTTTTAGCCCACCCCCTCTGATCTCCGGAACTACTAGACCGATCCGACAAATTCAAACGGTTTTCAATAGCTCTGGAACATTTGTCGAAGGTAACCTAATATTGTCGACCTCCGGGTCACCGATGACGTCACAGGTCACGTCAAAGATAAAGTGTTTAACCGTGTCGTAAAATCTCGATGGATGGGATTGTCGCGCACAAAACGCGATATGAAACGCATATTAAGTCGATAAATCGGTATGATTCTCTTTAGTACCATTTTGAGCTGTTGACGACCTTAGGTCACTTCAAGGTCATCCGAGGTCACGTGGTCAAACTGCAGAATACGGTCATTAGGCATTGTAACACATGTTTGTTTTTTCGCCTAGAACGTGAAAAATGATCTTAGAATATTGTTTGCTCCGTATAAATAGAAGTAAAAAGCAAAACAGAAATGCATTTTTATTAATAGGAATAATGTGAGAGGTGGTCGATTTTTGTCTTTGATAGGTCATAAGTCGGTCACTTTTGACGATATCGACTTGAAGCTTGATACACATATTTACCGGACACGTCTTAATCACATATATTCGATGTTCGGATATTTCTGATTTTCGTTTAAATATTGTAAAAAAAATTGTCTTGGGATTTCTAAAAATTTTGAGTTTCAATAAAATTTGAATATTCGAGATGATAGTTTCATTGCCGCGTCTATTATGAGTCATTTGATACATTCCAGTTTAATTTATCTTCCAAAACGTACTTTTGACTGCGTTTTACACAAACCCTTATTAAAAAACATAAAACACGACTTTACTTTAACGTCATTTCCGTTCGATCTATTTTGACTTAGTATTTTTTCATCTAGACAACATATGTACAAATGATGTCAGACACGATACTAAAAGTTTGGCGATGATACTGATGTTGGTTTAGGAGATATTACAAAATAACGGAAGGAGGGGGCTAAAAATACACCCCCAGTAACTCGCGGGTTAAGAACCATATCCTCTTACGACTAAAGCGCTAACTGGAACTCTCACCCTTTTCCAAGGGATATGGGGGACGGGAAGAATTTGTCAAAGACTCGCCGAGGGATTTGAACCCCAGTCCACGGCACAGAAAGCAAATATCTTACCATTGTGGCGGATGCCCCCCCCCCCGAAGCACACACTATCATAACAACATGCACCATTTTTGAATTTTGTACCTCTTTCGCAATCTATACAGACAATGCTGTCTGGTATCAAAATGTATTGCTTTCTATTTTTGTATATCTAGATAGCCAAATATTTGTTGAGAAAAAACAAAACTTTAAGTGGGGAATCCATGGCCTTCCGGCCTCCTTGCTGTTACGCTTGTGATATTTTTGCTCGGGTCAATGTTGCGGTCGCGCAGAGGTCATCAAAGGTCAAATTTTCAAATTTAGGACTTAGCTCAAGAAACACCCCAAATATTTTGGGAACTAACTATGGTAGCTTGAAAAAAAAACGGAGAAAGTCTCTTGAAAACTACTATCGCTTAGCCGTCCTCTAATTTTGTATAAGGGCAAAAGTTTAAGCTCCCGAGGAAACCAAAGGTCATGTTGGCATTTTCTTCCCAAAATTTGTTCGTGAATAACTTTTTACTTCATAAAGATGGGATAACAGATTTAACGCCATCTTGTTTGCCTCGTCAATACGATCCGAATCATACTTATGGTGACCAGATCAGGTCAAGTTCAAAATATGACCACAGGTCAAGGTCATTTGGCACCCAGGTTGGTCATGTTGCATACGGTGAGACGCATCTCGATGATATATACAATGTGGTATCAGTCTCACATCAATCTGTAGCTAGCACGTTTCTAGTTCTCTCGTTTTTTCCTTGCATTTCCTACAATTTCAAGAGGTACATCCACCCCCCCCCCCCCCGTTCCCAGCACGGCGCGGGTTAGGCCTAAAACACTGCGCTTGGATCATGTAAAATAAAACGCACGTGCATCAGGCGTTGTCAGCGCTAGGAGGAAGCCAAATACAGTTAAGTGCAATTTTGGCGTTATGTTACTGGACTAGCAAGGGCACCGCCACCTTTCGAAAGTTGTATGTGTGTGTGGGGGGGGGGCAGAGGCATTCTGAAGTCGATTATTTTCATCCTACACCCGTAGGCGTAATATTAAAATCCGAAAATGTTAGGGGACACGTCATTCCTGTGGCGGGGTTACTAAAAAGAGCGTATTTTGTTTTGCTCCCTCGCGTATTTCGCAATATCTCGTAAACTATACCGGCACCGTCAATATCGTCCCCAAACTTCCAGTACCCGCTTTCATATCAAACACCGCCTACTTAACAGCTAAACATGTTAGCAATGCAAGACCTCTTGCAGGCTCGTCAATGCCTCTTACCATTTTTACACATACCTACTCCTATGCCGAATTTCAGACGGAAAACGCTTCATTCAAACTGTCTATTTGTGCATTCAAGTTCAGGATTTTTTAAGCTGTAAGTTCTATTAAAAGAGATAATTCGTCACGATTCGTCACAAATGGTCCATCTAAAGATAGTTAAAATCATAGATTTGTACCTGGATTTAAACCTAAAGTAAAGAAGTAAGTAGAAAAAAGAAGTAAATAAATAAAATATATATAAATATAGTATATATATGTATAAATATATATATATATATATATATATATATATATATATATATTCGAGTATTTGGCAATATAGATTCGTTTAGGCCACGTTTTGTTGAAAAGATATAATATATCGTGTTCTTTATGAAGCTTTTTCTGTTTCTTTTCAAGAGATCTTATAGTTTTCTTTTGATTGTTATCAGTTTGTTGAGCAGACGATTTCCAAACTTCGGTTTTGGACCATTTTATATTCGTTGCGTGATCATAGTACATACATGGTTAAGTTTTGCAAACGCGTTTCGGATAGTCTCTTCTAACATTATCAGCATATACCTAGTATTGTAAGGTTAAAATGTGAAATCGCAAATATTTCTACGATTACATTATTCAATGAACACTTGGTGAAAAACCTAATAATAATTTATTTTTAAAATGAACGAATTTGGTCTTTTCATCCGAACCATTATAGTTCAATTGACAAAATCGCATGTTCTACATGAACCAGATGAGCCCAGCATACAAGACCTGACGAGCGGTGCTGAAGAAAATATGTACGACAAATGTGAAGCGAGGACACGGACCAACTTCACTACAAATCTACTACAAAGAACGCAAAAAGTACATAATTATAATCATGAAAACAACAAAGTGATCAGAACAAGCAGACCGTTAGACAAAGTGACGTTGAAGGCACCAATTGTTGTTTACAAATTCTCATGCCCAGCCGAAGATTGCAAGCTTCGCACCTGTAAGTTTCTACATTGGAGCAACAACTACCACTATGTCCCGGCGAATCACCATGGCATCTAAGTGAGGCGCACCAAAGACACACATGGAGCAGAAACATGGACGCAAAATGACCAGAACGGACCTTAACGGAGCATAGAGCATCGTAAAACGAATCTCCAACCAATACAGACTCTTTATTCACGAAGCTGTGGCTAATCCAAAATGCAAGACCCAGAAATCAACCGCCAAGCAGAAACCTAAAGTTCGCCATCCACCTCTACTGCCTGATTTCCGCACCACGGAATACTCAGCAAAGCAGGACGCGAGCGAGAGTTCATTGAACTATATGTTCGATGAAAAGAACAATCGTCATTTTAAAATAATTTTAATTTAGGTTTTCACCCAGGTGGTTCATTGAATATGTAATCGTAGAAATATTGAGATTTCACATTTAACCTTACAATACTAGGTATATTGCTTGATAATGGTAGAAGAGACTATCCGAAACGCGTTGCAAACTTAACAGTATGTAACTATGATCACGAACGAATATAAATGTCAACACCGAAGTTTGATCGCTGCTCAACAACTGAATTACAATCAAAAAGAAACTATAAGATTCTCTTGAAAGAACAGAAAAAGCTGCATAAAGAACAAGATATAGTATATTTTTCAACAAAAACGTGCCTAAACGAATATATATATATATATATATATATATATATATATATATATATATATATATATACCGGGTGGCCCATAAAAACGCGCCGAGTTTCAAGGCTTTCCATTTTTGTTTGGTGATCGATATGAAGTTAACACTCATTAAGCATACTAATCAATCAATTTTGCGTTAAGCAAAGAAAGTTTCATATTAATCAGACATTTAGTTTCGATGTTATAAGACATTAACTAAACCCCTTCAAAAAATGATTTTTGACGTTTTTTTTATTTTCGCGCGTGAACAATCGGACCACCTTCAGCCCAGACCACCGCCAACAAACGCGACTTCCACTGTCCGCTACTGGCGCGGATGATCTCCACCCACACTTCATCCCACTTCTTGATGGCTTCGCGCAGCTCCGCAGTTAAGGTGAACTTTCCCCGCCTGTAGTAGACCTCCGAGAGGGCGTTCCACACGGAGTAATCCAAAGGATTAAGATCAGGTGAGTTTGAACGCCAGCCGTTCTTGTTGAGGAGCTGCAGCGTGTTCTCGCTCAGGTGCTGCTGCGTCTGTCTGCTGCGGTGGGATGGCGCCCCGTTCGGAAGGAAAATGTAGTTGTCAGGGTACAGGAGGCGGCAGCACGGAAGAAGTTCCTCCTATTGGAGTCAGATGTAGCGCGTTCAGTCCACCTTGCACACATTGGTGTCCGGAAAGAAGATATCCGTCTTCCCGCTCCAGTTCACCCTCTCGCTCACGTCACCATGACCTTCTTCGAGAATTTGGACTTTTCATAAAGAAGTCGTTCTGAAAAAACTTCACAATTCTTCCATCTGCCGTAGCACGGTCGTTCTGCCGGTTGAGAGGAACTTTTAGGGAGAAATCCTTTTCTTCCGTGAAGACAACGCGGCGGACATCAGCCTGTGAGACCTTCTGACAGAGGCGTCGCGCTCTGATGACGCGCTTTCTTCTGACATCCGGATTCATCGTAGAGATGATCATGCACTTGCATGCGTGCATTCTCTTGGCATTTATGACTCGCTGGACCAAAGAACGGGAAATCTTAAGCTTCCGTGAGACCTGTCGCTGGCTTCCAGGCTGACCACCCTGCAAGCACATTAACTCCTCCACCTCCTCTTCATTTGCTGCTCTGCGTGCCGTACGAGGCCGGCCAGTTCACTTCTTTCGTTCAAATGATCCTGCTTCCTTAATCTTCTGGACAAGCCTGTTGATCGCAGATCGCTTGCCTCGAAGTCTGGAGAACTTCTTTGCAATCTTTGCGCCGCACCAGCCGTTTTCCTGGAAGCAGAGTTCGATGATGTGCCTCTGTTGAGTTGTGAGGCATGTTGATTTCGAAGCTGGCAGAAGAATGTTCAACCATAAAAATTGTATTTTGCTTTTGCTGTGTGATTAACCGCACATTTTCCTTTGACTGAAGGAACCCGTCATCATTTTTAAGAACATCTTTGACGACGAATGCGTGGTCGAAACGGGAATTTGTCGCAAAAACGTTGAATTTGTAATTGTTTGGAAAACACGTTATATTTTTTTAACCTTTTGCTCGATGGCCCCCAAACTTGTTTTGTTTAACGCATAATTGATTGTTTTATATGTGTACCAAGTATCATTTTCCCATCTGTTACCAAACAAAACTGGTAAGCTTTGAAACTCAGGGCGTTTTTTATGGGCCACCCGGTATACAAGTTTCATTGAACAACACCGAAAGTTTCGCATTTGTGATCTTCTTGTTAAGGCTTTCAATGTTTCTAATGATCTTTTTTGTCTTCTTCATTGTGGTTGAAAGATTATATCTCCGAAGCCTCATTGTTACAAGGAGCAAAGTAAGATGGATGATACATTGAGTAATGACAATATAGACGTTTCGTGTGACTTCACACATTGTTCAAAGTAATATTTCTATGCTACATGATTACAGTTTGGTTTTTGACGATTATCTAACATTTTAAACATACATTTTCAAACGCAATAGTAGGAAGAACAATTTCGAAACAAATATACAGCTAAACAGGCGGGCGGATCCAGGGTGGGGGCAGCGGGGCTGGCAGCCCCCCCCCGTCAATGGAAATTGGCGCCCCCCTGCGCCGAAGGCGCAGGGGCACCTAATTTTGCGCCGAAGGCGCATTTGGGGCGCCGCCAGGCGCCCCCATTCCAGGAGAGCGCATTTAAAACCCATGGAGGTTGCAGCCAAACCCATGGAAGGGCGCCCCAAAACCCATAAGAGAGCCGGCCCCCAAGACCCATATAAGAGAGGCGGCCCCCAGCCCATGGAGGGCGCGCCAACCAAACCCATGACTGTTTCCTCCAACCGTGGAGGGCGCCCCAAAGGCCCATAGAAGGGCGCCCCAAAACCCATGGAGGGCGCCCCCAAACCCATGACTGTTCCTCCAAACCCGTGGAGGGCGCCCCAAACCAATAGAGGGCGCCCCAAACCCATGGAGGGCGCCTCCAAACCCATGGAGGGCGGCCCCAAACCCATAGAAGGCGCCACAAACCCATGAAGGGCACCCCAAACCCATGGAGGGCGCCCCGAAACCTATGGAGAGCGCCCCCAAACCCATGGAGAGCACCCCCTTAACCATGGAGGGCGCCCCATTTCCGGAAAGTGCACCCCGATGCCCAAAAAACATTCTGAACTTCGGAAGGGCGCCCTCAAAACTAGGAAAGCGCGCCCTCGGTGTTTATTAGTATTGCACACCAAATCTGAGGAGGGCGCCCAAATCTGAGGAGGGTGCCCCCCCAAAAAAAAAAATGGGCGGTCGCCCTCAGATTCATAAAGGGCGCCCCAATCCATGGACGGCACTCCCAGTTTCCTGGGAAGGGAGCCCCGATGCCAAAAGCACCCCCATACTTTGGAAGGGTGCCCCGAAACTCGGAAGTGCGCCCTTAAGACAAGATGAGTGTACCCCGAATCATAAACAGGCGCCCCAAACTCACAAGGGTGCCTTCAAAGCCACGGAGGGTGCCTCCAAATCAGAGCATTACAAAAAAAGTTTTAAGATGTGTTTACAATAATGAGTTATTTTTTGCGCCACACTGTAATTTTTCCATTACCTCGCCGCACCTCATGACCAATGGTCATGGCCACTCAATAATCCAGGGGATAACTGCCCCTTCCACAGGAACGTTTGGGGGCATTTAATGCAAGCAGGCCTCCACGTGTTCCTCCAGTGGCTGTAAAAGGCGATAGTTAGCCCGCACCCTGATAGGGGGGGGGATGAATCTGCCCCTCCCGGATTTTCTCAATAACCTGAACAATTAACACTACATACAATAGCCGTTTTNAGATTTGTTTTTATTGATGTCCTAAATCTGGAAAATCTCACCTTTGATGACCTTTGATGAGTAACCCCAATGTTTACCAAAACCTAAAAATGACCGATGTAACTTCGAATGTCGAATGTTTTTGTGTTTATTTTTGTCTAGGTTCCATAGGAGCCGAGTTTGAAGGAGTGTCTTAACCCGCGCAGCGTAGGGGGGGGGTAAATATTACCTCCCTCCCGAATTTCCGCAATAACTTGAAACTGTAACAGATAACGACGTTAAAGTTTCAGTAACTTATCCAGCATCAATTTGACGTCTTTCCTAAAAATGCATCGAAAATAATTTCAGAACTTTGGGAGATAATGCGTTTTGAGGACGTCATGTCATGCCATTTTGGGGTGAATAACGATAATTTGTTTATGCATCGTAGAAAAACATAGTTTTAATGCAAATTGCAAACTCAAAACTGTATTAAGAAAAGGAAATTGAATTCTCTAACAAAAATGGCTATTTCGGATTTCCAACATTTTGTTTTTTGACCCTTCCCCCAAAAGAAAATTACTCTGAAATTTCCCAAAAAATGAATTTTTCAAGTATTTTAAAAAAAGGAAGAAATTATATAAGAGAACCAAGTGTAATAATACCAAACCAAATTTTCAAAGTTAATCATCTTCATTCTTCCAGTGACTGATTGCTCTTCCAAGCATAAGTTAGGTAATGATGTCATTTTTCAAATAACTTCGTTTTTTGGGATTTTGACCTGATACAGATATATAAATGACATTTTTGTTTATGAGACAAAACTGACCTAGAAACATGCATTGATTCATATTATCAGTTTTCCAGTTTTGACCTTAGATACCTGATTCTTGAATCCTTTTATGGGGTCAAGTTGTAAAAATGACGGTGCAATCATTTTTTACGTGCAAGTAAGCGTTAACGTGCAAGTACTGTGCATAACCCCTAAAACAATGTGTACACAAATTATTTGACCTTCTTTGTGACAGTGACCTTCTGTGACCCTGACCTTGACCTTGACCTTTGCATTGCCAAATTCCACTTTTACTTAATGCAGGAATATATTACACCTTTGAGAGCTTTATGTTGCAATTGGATTAGTCTTAATCAAAGGATGCTAATTGAAAATGAACCATTTAAAATATGAATTAAATATGATTCTGACGTGCTCCCGAGACACGGACGTGCTCAGAAACTCGAAGATTACGAAGAGACCATACCAGCGCGCAGGGAGTATTGGGTATTCATTTGAGTTATTCAGTTAATTTTTAACAGTAAGGTTAGGATTTAGTTGTTTGTTTGTATTTAACTTAAGACTTTAGGCTAGGATATTCATTTTTGTGTTGCTCCAAAAATAGTTAATAAACTCAGGTTAGGATTTAGTGGTTTTTTGTAGTAAAACTAAAGATAGGACTACCAACTGCAATCTTGTATTTTAGTTTAATTTGATTTTCATTTGTTGCTTCAATATAGTTGATTTATTTGGGGAAGCTCAGAGATGGAAAAAGCAGCGATAGAAAAACTTTGTTATGGAGGCCAGTAACAAAGGAGACTGCTACCTTGTGTGAGGAAATCAAAAACCTTAAAACTGAACAAAAAAAAAAGCAGTGAGATGATAGAAAACCTGAACAAAGAAAACAAAAAACTATGGACTGAGCTTACAAAAGCTAGACAGAAACCTTTGACGAGGTTGAGCAATATAACAGGAAAAGCTCACTCATCCTGGGGGAGGCCATCCCGGAGGGAAAAAGAGGGAGAAACCCCTGGCGAAACCAAGAAGTAGCAATGCAAATGATCAAAGAAAGCTTAAAGTTGACATGAAGGTGGCATATCTTGCCTGTCACAAGACTGAAAAATTAAACTCAATTAACTCGGAAATTTTCCACATGACCTGACCGTGACCTGACATTTGACCTAAATTTGAAAAAATTCGGCGTATGCATTCGATTTTGTTTCATTTGAGAGCTTTTCGATGCCGCCTTGCGCGGTCTCGCTTGCGGTTATTGGTCGGAAAATAAGAGGGGGGTAAAAATTTTTACCCCCTACGCGCGCGTTCCGCTAGAGCCCCTACGCCGCGCGGCGTTTAACACTCTCCTCCTCCAGTTACAGGACACTTTGGCGAATGTTATTTTGACGAATGTCATTTTGGCGAATGCATATTGTTGAAAGACACTTTGACGACATGTCTTTTTGAAATGTGAAAATGCCGAATGCTAAATGACTAATGTCTTTTTGTCGAAATGTTTTTTGCCGAATGTAAAAATGTCGAAATGTCTTTTTGTCGACATGTCAAAAGGTCGAAATGTCATTGTGCCGAAATGTGAAAAATTCGAAATGCTTTTTGACGAATTACATTTTGTTTACATTTTTTTGTTGTTTTGTTACATTTTTACAAACGAAGTGACGAGAAGATTTACACGAGATGTATCGCCCGGGCATGTCTTCGCTGTAAGGGGCGTGGTATGCATGCTGGCGGAGTGTTTTTGGAAGGCCATGTGCACAACCACGCCCCCAGCAGGGCAATAGTCGAACAATCGGTCGCACAAGCCGAGATGAAGGAGCGCGCTGATACGACGGCGGAGAACGTCACCGCCATCAGGGTGCAGGCCGAACAAGGCATCAGCCAAGCTGCCAGAGCGGAATGCCTGTTGCCTCGCAAATGGTGAACGCAATTGAACGTTTGTGTTCATACTTCTGGCCCAAGATTAGGTGGTTGACATTTCATTATGATTGGATTCCAATACCGGGTGGCCCATAAAAAAACGCGCGAGTTTCAAATTTTACCATTTTTGTTGGTGATCGATATGAAGTTAACACTTAGATGCATACTAATCAATCAATTTTCGTTTAAGCAAAGAAAGAAGTTTCATATCAATCAGGACATTTATTGTCGATGTTATAAGATATAACAAACCCTTTCAAAAAACGGATTGACGTTTTTATTTCCACGCTTGAACAATCGGACACCTTCAGCCCGGACCATCCGCTTAACAACGGCAATGCCACGTTCGATTACTTGCGCGATGAGCTCCACCGACACTTCCTCCCACTTCTCCTTCATGGCTTCGCGCAGCTCTGCAGTTGAGGTGAACTTTCCCCGCCTGCCGTAGACCAGGACCTTCTCCGAGATGGCGTTCCACACGGAGTAATCCAAAGGATTAAGATCAGATGAGTTTGGAGGCCAGCCGTTCTTGTTGAGAAACTGCAGCTTGTTCTCGCTCAGGTACTGCTGCGTCTGTCTGCTGCAGTGGGATGGCGTTCCGTTTGGAAGGAAGATGTAGTTGTCAGGGTACAGGCAGCGGCAGCCCGGAGGAAGTTCCTCGTCTAGGAGTCAGATGAAGCGCGTTCAGTCCACTTTGCACACATCGGTGTCCAGAAAGAAGATGTCTGTCTTCCCGCTCCAGCTCACCCCCTCGCTCACGTCACCATGACCTTTTTCGAGAATCTGGACTTTTCATGAAGAAGTCGCTCTGAAGAAACTTCACACCTCTTCCATCTGCCGTAACACGGTCGTTCTGCCGGTTGAGAGGAACTTCTACGCACAAATCCTTCTCAGCCCTATGTGATCTTCTGTAAAGGTGTCGCATATGACGCACTTTTCTTCTGACAATCCGAGTCCATCCGTAGATCATGCGCTTGAATGCAATTCTCCTGGCTTGTATGACTACGCTGGACGCGGCGAAGAACGGGAAAATCTTAAGGCTTCCGTGAGACCTGTCGCTGACCTGAGATGAGTTCCAGGCTGCACCATCCTGCGAGCACATTAACTTCCCTCCACCTCATCTCTCATTTGTTCCTCTATTAGTGGCTGTCACGATGCCGCCACATCCCTTCTTTCGTTTAAATGACCTGCTTCCTATAATCCTTCTGGACCAAGCTGTTTGATCGCAGATCATTTGCCTACGAAGACCGGAGAGCTCCTTTGCGAATCTTTGCGCCGGCACCAGCCCTTTTCCTGGAAAAGATTTCGATTGAACTCTGCCTCTTTTGGATTGTGAGCGGCATTTGATCTCGAAGCTGGCAGAAGAATGTTTAACCAGAAAAATTGTATTTTACTTTTGCCGTGTGGTTAAGCGCTCATGTTCCTTTGACTGAAGGAACCCTTCATCATTTTTAAGAATATTTTTGACGACGAATGCGTGGTCGAAACGGGAATTTGTCGCAAAAACGTTGATTTTGTAAGTGTTTGGAAAGTACGTCATATGTTCTTAACCATTTACCCGATTGACGCGAATCGTTTTTTGTTTAACGCATAATTGATTGTTGTATATATGTACCAAGTTTCATGTTCCCATCTGTTCCCAAACAAAAATAGTAAGCTTTGAAACTCGGCGCGTTTTTTATGGGCCACCCGGTATATATATATATATATATTTTTTTTCAGTTCAAAAACATTTTAAAGGTCTGCACGAGACTCAAAGCAATGTGTTACACTGCAATCGCATGCATAATATTTATTGCTCGTAAAAAACGGCTGCCACGCCCCCCCTTGATCACGAACCTTAACTACTCCCTTGGTAAGTTATTCATCAGCCGTCTGGGGCTGCCCTCAGAAGTGACATTTTATGAAAATGATTGGTTTAGGGCACTAATGCTATCTTTACAGATTTGAATGCCTTTCTTGCCATGCAACGCCACAGGCCTAATGTTAAATTATGCAATTATTGGTAACGGCCTGGCCCTACCAGGACTATAGAAAACGACACCTATGGCCGCCCTTGACTGTACAAATCATATAGTTTAGAGCCATCCGCGGCACTGATAGAAAGGTGCTCTTGCAAATACATAGGGATAGCAACGCTTTTACAAAATTGTAATTTTTTAATGCTGAAATACGCCTTCAAAATATAGTGGACCAAATCTGTTGAGTTTTCAGATTTGGGTAAAGGTAGGGACACCACTGCACTTGATGTTAAATATGCAATCCACCCGTTCAACATCTCTACAATAGGGAGTTGTTTTCCACCTAAATTTCTGATTGTCAGAACACTGGGAACGTGTCGCCCCATTCTCGAGCCAGGAGGGCGTGTCCCCCACCAGCAAATTATTTTGTCAAACATCTCTAATTGATTGTTCAGTTGTACTAATCATTTGCTAGTTTTCCACTGTCCAACAACTTTTCGCTAACACTCCACCTCCCCCGGTCAATAACGCCTCGCTAACACTCCATCTCCCCCGGTCAATAACGCCTCGCTAACACTCCACCTCCCCCGGTCAATAACGCCTCGCTAAATTCCATCTCCCCCGGTCAATAACGCCTCGCTACACTCCCACCTCCCCGTCAATAACGCCCTCGCTAAAACACTCCATCTCCGCCCGGTCAATAACGCCTCGCTAACACTCCCACTCCCCGGTCAATAACGCCTCGCTTAACACTCCACTCCGCCCGGGTCAATAACGCCTCCGTAACACCTCCACTCAACCGGTCAATAACGGCCTCGCTAACACTTTACCTCGCCGGTATAACGCCTTACTAACACTCCACCTCCCGGTCATACGCCTCGCTAACACCCACCTACCTCGATCAATAAACGCCTCTTCGACTAACCCTCCACCTTCCTGGTCAATAACGCCTCGCTAACACTCGCACTCCCCCCGGTCATAACGCCTCGCTAACACTCATCAACCGGTCAATAACGCCTCGCTAACACATCACTCATCCCCGGTCCAATAACGGCCTCGCTAACAGCTCCACCGTCCCCCGGTCAATAACGCCCTCGCTAACACACTCCACCTACCCCGTTGTCAATAACGCCTCGCTAACACTCACAACCTCCCCGGTCAATAACGCCTCGTCACCTCCATCCGACCCCGGTCAATAACGAACCCTCGCTAACACTACCCACCTACCTTCGGCAAATAACGCCTCGCTAAACCTCCACCTTTCCTGGTCCATAACGCCTCGATAACACTCACTCTCCGCCCGGTGCCAATAACGCCTCGCTAACACTCCACTCCCCGGTCATATTAACTGCCCTCGCTAACACTTACTCACCTCCCCACGCGTCCAATACGCTCGTCATACACTCCACCTCTCCCGGTCAATAACGCCTCGTCAACACTCCACCTCCCCCGGTCAATAACGCCTCGCTAACACTCCACCTCCTCCGGTCAATAACGCCTCGATAACACCATTTACCGTGGTCAATAACGCCTCGCTAACACTCCACCTCCCCCGGTCAACAGCGTTTTGCACCTCCCCCTAGTCCCAAAATACCTTCTGACGCCCTTGCCAAACAGGGGGGGGGGTGGTCAACATGTTCTCCAGGCGAATTCGGGCACATCAAAATGTCCGTTCTCTGCCAGGCCTTGGCAACGCCACCTCAAGCTGATGTAAGTGGTTATCAGTTTTTACAGAAGTGCAGCTAGCCAGCGCCAGCCGCCATCCCCCCCCCCTCCTGAGCGGAACATGGACCGGCGGGTCCTCGCCAGCGGCGCCAGACCAGTGCGGGGCAGTCAGTCCCTGGGACAGCCGAGCGGCCGGTGGCGGCGCGTCTGTAAGCTCTTGTAGTGTGTGCAGCCCGTGTGACCCGACCTGTCAAGGATGCCGACCAGGCTTCCGAGCGGTCGCGGTATTCCGTCTACTGGTGGTGGTTGTGTGCGACGGCCGGCTGTGCCGTGGCACAGCAGCAGCCGTCCGGAGGATCCGGCAGAGTCTCTCCTCTCCAGGAGGTTACAGAGCAGACAGTGAGGGAGGAGCTGCTGCCGCTCGTAAGGATGCTCGAGTCGAAGATAGAATCGCTGGAAATAAGACACAAAGCACGGATCGACGCGCTGGACAGCGGATTGGACACGCAGCAATCACAAATCGACGGGACTGGTTGCCAAGGTGGACGATCAGAAGTCACAGCTGGAAGGACTTGGCAACTCGGCTGGCTGTGCTGATCGACACATGCACGTGTAGTGAACAATCCCGGCTCGACAGAGTGGTCAACAAGACGGCCATTCAGCAAGCCTCAGATCGATGAGCTGGTCGTCAGGCCGGACCAAGTGGAGGGCGAGGGAACGCCGGGAGGCAGCGAGCCACTGCCCCGCGACTGCACCGACTTACCGGTCGGCGCCCAGAGCGGGGTCCACATGTTGAAGCCGGGCATGGACCGGTCCCTGCCCCCCGTGGAGGCTTATTGTGACCTGGTCACTGACGGCGGCAAGTGGACCGTGATCCAGCGGCGCACCGACATCGAGCCTCACCAGGACTTCTACCTTGGTTGGGACGCCTACAAGGAGGGCTTCGGCGAGCTGAGCGGGGAGTTCTGGTGGGGCCTTGAGAAACTGCGAAGGATCACCTCAGCACCAGATCGGCAGTACCAGCTGCTGGTAGACCTGGAGACTTTCGATGGTGAAAGGCGTCACGCCTTGTATCAGGGCTTCAAAATCTCGCCCGAGGAGGACGGCTACCGGCTGAGTGCAGAGAACCTCCAAGGAGATGCCGGATACGCTCTCAGTGACAACATCAACAGTCAGTTCTCGACCCGTGACAGGGATCAGGACGGCAACATCAGACGCCACTGTGCACAGAAGCTTACTGGTGCCTGGTGGTACGGTATCTGGTGTGGTGCCAGTAACCTGAACGGCCAGTATCAGGTGCCTGCTGGCGATGACTGGGGGGGAATTTGGTGGGAAACGTGGAAGGGTGTCCTGACTCTGAAAAAGGCTGAGATGAAGATCATGCGTGTTTAAAGGGAATAGTTCACCTTTAATATGGGGCTTTGAACTGAGATAGTAGATTTGTAGAGCAGATATAACAATGCGTTTTGGCTGAAGAATAAACTAGCAAAGTAAATTATTTTCGACACAGGATTAGTTTGCCTCTTTTAGAAGATAAAGTTTCGTTCCCCCGAAACCTCTTCGGTAGAAGGTCCCTTCTCCCTACCGTCCCTACCTCCACCGGGCGGGCGCCAGAGGTAGGCAACTCTCTGGCACGTAGTATCTGATCACGACGCCTCGTTAATATCCGCTAAGCCGCCCGGGCGGCGCGGCGGTCCCTTGTCAGAGACTGTACTTGTGGTTCAAGGTCAGGCGGAGCGGGGCGGAGCCAGAACGCCAGCTGCTGTCGTACGATTTCTCGTGAAATACAAAGAGAATCTTGCTTCTTTCTCCACATATATCCATTACTTATTCAAACTAAAGCCATATTCGTAGATTTGAGCTCAAGATGCATCGTATGGTTGAATTTCAAGACAACTGTCAAGGTGAACTATTCCCTTGAAGCCGCTGTCGCTGCGCCTGTGCCGCTGCTCGGCAACACTCTTGCGCATGCGCTCAGTGCCGTCATTGATAATCTGTGTCGCCGCTGCTACCGCCGTCTGGCACTGTCGCGGGGAGCCGGTAGCTCCGTGGTATGTCTTCGGACTGCCACGCAGCGGTCTCGGGTTCTATTCCCGCCGTGCCGGTTCCAGGATAGCTTCCCGGATCAAATATTCGGGCTCCGAGAGGAAGGGGTCCCATGAGGGGGTTCAACCCCAGGCCCCTCATCATCCCTCCCCGGAAGTTTCTCTCCAGGAAATGGCACAAGGCCGACCCTGATGAAAAAAGAACGCTGTTGCACTAAGAGGTGGGAAAGGGGGACTACTGTACACCGGGGAGGGATCAGTGGGGAGACGTGTATATGTTGTATGCATGCATGTATGTATTGACAATATAACACCCTACGATATTTAAACTGTTTTATGACTGTGGCGTATTGAATTATTAGACAGAGCATGTTAAAAAACACGCTTGGTAACACAGCTTATAGGCGAGTTAATCATTTGTGATGGTGGGGAGTGGGGACTAGCTGTTGACAGAAGGGCGTATCTTAGTGCAGAGTACACGTTTGTATGTGATAAGCAGATCCTATTCTACCGGTCATGGACCGCCGCCGAAACATGGGTGTGTTTCGCCGCCGACGCCGAAACGCCGAAACAAACAGTGTGGCTGCATGACACGCATGACGTCACCACTACGCATTAGATTGGCCAAACACACCACCGCCGTCGCACCTCACGACTGCACTCAGCAGTTTTAGACTTCGACATGGTATAGAAATTTCCTTGGCCTAAAGCCGCCCCACAAGCATCAACAGCCACAAGCCAACCATGCAGCCACTCCAAATGTCAATGGCTGGCGTTGGCCAGCCGGAGAATTTTTGTAAAATTCATGTTATGTGGTTTGATTTTCATCTACTGTTATGGCAACATGCCAAGGTTTCTTTTAGCCATGATTGGTTTAATAAAATTGATGCAAAAACAGAATAAAAAATATCGGGTAGGCAACGTGCAGCCACAGCCGTAGCCATGGCCATGATCAATAGATTTTCCAGTCCACTCCACCCCATTAGCCATGGGGTTCGGCCTGCCATGACGATAGCCGCCCTATGTAGATCTCTACTCAGCAGCACTCGATGTCTGCCTTGCCGTCACAGCCCGCCGCCTGACTACCGATGCTGCCAGCCACTGCACTGCTGGTCACTGGTCACTGGTCACATATACATTATACACATCCGTCTCTCGCCACCATTCGCACCACTGGCCTCGCAGGCCACGGGTCACAGCCTGGTGACCTGAGGTCAGCCGGGGTCGCCGCGGGGTCACCAGAGCAGAATGACCACATTTGCGACTATGAGGGCGATGATAATGATCCAGTAACCTGCGGAGCGAGACAGGAGCGACAGAGGTCAGCACGGCACACAGTCCTACACACTGCCAGTCTGCACTGACGGATCTAGAACGGCAGTTTGTGGCGGTTTGGGGGGCATCACCTTCAACTAAGTTTCACAAAATTACTAAAACTGTTCCGATTTCGCTCTCTTATGCATTGCTTATGCGTTTTCACGTTTTAAACTAAACTTAACTTTCCCCAGTAAAAGTTACGTGTATGTCCTTTTACATCAGGAAATTTGTAACTTTGAGCAGATTTCAGACAATTTGTGTGGCATTTACTCCGCCCCCCCCCCTCTTGGATCCACCAGTGCCGGTCTGAGAAGCCACCACGTCACTGCACGGCACGGCACGGCACGGCTCGGCACGGCACGGCACGGCACGGCACGGCACGGCACGGCACGGCACGGCACAGTGCGGTGTGCGGTGTGCGGTGTGCGGTGTGCGGTGTGCGATGTGCGGTGAGCGGTGTGCGGTGTGCGATGTGCGGTGTGCGGTGTGCGGTGTGCGGTGTGCGGTGTGCGGTGTGCGGTGTGCGGTGTGCGGTGCGGTGTGCGGTTGCGGTGTGGCGCGTGGCGGGTGTGGCGGTGCGGTTGCGGTGCGGTGTCGGTGGCGGTTGTTTGTTCTTGTTGCGGCTGTGCGGTGCGGTGGCCGGTGCAAGTGTGCGGTGGCGGTGTGCGGTGCGGTGTGCGGTGCGGGTGTGCGGTGCGGTGTGCGGTGCGGTGTGGCGGTGCGGTGTGCGGTGCGGTGTGCGGTGCGGTGTGCGGTGTGCGGTGTGGTGTGCGGTGCGCGGTGGCGTGTGCGGTGGTGCGGTGCGGTTTTGTTCATGCGGTGTGCGGTGCGGTGGTGCAGTCGGTGTGCGGTGTGCGGTGTGCGGTGCGGTGTGCGTCGGTGTGCGTGCGGTGTGCGGTGCGTGTGCGGTGCGGTGTGCGGTGCGGTGTGCGGTGCGGTGTGCGGTGCGGTGTGCGGTGCGGTGTGCGGTGTTCTTTTCCCGACTGCCAACGGAGCCGAGCTATTTAAGCCGACGGTTATGGATGCGACCAGCTGGTCGTCCGACTGCGTTAGCTGAGACTATGCTATTTGCAGCCGGATGCCTGGCAGTCTGCCGTGGTGCCGGTATACTAACAGCCTCGGTTGTCACGCCATCGCCATACCAGCGTGGCATACCATCGCTGTCGTGTTGGTCGCGTGGCCGCCACAAGCTGTGCCGATGGCAGCTCAGTTCGTGCCCACTGCCAACTCTCCTGTCAACCGGCTTGTCTTGCCCGGTCTTTATCGACATCTCTCAACACCGTTGGTCTGACTGACTGACGTCATCGCCGACTGCCAAGTGCCAATGTCTCTGACTGGCTCCGGCTGAAGACCAGGCCGACCATCCACACCCATCTCAAGTTGCGGGTAACAAGAACTCCACCAGCCCATGGCAGCTCACCGACAGGTGTGGCGAGCGCTCTGCCAGCCATCTGTGGCGCCGAGGTGGCGGACACCTCCGTTGGCGACCGTGCGCACAGGTCAGCCACGGACACATCTGCTGCCCAGCCACAGCGTGGCCGAGCTCCGTCACCAAGCAGCGCTGACCTCATGAGCGGAGACACGCACCTCGGAAACGCCGGCGCCGACTTCGGCGGCTGAAGTGGACCTTCACCATCAACACCGAGGAGACCGGGTGCGGAGATATATCAACTGGAGACCATCGATCAACTGGAGACCATCAACCATCATCAACTATCGACCATCGACCATCGACCATCGATCAACTGGAGGTATCAACTGGAGACCATCGATCTGAGCACTGAGCCGCTGTCACCACCACCACCACCATCCACAATCGTAACTCAATGGCTGTTTCTTGCTTGTGTACCTTTTAGCCCATTCATTGACCGCCTGGTTATTGTAGTGCGCCTCCTGCGTCGGCTTGTTGAGGAGGGTAGATATGTCAGGGAGACATCCGCAGCTAAGATTACCTTCCAAATCCTTGTTAGGTCGCGGTGCATCCTACACGTACAGTTGCCGGCAGATATATCGATACCCCCTGGCTGGCTGCCTGACGAACACTGGAGCGGCAGGCTGTGCCGCGTCACACCTCGGGTCGCGGCACAGCCTACCGGTCCAGTGCATTCTAACCACCACAGTGACACGGCGAGTTACGTTTATGAAGCGTATATATTTATGAAAAACGCACGACNGAGGACTCTTGCTTCTCGTTTACGCTTCCTCTTTTGAGCGCCTGATTCACATTTTTTCTTTGGCATTCCTGCACTGCACCTGAGTTATCGACAGTCGAAAAATATTTCACCACGGGATATAACAAAACTAAAAGAATTGTTGCAAGTGCACGTTGTATCAGTGGCGGATCCAGGATTCTCATCGGCCAGGGGCTTCAGGCCCGAGGGCGGCATATTTTCTCGGTGACGGGGGCGGCATGGTCCAGAGGGGCGCCCTCACTAGGGGCGACATCTAGCGGCTGTTTTATACCACCCGAGGCCACACTACTTCATCATCCTTGGGGGGGGGGGGTGACAGGTCCGGAAAATATACTCGAACTCAATACACTTGGTCAGTGCAACGCATCGACCTGAGAACGTGAGTAGTGGATAAAATAATGACAATGATTTAAGGTTATGATTAGATCAGACGTCAGTTAGGTACCCCAGCCAGAACGTGGTCGGTTTTTTGTGGACTCCACTGCTCTTCACTTTCACAACAACACCTGCCAAATTTTTTAACTTCTAAGGCTGCCCAAAAAAAACGTTCCAAAAATACATTTTAAGCGTGCATTATACTTTTTTTTGGGGGGGGCGGGGGCGAAACATAGTTTGCCCCCCCTCCCTTTGACCGTCACGGGGGGATGGCCCCGTTTCCCCCCCCCTGGATACGCCTATGAGGGGCGCCAATATGTAAATTAAACGGATAAAATATGCCTCTTCCTTAAACCCTTTTGAAATTCTGGTGGCATGATTGGAAGGTCCGACTGCGGATCTACGTGGGTATACGTAGGTTCACATGATTCACAAGATTCACATGGTTTTTGTTGTTATCCGGGCTACCTAGGTAGGGGAAGGTTGCCGGTTAGCGACCCCCTTAGTTTGAAGCATGCTGGTGCATATGCTGTCCTTCGTCACGCCTACGGTAAATTGCTTCGCTCGAAGTGCGAACATTTGTATATATATTTGTGGTGTTACTATATACACACACTCATGCATTTATCTGTGAATCGCAATCATGCAACCCCTTGCAAAAACCACCGAATATAGAAAACATGTGGCTTCCATTTGTGACCGCCGGATTGCATGCATTTTATTTCGCTAGTTTTCGTATTTCCTGTCGTTTCAGTTAAATTCAGAAGACACGATCAACATATTCAACAAACCATGCGTGATTGCACAAACAAGTAGTTGTAACTTTTGGTATTCAACTTTATGTTTTAGAGAGCTTACTAAAAGGTCTCCGGAGAAATACTTTTTTGGTCGTAATGTTTTAAAAGGCAGAGGGCATTTACTATAATTCTGGGGAGTGTATCATGGAGTTCGCTGGGTAGATAAAACTTCCCAATAACATTTTAGGGATAACAATGTGTCCTCTGAATAATCCTGCCCTTAAAATGACTCCTGGCCAATTGTAGACGTCAGGTCAGGTCACGCGCCATTATAATGATTGGGTGAGAATGCACCCTAGCTGCTCATTGGCGACCACATGAGGCGCAAGTAGGGAAATGCTATGTGTTTCAATCGGAGTCAATAAAGAAGAACCAAATGCACCCATGCAGCGAAAAACAGCCCCAAAATATATCTGAAGGGATGTAAAATCCAATACAAAACGATTTTTTCCGTCAGCAAGTGCTATCATTGCAAAACGTCCCCTTAAAAGTGTTTGAATGACGTAAGAAAAACACGTTAATTCTTTTAGCACACCTGACGAGTCGTGGCACTGCAATTCTGGACCAAAAAGTGACCGAAATTGCTCAAATACACATGCCCGAATTTTAAATGCATGATTTGGGGCCGACCTGTTTCTAGATTTGTATGTACGGTGGGGGGTCGCAAATCGGGAAGGGTTGCTAATCGGAGGTTTTACCCTACATGTAGCACGGAGAAGCAAAAATATATTTTCGGGACAGCGGGAAACTAAGTTGCATACGTGGACAAACAAAAAGTAAAATATTATGTTACGACAGCTGAGACCTGAGTCTTCTTATTTGGGTCTTTAGTCGCGCCAATCCAAGGGGATTATATTGCGCCCCGCCAGCTGAGTCATCACGTGTTGAGATTCGTAAAATTGCACCGAATTCAAAGCCAGTAAAATACAACAAACAATCTTTCTGATCCGTTCATTTTACCTGGCGAAAGTGGACGGAGGACGGTGAACTGTCGGATGGTCAGGAGACGCGCAGGGCGGGATGCACATCACTGCTCGGCCTGAAGCAATTAGCGGCGTGGGGGCCTAACAGGCTCGGCATGGCGGTATCGCGTCGGTGCACGAGCGCCCGCGTCTTCCTGGAAGCAGTCTGATCCGAAGACGGGTGGCAGCGACGTTGTCTGTGGACCGGGACGGGATGCGATCAGTGATTAGGTGAGAGAAGAGAGTGAAGAGTGAGAGAGAGAGAGATATAAGATATTGCAACTGCAATACAGCACAGACTGCAGACTGCGTCAATCTCAAGCCACGTGAGTTAAAAACATAAACAGTAAACACTACCAAAATATCGCCCCCATGTTGCTCTGATCACCAGTCGTATCACAGTCAAACTTCAGAAACAGGAAGCCACTTACCAGCGATCCAGGAGTCCCAGTTTTCCCGGACACAGCCCTCCACCAACGTCACGGTCCGGCCGCGAGCGGCGTCGCCATGACAAGGACCGAGCTCTAGCCGCCGGCAGAGACGCGTCTGGCTTAGCCCGGGGGTAGCGATAGCGGCGCCGGCCGAGGGCCGAGGTACCGCGTCAGAGAGCGGCGCCGCCAACGGTTGATGCCCCAGTCGAGCACGGCGCCAGAATCTGCCGGAGCGCCGGGCGGGAATCAGTCAGGCGGTGTCCGACTCTGACGGCATGCCCTGACAGACTGACGGCAACGCGACACAGCAAATCTGTGCAAATTATTCCAGCTCTAAAATAATATATTATGCATGGAAATCGGAAATGGTATCCAATGCAGACGAGACAGCAGGCGCTCCCTACACCATACCGAGCAGGGCAAGCGTGTGCCGAGAGCCGCAGGCCACCTGGCCGACTGCGAGCTCAATCGGCAGGGCCTCCAGCAGGGTCGGCTAGGTGGCCCCGTTCAACGCCCGGCCCAGACCCAGCTAGCCAGACGTCGTTCCAGCCCAAACGTCGCCGGCCAGCGAGACGGCCGTCAGCCGGGAATAACATAACGTGAATGTCGAGACTGAAACATTGTCCGCACAGGGATATCCGTCCCAATAAGAGGGAGATTCACTGATGCTTTAATCTGCGAGGTGTTGACGGGTCACTAACCTGCGGTGTGCCAGCCGCCAGCTGACACACGGGGACGCCGTCCAGCGCAGTCACCAGCTACGGAGTGCCGTTGGAGCTTGGGTCAACCAGACCCAGCTAGCTGCGGCTGCCGACCGCAGGTCAGGTCAGGCCAAAAAAGACGCCAGATGGATCCGTGTCCATTAAATTGCACAAGTCAGCTGGTGGCAGGATGCAGGTCTGATAGCATACGCTGTTCCGTAAATGAGTGATTGGCAGGTGACACCGTCTCATTCACGTTTGATACTCGGCAGCAGCGAGCACGCTGGGAGACGCGTCAGCGGTCACAAGGGAAGTGAAGATTGCCTGGGTTTGCCATAACTGCGGGGACTACCTCGATTCCATTATTTTGCCCGACTGACCTTGAACGTGCGGCTGTCGGCACACGGTGCCTTGTCGGGTGACCTTTCTGAGCAGCAGCGGCGGGAGCAGGCCACGAAGTGAATGCTGATGAAGACGAATGAGCCGGTGAGCCCCGGAGTGACTCCAGGCCGAGAGAGATGTCACGTAGTGAATGCGGGCGCCTCCTTGCTGACGCGCAGGCTCAGCTCCAGGGACCAGGACCACCTCCCTGAAATAAGTGCAGCGACAGTCGAGGGTTAGCCCTGAGGCTGTGTAGTTTAGTGGCCACTCACTACCAGTCACCAGTGTACATTTTTCGTATGACCTGGTCCCGGACTCCGGAGAGTAAACATTAATAAGTGGAGAACTGGAGAGTAACATTTCCCTATTAGGAGAATTAAGATTTCCATTTTTGACAAATTATTTTACTTGGAAAGTACACATTCCTGATTTGTAATAGATATGAAATCCTTGTGAAGAAAATTGAATTTCACTTTAACTACAATGCAAGTAGGATCAGGTGAAAAGATAGCTAATTTACAGAAACAATATGAAGAGAGCAAACTTTTTTGGACTACAAAAGTCAAAAAAATGGTCAGAATTCCGAGGCTGCTGCCTGCTCGCTACAGTCAGATTTTCCCCCGTTATAATGATTAATTTGTCCCCAATACTCTGGCCACTGATTTTACACTACTCACCGGCTTGCATGCGGCAGGTCGACTCAGAGAACGAAGTCCAACTTCCTCTGAGCCTTGCTGAATTGTTGCAGCACGGTGTCGACCGTCAGGACTGGGCACTTGCGGTACACTTGCAGCATGCAGATGGCTTCCAGACGCTCCTCAGACATGGATGCCCTGATGGAGGTCGCTGCTAGTGTCACGCGGCTGAAGAAACGCTCCGGCTCCGCAGTGGTAACAGGCAGCGCCGCCAGGATCTGCAGCAGCTTGCTGATATTGGGCAGCATCTCTCGCGGGCAGGCATCCAGAGCTGCTGCCGCGGAACTCGGTCGCGTCTGCCCCGGCTTGCTGGTCCACATTGTGTGCCAGAGCTGATGCTCAGCCCTCACCAGCTGGATCTGATCCAGGAAGTCAGCGTACCGCAGGACAACGCACTGGATGTCATCCCATGGTTTCAGGCACGCAGGTAGCAGACCACACAGCTTGAATGACTCCTGTTGCCTTTCGCCGAAGCGCGCTTTGAGTTGCCGAAGGACGCTGTGAAGCAGTGGGAGGAAGCAGTTGACCCTGTAGTAGGTGCTGGCATCTCCGCAATCTCCGGCGTTGGCGCGGTACTGCGATTTGGTGGCACAGCGAGGCGGCCTGATGTCCACATCCAAGATATCCGCCACCTTTCTCGCTTTGTCCAGAACCTCAGTGAATGTGTCGCCCGGCTCCTCGCTCCATGCCTGCAGCACACGCGTGCAGGTGTTCAGGCCCTCCATCGCGGTCGCCACATCCATGCCCTTGGCCTGGATTAAACGGGCGAGAGGCAGAATCACGGTCGTGATGGATTCCAGCGAGAAGAGCGCCACCAGGAACGAGGGCGTGCTGATGGAGCTCAACAGCTGGGTGGCCTTTCCTCGACTGTCTGTGGAGTACCAGCCCTTCATCTCCTCGAGACACTTGGCTACTGAAGGCAGGAGCTCACACAGGCACACGATGGCGTCATGGCGTTCGAGGAACCGCGTCGTGCACAGTGTAACGAGCTTCGTGCGCGTCTGCTCCGGAGCCACCAACTTGATGGCACGTTTCAGGGCCTCTCTCCGCTTGGCCGACATGTTGAAAAACGCCGTCAGCGCCTTCACGGTTGTGAGACAGGCACGAACGTCCGGCTGGTCAGTGCATGCAGCCACGCACAAATTCAGCGCGTGCATAGCACAGTGGTAGAAATCACAGAGCGGATTGGCACGCTTCAGCACAGCAGCCGCCCCCACGTTCTGACTGGCCATCGCTGCTGCTCCGTCAAAGCCGCACCCCACCATGCGGCTCGTACCGTTCAGGTTGAGGTCCTCAATCTTCTTGAGGATGACTGCGCCAATGTTTTCCCCCGTCATCCGCACCTCGCCCTCCACTGACCCCTCGCCGTTCTTGATTTCGTGCAGCAGGTCCACCACTCGCACCGGATCCTCGCGTACGCACCAATGCCCCTCCTTTTGCACAGCGTAGCGGAAGACGATGACCAGTTGCTCCCGGCCAGCTCGGTCCGTTGTTTCGTCTGCGAGGACGCTGAAGTAGCGCTCGGCGACCTCAGCGCGGACGTAGTCCTGGATCACGCTCAGGGCAGAGTCGAGGATGCGGTTTTGAGTCGTTTTTGAGACGTATGTGGCATTTCTGGCTGCCGTCTTGAGATGATGCTCCAAGATCCCGTCACCGTGACGTACCAGCAGGCGAATGAGGCTGCGAAAGTTGCCGTCGTTTGTCTCTGGGTCGTTCTCGTTAAGGCGGCCGTCGTCTCGGTGTCCGCGGAGGGCGATATTCTGGCGCGCGCAGGTGAGGACGGCGTCGATGATGGGTCGGAGCGCCAGGCGGTTGGCCTCGGCCTCGGCTCTCCTCCCCTTGTCGACCAGGTTGCGGATGTCACCTGCAGCCGCAGTGCTTTCATCGCGCGTCCTCGTCAGGAACTCGGCCGCTCGCTCCAGGCATGCCATATGAAACGGCGAGGTTGCGTGTGCGTGGTATGCCCCATCCTTGCCAGTCACTTTGCGGTACTCGGTGAGAGGTCTGTTCACGAATGGTCCGAAGTTGTGACCACTCTTGCCGAAACCTCTGTTGCCACGCCCACCACCGCTTTTGCTGTCAGCACCTTTAAACAGCGAGCAAGCGGCGCACCATGTCCCTTTGTAGCCGGGCACTCTGCTGATCGCCAGCCACTTGTGATCTCGGAGATGCGAGAGGAGCACGCGGCGGCGAAAAGTGACGGCGTCACCTTTCCTGTTTTTCATCACGTGCAGCGATGATGGGAGATCGGTGGCAGAGGCCGGCGTCCATCGGTGGAGAAGTCCGCTGCGAAGCTCCGAGTCTGAGAGGGGGCACGACTTGGACTTGGCGATCAGATGGCCGATGTCCACAGTGCCAGGAAGCGTGTGCGCCGCCGTTGATCCATGAAACCTGCGGATGAATGGATCAAGTTAATTACAAAATAGTAATGTCCGCTGTGGCTGCTTATTTAGCTGGCTCCTCGTTTGTGACATGCATAAATAATACATATTGCGAATCAAGATCAGCGAATCAAGACAAAAATTATTAGTTTATAACACAAATCGTCATAAGATTCTCAACAATACCAACCATATCCGTGAAACTTGACAGGCGCAGAGGGAATGGGCGTAAAATTCATTTGCACACTTTCTACTTTTTACATTTCAGGTCCGGTGAAATGCCACAAAATAACATAATTTAAATAGGCCCAGCTAGTGGATTTCGCGTCGACTTAGACTGGAATAAGAAATAATTGATTTAATACATTTGTTTTAAACGGCCAAAGCACTCTATTCCAAATACAGATTTCCTGATATCACACAGCAATTATCGTTCACGACTTCAACTTACGTGTCGTTACACGTGGAATCGGTAGGCGTCATGGCGGTCAGAAAGGTGCAGTGCCGGTTGCAGGATCGTCGGGCAGACTCAGACGACAGGGCAGAGCACCTGCACCTCCCAGCGGACGGCAGAACCGCCGGCATTCGGCTGACTCGGGAGGCAGGGCCGGAACCACCACCTTCGGCTCCCACCAGCGAGGTCGTCAGGATCGGGAGGCGGGGCAGGAGCAAGGGCCACCTGCACCTCCCAGCGGCCGCAGAAACCGAGGCGGTCGGCCTGGCTTCGGGAGGCAGGGCCGGACCACCATTCGGCTCCCACCAGCGCAGGGTCGTCAGGATCGGGAGAACGGGGCAGGAGCAGGGCCAGCATGCACCTCCCAGCGGCGCAGAACCGCCGGCTTCGGCTGGCCGGGAGGCAGGGCCGGACCACCAACCTTCGGCTCCACGGCGGCAGGGTCGTCAGGATCGGGACACGGGGCAGGAGCAGGGCCACCTGCACCTCCCAGCGGCGCAGAACCGCCGGCTTCGGCTGACTCGGGAGGCAGGGCCGGACCACCAACCTCGGCTCTCACCGGCGCAGGGTCGTCAGGATCGGGAGACGGGGCAGGAGCAGGACGACCTCTACCTCCCAGCGGCGCAGAACCGCCGGCGTCGGCTGGCTCGGGAAGCAGGACCGGACCACCACCTTCGGCTCCCACCGGCGCAGGGTCGTCAGGATCGGGAGACGGGGCAGGAGCAGGACGACCTGCACCTCCCAGCGGCGCAGAACCGCCGGCGTCGGCTGGCTCGGGAGGCAGGGCCGGACCACCACTTCGGGCTCCACCGCGCAGGTCCGTCAAGGATCGGGAGAGGGGCAGGAGCAAGAGCCACCTGACCTCCCAGCGCTCGCAAGAACCGCCGGCTTCGGCTGACTCGAGGCAGGGCCGGACCCAACCACCTTCGCTCCACCAGCGCAGGGTCGTCAGGAATCGGGAAGACGGGGCAGGAGCATGGGCCACCTGCACCTCCCAGCGGGCGCAGAATCCGCCGGCGTCCCTGGCTCGGGAGGCAGGGCCGGACCACCACCTTCGCGGGCCGGCGGGCTTCCCCGGCGGCCAGGATCGTCAGGATCGGGGAACGGGGCAGGAGCAGGACGTACCTGCACCTCCCAGCGGCGCGAACCGCCGGCGTCGGCCTGGCTCGGGAGGCAGGGCCCGGAACCACCACTTCGGCTCCCACCGGCGCAGGGTCGTCAGGAGAAGGACGGGGAGGAGCAGGACGGACCTGCACCTCCCAGCGGCGCAGACCAGCACAGGCGTCGCATTTCGCTCGGGAGGCAGGGCGAACTCCACCTTCGGTTACCCCCCACGGGCGCACACGATACGCCCTAGACCTACGGGAGCACGCGGGCAGGAGCAGAGCCACCTGAACCTCCACCGCGGCGCCAGAACCGCCGGCGTCGGGGAGACCCATGGCCGGGCCGGAATCGGGAGGCCGAGGCGTCATGCAGGGAAACGCGATTAAGATGATGATGATTGGGGATTAAAGGGCGCCGCAACAAGATAGTTATATGCGCCCTAACAAGGATTTGATATCTTACTTTAACTCGAAATCTATTTAAACTAACTTGGAGAATGGAGATGCCTGAAACGAATACCGTTAACATTTGTTCAATGGAGACAAGCGACAGGATTGAACCCTACCTAAGATTGAAGAATCAAATATAATTGCTAGACTTAACCCGCCCGGCGCTGGGGTCTCCATCTACCTTCCGTTGGCTGGGGGGGGGGCGTTTTTCGCCCCATGCCTAACTCCCGAACCAATGGCCGTAGCGAGACGCGCGAGGCGGCGATCGAAATCTCTCGATTATACAATTCTAAAGCATACTTATTTTTTCCCGAAAGGTCAAGGTCAAAGGTCAATATCAGGTCAAAGGTAAAAATATTGTGTTTTCGGATAATTGCCGGCAAAGACCAGACTATTAACAACAACGCGCCCAAACTCAATCAAAACACTTCCAATGAAGACGGTAAGGTACTGCCTGAGTATAAGTCTCATAATAAGTCCAGGTCAAGGTCAAGGTCAGGTCACGACAAGGAAAAGTCATATGAAAACCGCGTGACACATGTTTGATGGGTTATTTCAGACGAAAAATGCACTGGTTACTGTAATTTTGACATTTGACCTCAAGGTCAGGTCAATATCAGGTCAAATCAGGTCAAATTTTGAAATATAAAAAATGCATTAAATGACACATGTTTCTTGTTCAGTTTGATCTCAGGATTCCAATGGTGTATTTTGTTTTTGTGTAATACGTCTAAAAATGTCCAAAAAATGTGATTGCAAAAAATCACGTCCATCAAATTGTAAGACTAATTATCAGCCATTTGGGGGTCAAAAATACATATATTGATTTGAAATTCGGCATGGTGTTTACTTAGGGGCAGTTCTCTTACATATTTTCCGGTTTTTCAAATGTTTGCAAAATTTTGGATTTTGGAGACATTTTTTCCCAAAAATATGTTTTTTTGGATTTTGGGGGTCAAAAAAGCAAAATTCGAAAAATCCGAGATAGCCATGTTGTAGAAAATGTCATTTCCTATCTTTTGGCGTTTTTTGTTTGCAATTTGTTTCAATACACTATGTTTGAGGATCGATCAAACATTTGCCCATTTTTGACCCAAAATGGCGAAACATGACGTCACTTAAACATAATTTTCTCAAAAAATTATCAGCCGATTTTTTCGATTTTTTTTAGAAAGACGTCAAATTAATGCCACATAAGGTACATGAAGTTTTACGTCGATATCAAGCGTCGTTGTGAAGTTATTGAGAAAATCCGTCAGGGGGGGCGTTTTTCGCCCCCCCCAGCCAATGGCGGGTTAAGGTCACAATTCCGAAGTGTGGCTTTTTATCTCCAGGATTCTGCACCAAACAGTTTGGTAAAGCCAACCAGTTTGGTAAAGGGCTCTTAAAAAAAAACTACAGCTCATGGTTGGCTAAGTTGCTGTTTCCTGGTATAGATTTTGTACTTTTTGTACTCTTTTGAATTTGTGTATTCTTTAAATAGTGGAATATAAATATTATTAAATCAAATATGATTAAAAATAATATTTGATTCAATTCATCCAACTGGATCCTCCTCTGGAGACCTTAAGCCTAGAATACAAAAGAGTACAACTACAAAATGCATACCAGCAAACAGCAACTTTGCCAACCATGCTACAGCTTGCAAATAAGATTAAGCCTACCCTGCTACAACACCAGCAAGAGATGATAACAAATAACTACCTCTATGCAGATAGGTATAAGGTGCATACTTAACTTACCTACAAAAGTCGAGAATAGATCTATGTTTGACAGCAGAGGCAGCCAGCTCTCTCTGCTTCTTCTGTTGTCGAAACTCATGACCTGATTGCTTCTGTCTTTTGGACTGTTTATGCATCTTGATTAAAGCAAATGAAACAACAAAAACCTTGGTCGGAACCTCCTAGGTAGCTGTAAATTGTAATATACTTTATTTGTTTACTTCCAGGCAGACTTGTGAATGATTCTGATTTAATCATTATTTTGATTGAATCATTCTTATTTCACATGAATCACTCATGAATCAATTCACCTCCTCATGAATGATTCAATGAATCATTGATTGAATCATTCATACAAAGGAAATAGGGTGATTGAATCATTCATATCACTTTTTTTTGGGGGGGACAGCAGAAACTATGCAAACGATAGCCGACCCTCATAATGGGGAATGGAACGCAGTCAACATATGTCAAGATCACTTTCAGCACCTTGATTTGGTCTGTAAACACCTTAATTCCGAATATATGCACTGTTATTTGCACTTAAGCATTGATAATTATTGTGATTGAATCATTCATGAATGATTCATTGAATGAATAATTCATGATTGATTCATGTAAGCATGTGAATCACTGTGAATCATTCACCAGTGGTAATGTTAAGTGATTTAATCATGATTGAATCATTCATGTTTGCTGGTGAATCATGATTGATCCATTCATGAAAATGCATCTGAATCATCATCACAAGTCTGCTTCTAGGCTTTCACTGATGTTCAACTCAGCATGTGCAGTCAATATATTTGCTTTAAATGTGGATGTTCTTGTTTAATGTGACTTATTTTGCTTAGATCAAGAAAGGACTGGGATTAGTATTAGTTCAAACCTCCCACTACCTCAATTTATTTCAATTTCAGATTGAGATCAAGTAAGGATGACATTGACACATAATTTGTATATCAGTTGCTGGCACTAGGTTCTCAGACTTGCTCTGCTGACGTGGCCGAATTTGTGGCGTGTAGCTCCGATACCTGATCGCGACAATTTTGGCGCAGACTAGTGCAGGGAGTATAGTGTTTTCTTTTTGTGTTTGTGTGTTAAGTTAATTAGGTAGGGTAAAGTATTATTTATTTTGTGTTAGATTTCTAGTGTTAGAGCTCTTGGTGCTGTGTTTGTTTTTTCTTTAGTTGCTTTATTGATTAAAAATAGGGGGAGTTCAGGGATGGACAAGGCTGCTATTGAAATGATGGTGGCAGAGGCTGTAGGAAAGGTGACCACTGCACTGCAGGAGGAGATACAAAAACTGAAAACTGACCAAAAACAAAATACTGAGATGATAGAAAGCCTGAGAACTGAAAACAAAAAACTGTGGACCGAGCTCACAAAAATAGACAGGAACCTCGACGAGGTTGAACAGTATAATAGGAAGAGCTCGCTGATCCTAGGTGGTGCATTCCCAGAAGGAAAAGAAGGAGAAACCCCTGGCGAAACCAGAGAAACAGCAATGAAAGTCATCAAAGAAAAACTAAAAGTCAACATGAAGGGAGGCATCGCTGCCTGCCACAGGCTCAGAAACAAAAAGAGGGTCATCATCAAGTTTCAAGACCTGGATGACCGCGAAGCGGTGTACCAGGCCAAGTTTGAACAGAGGGGTGAGTGGGCAGAGAAAGTGGCAGTTCATGAGAACCTTACTGAGAAACGTGCGAAGATGATTACCCTTCTGGAGGAAATGCGCAAAAACAGAGACATCCTGAACTACTACACAAAAAATGGCAACATCATGGCTAGGGACGCAGCAGACAAACGCTACAGCCGCATACAGCCATGGAACACAGCTGATGAAATCAAAAGTACAGTGCAGGGTGCACCTCTCAAAACTCAGGGGCAGACAAACAACAGATTCATGCACTCTCAAACTCGCAATGACATTCCTCAAGGATCAGTCCCCCGCAGAGCCACAAACCTGGAGGAGTATGTAGTGAGTCAGACTCGCCAAACCAGACAGTTCAGGAGGGCGGTGGGTACATCATGTGGGTACTTTTAGTCAATATTTATGTCAGAATCAATATCACAATACATAATTTGGAAGTGGCAAATTAACTCCTAAAATGGGAGCAAGAGTGGGAAAATGGAAATTATTCACATTTGGGTGATAACTAACATTTCCCACCCAAATCGATCAATTTTGGTACAATGCCCACACAAATTCACATTAGAAAGGGTCCATAATTCATGCATAGGTAATATAATAGGTATTAAGCAAATTCATGGATTTTTGCCATGAGCTGAAACTGCGAAATACTAGAAGTAGGCGAACCGCGAAGTAGGTAGGTTTCGTTTAGGTACCGAGAATGGAGTAGAGATATATCAGACCTATTGCCTATATTATATTATATTTATTATAATTATTGTCTTGTATCAGACCGCAATTACAGATATCAATATGCGGGTATGCCGCCTATGCCGCGCTGCACGTGTGACGCGGCGACAACAACAGCGCGCTGTTATTTGGATCTGGGCGCGCTGTAATGGCTCCATATGTAAAATTCCTTCATCCAAACAATTTTTTAGGCGCCCGGAGTGTGAAAGGTACAATACGTCGGCATTACCCCCCCCTGTCATTTAAGGAGGCTCCTCCATGCTTCAAAGATCTCCATCTCGCAGACCTCATCGCGGAGGTCACAGTGGCCCCTGGAAGCCAGAGGGGGTCCTATGGAGGTCAGAGCCCAGAGGGGCCTATGAAGACCAGAGGAGGCCATCTGGAAGCCAGAGGAAAAGTCAAATGGGGACCTATGGTGGTCAGAGGTGGGCCCTGGAGGTCGGAGGGTCCTTTGGAGGTTAGAAAGGCCCCTGAAGGCCAGAGGGGGCCCTATGGAGGTCAGAGGTGCCCCTGAAGTCCAGAAGCGGCCCTCTAGAAGCCAGAGGGGAGGTTAAAGAGGAGCCCTATGGAGGTCAAAGGCCCCTTCTCAAATGGAGGCCCCCTAAATTTCGACTTGCCCTCCCTGACAAAAAATCGTGACGCCGTTCCTGCTCTCCAGGCATATTTTAAAAAGTGTCACGTTTATTTCATGGGCGTCCAGGCCTTTTCGTAGGCGGCAGGCGCCTTTTTTGGGGGGGGGCAAAAACGTATGATAAGTTTCGGAGGTCACGGGTGCCCGGTCGCCGTCGGAGGGGAGCTGAAGGCGCCGGGGTGCCATCATTCTGAGTGCGCCGAGGCACCGTATCGCTTTCGGGCCGGCAAGGTGCCATTCGGGGGCGGTATGATGCCATTCGGGGGCGGTATGATGCCTTTCGAGAGCAGTAAGATGCCTTCCGAGGGCCGGGCAATGATGGCTTCAGGGGCGGCATTTTTGCTTCAGAGGGCGGCACTTTTGCTTCAGGGGGCGGCACTTTTGCTAGGGGGCGGCACTTTTGCTTCAGGGGCGGCANGAATAACTTGAAAATATGCATACCCCAGTCACGTCTAAAGATTACACTTTTCCCGATGCTATAGAATGTTAAAATTACTGACAACAAAGGCACTACTTGAACACATTGCGTGTTCCAGCATTATTCTATCAAGTTTGCTCGAAAAACGCTGCTCCAGCTGTGCTGAACTTCCCCGAACACCAACACTCTCAGGATTCATTGGAGCTATTGAATGTGTCATGCCGTTTATGGCAGCATATCGAACCATACCCTTACCTTTATCATATCGCTGCTGATGGAGCATCTTGGGCCGGATGGACACATGCCTAGTGCTTTCTGCCTATCCCAGGCGAAAGGCCTCCGAGACAACTTCGCCATGGTGGGGGTGGGGGGGCTCTGAGACAACTTCGCCATGGTGGGGGTCAAAGTTACCCCCCTTTCTAACTCGAAAACGAAAAGGGGCAAAAGGACGCGGAAAAAAAACGGTCGAAAGCTCTCAACATGTACATTCGAAGTTACAGAGACTATTTTTAGCTAAGTTCAATATTGAAGTCGCTACAGGTCATCAAAGGTCAACTTTCACAGTTTTTTTTTACTTTGCTTCGAACAACCCCGTATGTCTTCGTGAACTATGATGGCTAGGAAACAATCGGAAATAGGCAATCGAACAACTCATGTAAAAATTGCCATCTGATTGGTTGTCTTCAAAATTGAGCTCAAAAGCAATAATTAGGTCTCCAGAGGTCATCGAAGGTAAAAAATGCAGTTTTTGGTAGAATTTGTTTTCCCGAATAACTTTTAACTAAAAAGGATAGAGCAATTATTTTAACACCATTGTGTTTGTCTCGTATAGACGCTTTGAAACATATACATGGTGATTTGGTAACGTTACTTTCAAAATTTGACCTGAGGTCAAGGTCATTTGGTGACCCAGATAGGTCGTGGTAAAAATATTTTGTATTTTGTTTGGTCCAAAACCTTCCTGTCATTATGCTGATTCAGAAATTGTATGGGTTGTGTATACATAACTAACGGTTTTCGATTCCATAACGGTCAAACGGTTTTCCATTTGCCCTTTATTATGTAGATTAATTAATTAACATCAACTAATTCGACTTGTTGAAATCACTGCACATTTATGTAACTTATTATGTAATTTATGTAACTTTATACGTGAGGCAGTTGGGAAAAAGCCGTGAAGATCGCATCTCCATATTATTGCCAAATATCGCCGACAAAAAATCCTCCAAAAGCTTGGCCCTGGAACCGCCTTTGTTCAGTTGAGGAACTTAAAATTTTGACTCCACATGTGAAAATCAATTTTAGGAAAAATACAAAAAAATAATGAGGCTTCTTCCAGCCGTTCCGGAGATATAGGCGAAGAACTTGAGGGGTGAATAAAAACAACCCCCTGCCACTAATATGGTTAAGCCTATAGTTAATAGGGTTAAGCCTATTAAAGAGTGATCATTAAGTTCCAGGATCTGAATGACCGCGAAGCGGTTTATCAAGCAAAGTTTGATCAGGGTGGTGAGTGGGCAGATAAAGTTACTCATGCGCTCACAGACCCTCAATGACAATGCTCAAGGATCCGCTGCACACAAAACCACAAACCTTGGGATGGAATATGGTAGGTCAGACTCGCCAAACTAGGCAGTCAAAGAGGGCTGATAAATCTTATTAGCAACATACCTACATATCTTTACCTTCAGTCCTCACATGATTACTGGTTTGTGTTGAAAACTTTATTAGGCTTCTCTCCTTGCATAATATGATGGCAACATACTGAATGGGTCACTGAAACACATACTAATGGGGAAAGTATGTGCACCTGGATGCTGTCATACAGGGATGCTGGTCCCTTTACTGGAGCTCTCCTTAACTGTGGCTTTTCATAGTAAATGATCATCTTGATCAGTACGAACCCTCCAGGCATGTTTCCGCCAGCTCTGCCAGGGAGCTATTAGAGCTGTGTGGACTCGTGTGGAATGTAACTGTTAGTTGATGGATGTATGGGTGTTGAAGAAACACCATAGCCTGGCAGAAAGGCTGTTTTACTCTTGGAGACTGGAGGGCTCACATTTGCAACAAAACTTAATCAATTTGTCTACCCATTTGTAGCCTGGCAATAATAACCAGCTTAACGAGTTGCTCCTGGACCAGCCCCCAAAAATTGATAACATCAACAGAATAAGGTGTATTTAAACCAGGACCTTTCAAGACTACTTTAGTGCTACTTGCAAGGGAGACAAGTCTGATATTGAATACAACAGGCAAACCAAAACATACTCATACTATCATGATTAATAATATATACATACCTGATATCCCAGGTGAGCAATATATTGTAAAGCCAGTACAATATTATAATAAATTTGTAAATATCTATTTGTGAATATTACTATATTATTGTGGCAAGACAATGCCATTGTTGGCCTGTGAGCTTGGTACACTTGGTTCAAATACAAAACAAACACTAATTCTTATAACATACATGTAATTTAATGTATATATATACTGATATTGTGATATAACTATCACAATCACATTCAAATGATTTACATTAACACATTGTAAACAGACCAGCGTAGCTGATAGTATTTTGCCCTCATTCATATTAAATAATATGCAAATATGCCGCACACGCTACATAGACAAGAAACCCTTGAGCTATCTTGTTTTGTCACTTGACAATTTGATAATATCTCTCAAAACTTGTGATTATTCGTTTTGTGTTAAGCACTTGATGCTGTTGTTTCATTTGGTTTTTGTTTTGTTTTTTAACATTCCCTGGCTATGGTGTATCTTTGTCTATTAGTTTTCTCATAAACCTACAATTTAAGCTTGATCACATTATATTTTGTGATCTGTCCTTCACTGTGTTTGCATCATTTAAAATACTCGCCATATTAAAGTTTACACACACATATATAGTATATAGATAGTAAAGTATATTAGTATATATAGATTATGTTAATTGCCCTGGGCTTCCCCAATGGGAATAGTTACTCAACATGATACTCTTGTATTTTAGGTTTGAGGAAATAGGAAAAAGTGTGAGTTGGTAATGGAATCTGAATGAAAGCTCTGGCGCCACCCACAATCTCTTGATCAAAAATTGTTTTCACCCATTGCACTGGAACATTGGTCCTTGCTTCCTGTACAATCAGACCCATTATTCTTATGAAAATATAAAGAACAGGTTGCAAATATGGTATAGCCTTGCAACTCAGTCTGTCAATTATTGACAACTTAAAACTGAACAAGCTTCACAATTATACATAGTTAAATGCGTAGGTCCATTAATAACTGATGATAAATTTCTAAGTTTCAGGTTTCTTACACCTCACAAAAATGCAAATTGTCCTCGATCTGTGTCTCTGAACGTAGTTACAGGTGGGTTAGAGAGAAAGCAGAAATTAGGATGGTATAATTTCAATGTTTTTTTCTGTTACAACAGAAATGGAGGTATTGGAGGTGGTGTTTAGCGATAATTCCACGAAAGGGACTGCTTAAAGAAAATACAGAATGAATGCCTTAACTATTAACTGCACAGGAGTCTATACTTCTGTGAATGCCGAATTATAACTCCACTCGTATTTACTGTCTTTCAAATATATAAACCTCCAAACCTCCGCAACAACACTTTCAATGATGAGTTCAGGCATGCCCTTGATTATCTTTCATCAAAAAACAAAACAGTTTTTGTTTGTTGATATTTCAATTATGATCTCTTAGATATGTCCCAAAACAGTCAAACCTTATAATTTTTCAGTTCCTTTACATCTGCAGGTTTTTTGCCACTAATATCAAAGCCTACCAGAGCTCAAGACGCTTGTGCTACTCTTATTGACAATATTTATTGTAATAACTTAAGTTTTGTTCTTAAGTCTGGAATAATATTTGATGACACAACCAGCGGCGTCGCCACGACATTTTGAGTGGGGGGGGGGGGGACGGACACTGGCAGCATCCAAAGCCGTCGATTTTGGGGTCATTTTTTGGTCAAATGTAATATACTACCATCTTTATTTCTCCCCGAGATTTGGACTCTGGCTCACCCGGTTTTTTAGTATAGGAGCGTGCTTTAACGCAAAAAGCGCAATACTTTGTAGCATTACGATGCTACGAAATAATTTACACAATAAGTACATACTAATAACGTTTATCTCAAACCAACTCGCGGGGGTGTCGCCGATTTTTTTAAGTGGGAATCGGCTGAAATGACGAAAAAGCGTCTTTGCAGCATTTCAATATGGATTTCCATGTTATATATAGGTATACATACTTGAATTATTTAGCGCTGCGAAGCGGCGCGAAATTTTTAATACTAGCTAACATGTCTGCCTTAAAGTTTTATGAAGGGAACGGGCCCTGGGGCAAGCAATTACTGCCAAAGAAAGGCCCTGCCATACACTTAATGGATTAAATTTCTTGATTTTCAAAATTTGCATAAACAATAACAAGATTCGTGTCATGGCGCGAAGCGGCTCGAATTTTTTCATTTTTTCAATGTAGATAGCTAGATTTTGACTGCTGCAAAAAAACGATAAATTGTTGACGTTTTGGGGGTCCAAAAGACATGTTGGCCCTCCTTCCAGACTGTGGGAGGGGGGGGGGGGCATTGCCTGGTTGCCTCCTGGATCCGCCAGTGGGGACGGAATCATAAGTTCATATTTCAAGTAAATCTGTCGCTGGCGAACTCTATTGGCGACTAGACGCCAAACAATCAATATGCCGGGTGAAACGGATTTCACGGTGTTAATTTACTCTTAAAAAACTCTACATAGAAATCAATTTTCATGGGAATCTAAGAGGTCCGCCAAATTTCGAATCTGTCGCTGGAGTCTAGACGCGAAACTATCACATTGTAGCGAGTGAACGGATTTCACTATGTGTAATCCAAAATGCCTATAACCTGGATACAAAATTTTTATGGAAATATAGGTTACTGCCAAATCTAACGAATCTGGCGCGGGCTAGCGGGAACTCTATTGCGGCTAAACGCACAACTATCATGTGTAGGGTGAGTCAGATTTCACCATGTTAATTTCACCATGCTCATCTCTATCTGAACACCGATTTTCTAGGCAATTTAAGGGGCTCGCCAAATCTCGAATATATCGCTGGCGAACTCTACTGGCGTCTAGACAACAAACTATCATATGTAGGGACTAGGGTGAAACAGATTTCTCAATTTTAATCTACACATGAAACTCTATTTGGATGCCAAATTTCATGGAAATATAAGGGTATATAAGTATAAGGAAATATAAGTCCGCCATTTTTTGCTCTTTCTGTTTTACAAAGCTAAATCACAGATGTATCGAATTTGAGTCGTCCCAAAACTTTTTGCCTCGCATCGTTTTTGTTGAGCGAAATGACAAAAGTATTTGAAAAAAATAAAAATGTAGATTTCTAAGCCTAAATACCCTAATCGCAAAGTTTCTAGCGGGGCCAGCCCTACACTTTTTACGAGTTGTGGGGCCGCAGTCCCTGACTGCCCCCCCCGCCCCCCCCCCCCCCACCAGTGGCGGAGGACCGCCCTGGCCATTCATCTCGCGTTTGGGGACCTGGCTCTCAGCGCCAAAGGCGGCCCATATAGAGTATAGAATCAAGTCCTTGGCCAAATCCTGACTAAGCCGTTGAGCTGATCCAAAGCTGATCCAATACAAGGACCCTCCTAGTCTATCAGAGAGACCTATGTCAAGGAGGAAGAACCCTTTTAAGCCCTCTCAGGCCTGGCATGGGCTCTCTCAGGCCTGGCTGAAGACTGGAAACGGTTTAAATTCTCAGAAGTATGTACAGTCTAGGGTAAATGTTCTGTCCGTGCAAAAGTTCTGTCCGTTGTTTCTACCTCGTGAAATCTGTCGTGGCTGCACGAGTGGAATCCACTGCAATTTACGTGATAGCCCTTCTCCCCGGTATCAGGGCGAAGTGACAAAAATAGTTTCAAATATTTCACTGCAATAAGTAGACCCGACAAACAGACCGAGAATAGACAAAGTTGACATTGAACTAAACGGGTGCGCTTAACCAAAGCTTTTTAAGAATACTTTCTACGCTAGATTCCGTCAAACGAAAACAAACATCGCCCCAGGGAAATGGAGGATTTATTCGAATAGAGCACTGAAAGTACTGCTACTAGCCGTTTTCACGAAGGATTTAATCACCGGAAACATCATCATCGGTTGAAGTGATGAAGTGGACAGAACATTTACCCTAGACTGTACATACCAATACCAAGAAGGAACTTTGAGATTCGATTATTGAACTATCGCAATACGTCGGATAGTTATGGGAACTGGGCCCCCTGTGATGGCCTCCCCCGATCGGATGCACCTGTCTCGAAAAATGCGGGCTACGCCCTTGATAGGGTTAAAAGTGACCTCTTATTTGACCGGAAAATAAGCTAGGTTCAATTTCCTTTGGCACGAATTCAGAGAAAAAAGTCAGTCAACTTCCTTGGGGGGACGTCCCCCTCCGATTTTTTAACTGGAGGGACGCGTCCCCCGTCCCCCCGCCTCCGACGCCCATGGGACAGGCACAGAACAGACAGACAATATTTGTATTAGGAAACAGTACGCAAAGTGTGCCGTAAACAACCAACAGAGCCCATTTCGAGCCATGCCTCATGTCTTCTGCTGTCGAAACGCTGTTTAAATTACTGCCGAATTACCTTCAAATGGGAAAAATAGGAAAAAGGCTGAGCACATGCTTTTCCAAACGCATACGATATTGAAAAAATGCATTGTTTCCGAGTGAAGTGCAGATAAATNCCCCCCCGCTCCCGACGCCCATGGGACAGGCACAGAACAGACAGACAATATTTTGTATTAGGAAACAGTACACAAAGTGTGTCGTAAACAACCAACAGAGCCCATTTCGCGCCATGCTTTATGTCTTCTGCTGTCGAAACGCTTTTTAAATTGCTGACAAATTCCCTTCAAAAGCGAAAAAAGTAAAAAGGGGAAAAAGGCCGAGCACATGCTTTTCCAAACGCATACGATATTGAAAAAATGCATTGTTTCCGAGTGAAGCAATGCATTTTTTATAAATGCCTGTAAATGATAAATGCCTGGGGAGACTGTCCAAAACTGGAGGGGATAATCCCCCCAGCCTAACGGCTGGGGGGGGACGGTGTCCCCCCCACGTCCCCCCTTGTTGGTGACGCCCCTGCTAAAAAGGCATAGCTATGGACTGTAAGACAATATGGAGGTGCAGCAAATGCTAGGGGTATGCTTATGCATGCCATTGCCGGGTGTAAACATTGCGTAGTTTAGTCCAAAAATAGCCTACGCAAAACTTAAAAATAACCCAACACTGTATGCCTTTCTAAGTCAAACACTTGCCAGCGCCATATAATTCATGTTTGTGTCTACGGAAGAGGTCGCCGAAGTTGCACAGACCTCAGAGGCTCAGAGATCGCTTAGCCAGGACCGTGACGGTAAAGGGGACACGATAATACCACCGCTTCTGCCCATCTGACCTGAAAAGTCAGTGTGTATGAGCTGTCCAAGGACAAGGATGGCAAGGTATGCAAAGTGTGCAGGTTGACAGAACCGGACAGACAAATTGGCGTGAGAAAGAATGATCACATTTATCAGTCTCAGATCAAATAAATCTTGTGTTGAGCTGTTGCGTCCTGACTCCCTGAGTTGGCTTGCTGCATGACCTGCAATCTTGCGAGGGATGGAATTAAAATGCGCTTTGTCTTATGAGGGATGATGTTGTACAAGTCAATATGAAGAATCGTGCATCATCTTGTTTTATATTTTTCTTTAATCGCCTGGAACCTGCATATATGACCAAAACAATTTGCAGGCCGTTTTTAGTTTATATTTCTGAATGAACATTGACCAGTCTTTAATTATCTTAAAACAGAAATTCGACTTTCGATTGAGCCTCACCCATACAAAATAGGTCAAGCGGTCTCGTGTTAAAAATCCGAGATAGCAAAAATGTCCCTCGGTTCAATGCGAGGTCGACAATATACAGGTTTGATGTTTTAACTATGATGGTTTGTGAACTACGAACCGCCAAATGTAGACCTGCCGCGTGACCTCGGAAAAGAGTTCGAGGCTATATTTTGAAAACCGCTTCTCGGATTATGTTTCGTTGGTACAGTTGGCTTCACCGCATATGATAATCCCCTAGACCAAATTACAGAGAAAAACACCTTTTCAATCTATTGTGGAATGCCACAGGTGGATTCCTTCAAAATGTGTTCGGAGTCAACCTACGCACCATCGAAGCTACGAGCCGACTTGCGCGCCTTTGTATCCCCCCAACCTAATCGGGTGATTAGCAGCGACAGAAATACATTTCGTATTTTGAATGACTGCATGCTACTCCAGCTCAATAACCTGCCCTCGGTCACAGGAACGGTTCATGAAGGTGTTCGGGCGAATTCTATGGTACTTGATGTGTCGGTCGTCTTGGTTCATGCTGTGAAATGTTGCCTTATATCTGCCATAAACTTAGTTATGTGGAGCTTTTAGCACATTTTACTCACAAGGCTGTCATCATGTCAGAATCATATTGCGTATTGAGACGCCGTCAGTCTCTTTGAATGGGTCCGGGATAATAATGTGACACGCTATTTACATAATGCTAGACATTCGCCAAGGTATTATTGGAATTTCTATTTCGGACCGTATAATCCGTGGACTGGAGCATACTGGAGCCAATGTATTGCTGGCCTTTCCAGCACGTTTGTCTCGTGTCTCTGTGCTGGCTATTTGAAAGCTGAGTGGGCGCTACGATCACAACCAGCTTCTCGACAAAGCGCCAGCTTTGTCCGCCTGTCGGCTGAAGCTCTTCTGGCTGCCACTATAGCTGGTTAGAGCGTGGCGGCCGCCGGTCTGTGGTGTTGGAGGGTCGCGGCCGCTGGCCTGTGGTGTTGGAGCGCCGCCGGCCTGTGGTGTTGGAGCGCCGCCGGTCTGCGGTGTTGGAGCGTCGCGGCCGCCGGTCTGTGGTGTTGGAGTACCGCTGGTCTGTGGTGTTGGAGCGTCGCGGCCGCCGGCCTGTGGTGTTGGAACGCCGCCGGTCTGTGGTATTGGAGCGTCGCGGCCGCCGGCCTGTGGTGTTGGAGCGTCGCAGCCGCCGGTCTGTGGTGTTGGAGCGTCGCAGCCACCGGTCTGTGGTGTTGGAATCGTCCGCGGCCGCCGGTCCTGTGGTGTTGAGCGCCCCGGTCTGGGTGTTGGACGCCGCCGGCCTGTGGGTTGGAGCGTCGCGGCCGCCCGGTCTTGGTTGTTGGAGGGTCCCCCTGTGGTGGTGGAGTCGTCGGGCCGCCGGTCGCGGTGTTGGAGCGCCGCCGGTCTGTGGTGATGGAGTGGCCGCCGGGTCGTGTGGTGTTGGAGCGTCTGCCCGGTCTGGTGGTGTTGGAGCGCCGCCGCGCCTGTGTGTAGGAGCGTCACGGCCGCCGTTCTGTGGTGTTGGAGCGCCCGGTCTGTGGTGTGGACGCCGCCGGTCTGTGATGTAGGGACGCCGCCGGCTGTGGTGTTGGATGCGTCCGCGCCGCCGGTCTGTGGTGTGGAGCGCCGCCGCTGTGGTGTTGGACCCGCCGGCCTGTGGGGTAGGAGCGCGCCGGTCTGTGGTTTTGGAGCGCCGCGGCCGCCGGCTGTGGTGTTGGAGCGTCGCGGCCGCCATTCCTGTGGTGGTTGGTATCGTCGCGCCGCCGGTCTTGCGGTGTTGGAGAGTCGCGGCCGCCGGTCCGTGGTGTTGAGCGTCGCCGGTCTGTTTGTGGAGCGCCGCCGGCCTGTGGTGTTGGAGCGTCGCGGCCGCCGGTCTGTGGTGTTGAGCGCCCGCCGGTCGTGGTTTGGAAACGCCGCCGGTCCTGCGGTTTGGAGCGCCGCGGCCGCCGGTCTGCGGTTGTTTGGAGCGTCGCCGGTCCGCGTGTGGAGCGCCGCGGCCGCCGGTCTGCGGGTGTTGGAGCGCCGCCGTCTGCGGTGTTTGGAGCGCCGCGGCCGCCGGCCTGTGGTGTTGGAGCGTCGCGGCCGCCGGTCTGTGGTGTTGGAGCGCCGCGGCCGCCGGTCTGCGGTGTTGGAGCGCCGCCGGTCTGCGGTGTTGGAGCGCCGCCGGTCCTGTGGTGTTGGAGCGCCGCCGGTCTGTGGTGTTGGAGCGTCGCGGCCGCCGGTCTGTGGTGTTGGAGCGGTCGCCCGCCTGTGGTGTTGGAGCGTCGCGGCCGCCGGTCTGTGGTGTTGGAGCGTCGCCGGTCTGTGGTGTTACTGCGCGTTAGCTCGGCTGGGGAAGCCATGCACGCCGGCAGTGAGGCCCGAGACAGGCGTCACCAGGACTTCACCTGCCCGATGTGTCGTGACGCCTGCGGTCACCGCATCTCGTCACCGAGACAGGGGACTTACACCAGTCCCGAGCGGCGAGCAGACTTAAAGGGATTATACGAGTTTCCGTCCTGAAAGGAAATGCACTCTTTTGCAGTTGTATGTGCTAAAACACGTTTAAGACATATGAGTGACCTCGTTGCGCAATTTAATCCATATTTCAGCATTATCAGCGTTTAAAACTTGATTTTTCAAGACCTTGTATCTGATAGACGAGTACTTTGATCCGGGATTGACTGTCCACACTTTTAATATCTCTATCCCTTGGGCGGCGCATAGCCCGGGCGTAAGTAGAGACGGCTGTCTATACCTCAGCAAGTACTGCAAAAAGTACGCGGTGGCATCACGAGCACTTTGAAACGTCCTTACGTAAAGAAGATGCATTTTCCAGAAAAAATGTGGTAACCGTGGGCTTTCTCCACCTTATAAAGTACGTTTTACAGTAATTAATTATCCCGGGGGGTGGAAAAACCCGTATAATCCCTTAAACCCCTGGCCTACCGAGACAGGAGATTACACCAGTTCCCCGAGCGGTGGGGGGGGAGGAGACTAACCTCTCTGGCCTATCCGAACAGGAGACTACACCGGCCCCGAGCGGCGAGCAGACTTAACCTCTCTGCCTCTGAGACAGGAGACTTACACGGTCCCGGCGGCGAGCAGACTTTAACCTCTCTGGCCTACCGAGACAGGAGACTTACACCAGTCCCGAGCGGCGAGCAGACTTAACCTCTCTGGCCTACCGAGACAGGAGACTTACACCGGTCCCGAGCGGCGAGCAGGCTTAACCTCTCTGGCCGGCTGGAGGAGCTGTTCTCAGGGATTTTGGTTGATGTTTTTGGGAATGCGGTGGGGTGGGTCCTCGAATGTATAAATAGCCGGTTTGATAGCATCTCTTGTTACTCTTTTTGACTAGCGCCCCATTGTCTTATTGGTTGTTCTTATTGCTCCTGCTACTTTGGGTCGCAGTTAAAATGCATACCTAATGATGTTATCATAGGCGTACCAAAGGGGGATGGGCAATTGTCCCCCCCCCGAAGGACCATACTTGCTTCTTTGAAAATAGCTCTCGAAGGGCCCTATTTCCAAAGATGCTTTTAAATATAATTGTTTCCAAAGACGGAACATCTGGAGATTCATGGATGAACGATCAGGGCCCCTGGAGCGACGACTGGACCCGTGGCAATTTGTATAGGCCCCTGAAAAGGGTTTATTACAAATCGAGGGCCCAACCTACCTACCCCATTTTTTGATTCACTGGATTTGGTATACTTTGTTTTAGGGGGGCATTTTCAACTTTTTTATTATTAATTTTTGACTTAAAATTATCCTCACATAAGGGCCCCGCCGTCTGCGTCGGTAACCCGTCTGTCAGTCAGGGGGCCCAGGTAGTGGTACTGAATACAAGAGGTCTCTGGTCAGGGGGCCCAGGTAGTGGTATTGAATACAAGGGGTCTGGTGCCAGACAGAGTGTCCCCGGTACACCGTGCAACGTAGGTGGCCCGTGCCCATCGGGGGTCTCCATTAGTTGGAAACGAATAGCCACGGGCCCCCCAAATGACAGCCAATGTCTACTCTTTCCGGCATCTAGGGGAGGGGGCTGAGACTATCATAAATCCCTTTGTCGGTCAGGGGCCCCTGGTAGTGGTATTGAACACAGGGACCCAGGGGCGTAGGAACTCATTTGAAGTTGGGGGGGGGGGGCAAAAAGGCATTTTGAAGTCGATTCTTTCCATGCAACGTCCATAGGCGTTATGTTAAAATCCGAAAATGTTTGGGGGGCAGTTGCCCCCCGGCTCCTACGCCTATGCAGGGACCCCCTAGGTAGTGGTATTGAACAAAGGGGCCTCGATACAAGGCTTGTTCTGCTCGTAAGTTGCCATATTAATGTCAAATTAATAGGTACAGGGCCCTCGAACAACAGTTGTGGGTCCCCTGCCCAACCCCAAAAAGTAAAAAATCGCCGGACTCGGCCCACTATGTTTTGAGTGGGGCCCCATTTTTCCATTCAACTTTAAGTTTACACATATTTTGTTTGCCTTAGGATTGCCCGGGGTGGGGGGGGGGGGGGCTATAGCCCCGATCTCCCCCACCCGGTATCCGCCCCTCCGAGATGGTCAGCCAGGGTCTCTGGGTCTGTGTCCGCTGTCCAGACTGCTGTAATGCATTGGTCGCTGGCATTGCCTGGCGTCGCGTTTGGCCACGACGAACTTGGGCTATGTCTATCTCTTGAAGCATCGAGTATCGACATTCGGTCTAATATATTTATTTGTTGTGCTCTTTTATTTTGCATTGGCTGGCATGTAAAAAAGACACGAAATGCTCTTCATTTCGTTTGACATTCTGTTGGCAGCGGGGGCTCGTCAATGGGAGAGTACCGCCTCGCCCCCCCCCGCTTATCACTGTGCTTCCCACTTCAACGGAGATGTATTGCTGATTCGGTGCAAATGACTATTGCCAGCAAAAATAAACTAATAAATAAAACATAATAGTTCCTTCAATATGGTTGCAATTGTGTGTAGCACAATAATGCTCACGGTCACAGGCGACCTTCCAATTTCGAAGGTCGGCCGGGGATCCTGGATGGTTGGCTGAGCCCCTCGGGGCCTCGAGGGTCGACCGGGGTCCTTCGAAGGCCGATCTGGGGCTTCATGGATGAACAACCAAGGCCTTTGGAGCATTAACTGGACCTGGCCCATTTGGCTACTGCATCAAGTACACGAAATAGGGCCTGTGCCTACGTTACTCTCACAAAATTTCACCGTATTTGGCCGGCCTGGCTAAATACGGTGAGTTTTTACGAGTTGTGTTTTGGATGTACCTTGGGGCTCCCTGGTCGAAAAAAGGATGTGCTTTTTTAATTTGTAAGGAAAACATGTTTTAAATATGCCCGTCATAAAATATAGTGGACCAAATCCGGTTATTTTTTAAGTGGCGATTCCTTATCCCCCGATCAAATATTACCCCCTCCTGGAGAAACTCCTGGGTACATCGCCGCTGGATGTGATCAGCTTTTTAAAGACTCATAAACCATTGTCCTATAAATGAGAAGACCTTTTCCTGCATTCATAACTTCCATAGACATCCTCTGCAATCAGTAAGCGACCCTTGAGAGCGAAATGACATGACTGTCATGGGTTGTGAAGGTCAATGTTTTGTCTGCCCTCATGGGGCCTTTCAGTTTCCGTTTCCATGTTGTGAAGTTCCTGTTGTGTGTAGTCGAGATGGCTCGGCCCACCGGCTGCCTCCGGGCAGGCGTGGTGCTGTACTGTGTGTGCGGTACGCATCGCTCCATCGCGCCTTGCTCCCGCAGTGAGCCGGGTGTGTGGCGCGTGCCCCGCGGGGGGCGCAGTGTGCCACGGACCCATTGACCGCAGTGCGCGCCTGTAGTGGCACGTGCCGCGCTGTCGTCCTGCCCGCCTGACAGCTCCGCCACAGCCAGGGGGCGGCAGCAGCGGCGGCTCGGCGCCGTGGCGGCCGGGAGCGGGGGGGGACAGGTGGGCCGCCGGCACAGAAGAGAGCCCGCCACGACAGAATGACGCAGTGGGGGGGGGGGGAGGGGGCACCGCAAGTACAAGGACCCGCACGCTGCGCACGGCGGTACCGACAACGGCCGCCGCGCTGCACGCTCCGGACTGACCGCGGCTCGGCATCGTACAAAATACGGGACAGCAGACGGAGCCTAGCGCAGACAACACAGTCGAGGACGACGACGACGCTCACAAGGAGCAACCTAGCAACGCGCACGATGAACAGAGTACACTCAATGGAGCACACTGTTCCGTGGGATCTCTAGACTACTAAAGACCACACGATGCACTGACAACTTGCAGTTGTATTGTGTAGAACGATCAGAGTGAGGAGAGTCTAATATCACATATCAATATCATCTAACATCACACGTAACCAAAGGACACACTAAGTAAGACAGGGCTTTTGCAGTTACGCCAGTGCCAACACCTTAAGCCAGATAAAGGCTGATCATAGAAAAAAAGCTATGGACGCAAATTGAAGAGCGCTTAGAGACACCACGGAAACAGGCTCTATGTACTTTGTAGGCGTGCGTGGGCAGAACAGCGGGATCACGCCGCGGCCGTATGCAGAGCTGGGGCAGGGGAGGGGCGCGACTCGGCAACACCGCCCAGACGCCACAAGGCTCGCTGCCACACTTCGCTGCTCCGCATCAGAGCTGTAGTAACGGAGGCTATAGGACCACACTGAGCCAAGCACACACGCGTTCCGCTGTTCGAGAGTAACATCTTCTGCCGCTGACCAAGCAAAGACCAGCTGCTCGAGTTGATCTAGCGGAGATCCATTGTTGTCTGTCGAGACAGATCTGACAAATCATAACTCAAGTAGCTATCGGATGGAAGGCCGCTGTATGATATACATGTCTCCTAATCGCAAATTGAAGGCGATAGTTTGCCACCTGCCCTTTTAGGCAACTGGAGACCAGGGGCGTCGCCCCCGCGGAGCCTGGGGGAGCCAGGCGGGCAGAACACCCAGAGCTGACGCGACGAAAACCCATCTTCGCCGACCTACGGACATTACAGGACTTTACAGTAATGAACAAGGCCGATATCACGCGACCGGCTTCCCCAGAACCCTCGTGGCTTCCAATATCCCTGGTTGGCCCACTATCATTTAATATTGGCGAGGGCAGACGAACGCCCCTGACATGAACTGAGACCACGGTCACAGACCAGCCCACCCCGCCCCCCACCCGAAAAATTTGACGAGCTCGGATCAGGGTGATCAGTCCAGCGCACTGGTCTGATCACGGCCGGCATTGGTGGACGCTGCCAATGCCGGCGGTGGCTGCGGTACGGCTCAGCTCAGCTCAGCTCAGCAGAGGCAGCTGATATCGCCGCCAATTCCTGCCGCTTACGTCAGATTGGTCGTTAGTATTCCGGACCGGTCCGGCAGTTGCAACGCCACTTCCGTCCGAAACTCCTGCCCCGGGCACAGAATGAACGCTGAGCTGTGGCGCAGTGGCCAGCGGCGGGTATGACGCTGTGGAGACGAACCAGGGCGGGTGTACTGGCTACTGAGCCCGGGGCTGTCCGGCCAGCGGTGGTCAGCAGACTCGGAGAACCGGACGGAACATTGATCAGAGGTCAGAGGTCGGCTGGGGACTGGACAGTGCCGTCATGCGGTCCGTCACTTCCTCGTGCCGCCGACCGCCGACCGCCGACCGCCGACCGCTGACCGCCGGGCACACTAGTGACAGCCGGGCTGATGCTGGGCCGCTCCGAGCGATTTGCTGTGACCTATTCACGGCTGGCATACTTGACATACATTGGTCGCATTCTGCTGGCGACCTTACTCTCGCAGAGGCATGCCGCTGATTGCTGGAAGAGCGCGTCTTGTATTAGTATACGCATACATCGTGATGTGGTATGCATATCTGTTGTGGTTTAGTTTGCTAGCCGGGAACGACATCTCTCGCCAATTGCTCAACTTCGAGGAATGAACAACAGGTATTACTGGAGCCACCGCGCTGGCCACCAATACCAATTATCCAGTACCTATCCAGTTATACCAACTGGCAACTATAGTGTGTAGAGTGTAGCGGCTGCTGGCTTCGACATGTGGAGCAGAAATGGCAGCTATACCTACTCTAAATCCCCGAAAATGACATTTCTCTCCTCATGTTTTCGTGATATTAATACAAATCATTTTACGACTTTGTCACTTTTCCGCCTCACTTTGTTGAATCAACAACCTAGTTTGTTATGATCGCACACATTTCCGTTCAAGGCTGACATTTTACTCATTTGTTTTCATTTTAGGTTATCGTAACTGCTGAGTGCTGACTGGGTTTGGTAGTGGCTGCCAACGGGGTTATGTTGACACAGCCACTTCACTTGTGGGCTCAGAAGTGCACTGTATGGCGTCTGTTTGGACGTCACTGCATCTGAAGGCCTTCTGAGGCAGATGAACCCCGGGCGTTGACCCATATTTTGGCCGCCAGATTGCAAAACACACCTCCGACGGTACGGAATCTGATCTGCTGACACAGTACTAATGAGCGAGCTGCGCTTGCACTCACGGTCCAGACTATGCTCACTGGTACTGGTACTGTATCCTGTCGTAGATCCTTAGTCCCTGTCTGTCTGTCTGTCTGCTCTAATGATCGCATGCTATATGTAGTGTCTGTGATGTGTTAAGCCGGACAGGCCGGGCTCTCGAGGCTGGCGACGGTTCGCCGCCTACGTAACAGTGTGCGACGCCTCACCTAGGGTACCAGACGAGAGCCGAAATCTGGGTGAACACGTACCGGTAGAGTCGATGAGGCCGAGGTGACGCAGATCAGGCCATGAGACACGCATGCGTATGAGAGCATCGTAGAGCCGTAGTGAGCCTTGAGACTGTGCGCGCGTAGCTTAAGTACGACAGACAGACCTAAGACTGACAAGCACACCTTATCAAGGACCACGCTATGAGCACAGACCACGAGCTGAAGGACAGACAGTGAGCCACGGTGAAGACGCAGGGACTCGAAGACACAGACCCGGTGGCCGAGCTAGAAGCGCATCGGTGAGGCCGTTTGGGCCGGTGGCGCCCCGAGGAGAACTGGAGAGACACGCACGCACAGATGGAGCGCGAGCTAGACGGGCCCGGTGGCCGGTGGAGGACCGGTGGGCAGGACAGACAGCCGGATGGGCCGGTGGGCGAGGTGGGCACAAACAGTCCGTGAGAGCCGGTGAAGGACGCCGGTAGGGCCGGTTGAGCGAGACTCGCGTGAGAGCCCGCGTGAAGGATCGGTGAGAGCACCGGTGGGGACCAGACAGACAGCACGAGTGCAGAGGGACACCCACGCTCTGAAGTAGACAGCAGCTGGGCCGACGTGACGGCTGAGGCCGGTGAGCCGTGAGCCGGTGCAGGCCGGTGAGTCGTGAGTCGGTGAGTCGGTGAGTCGGTGAGTCGGTGAGTCGGTGAGGCCGGTACACCTGTGCAGTCCGTGTGAGAGCGGCCCTGTGCCCGGCTCGTGGAGCGGCAGCGGCAGGCGGAGAAGTACACGGTCCGAGTCTCACGTGCTCCCCAGCTGTGAGACCGCGTGGCCTATAGGTGTACACAGGAGCCGGTCATTGATGACATTCGATACGGCCACAGGTGAGCAGTGCACTGTGTGACGTAAACAATCCCGGGTATGGGGAAAAGGGGAGTTTGTAATAGGAAATCGGAACCCCAATTAACAAACACAAATAATAAAGTGGATGATTTTTCACACACCGAAATAGCCAGTTCGTCAAATAAGTCGCTTAGTTACAAGAAGTTCTGGTGTTAAGATGGTGCATAGCCGTGGCCAGAGGGTATGTGAGGGCACAGACTCGTCTGTAGGTGGTCTGCAAAGCAGGGCACTGTTGCAGTGTGCCCCGTCACTCTGTTATTTTTACGATATCAGATAAACACTCCCTTGAGTATAGCTGCCACTAATTAGGTAATTAGCTACACCCAACACAACAGCCAAAAACTCCTTTAAGACCACAATGGACCAATCAGCAGTCGCCAATCACCATTAATTAGCTGTTCCTAATTTGTAATTACTGCTCATAAACCCATGAAATAAATAGCGTCGGCCGGGATGCAAATGAGGTTAGCGTATTCGTGCGTTGATGTGACGACTGACGCAGCTTGCTGATCTACTCGGTGTTGCCTCGCTCGTGAAAGGCTTGAAGAGGAGCATTGACGCGAAATGAATGGAAGGCTGATGACGTCACGGGTGGTCTGAACAGCCCAAATTAGCATCATCGCTCTGCGGCCTCGGCCAAAGTTTGAACATCAGATACCAATAAGCGGATGCTGTGGCGCTGTGAAAAGTTTTCCGATAGGTATATTTGGAGCGGCATTGAAAGTTACTTTTCTCATCCGGTACCGGCACATTTGTGATTTAATTTGCTTTATTTAGACCAGCTTGAAAGCAACTCGTGGCTATTCTGGACTCTGACTAAAGAATATTGAAGTAGATTATTTGTCAACATCATGTCAAGTTTACCAAGCAACCGGCTACCGTTACTATTGATCCTCGGTTTCTTCCCATGGCGATGCGCTTCAGATACTGTTTTGGTTGACGTCACGGAGCCCAGTGTTTTGCCCGGCGTTAGCTGCCGGCCAGCCGTTTTAATTACCAATGTTAATTCGGCTGACCCCCCTTCTGTGACACGGCGAGTGATGACTCCGCAGGCCGGCTCAAACCGCCGCGTCTGACGTGTATGGATTGCGGCTGTTTGCCTCGGTTGCCGCTACCGCGTCCGCTGGTGCCTCTTGATGTGATTCGCCGGCCCCGCGCCACTGTATGACCTCAATGATGCCACCCGGATGATTGGCCTCTACCCGCTACCGGATACCACGGGTCTTTAATCTGCAGATCATTCGCCGTTTCCTGTTCGCCCGGCCCGACCGCAATTTGTGCCCGGCAGGCTACTTGTGGGCGCCGCGGCGCCGCTGCTGGCGCCTCTACTGCTTATATGCCTCGTTTATATGGGCGCTGCTCACGATTGGTCGTAAATCTGCGCTGAGGTTCTATTGGGATGCGGTTGCTCGCTTGTTGGACGGTGTGCGGTGTAGTGAGAGCACAAGCCGCCCGATGCGGCGGCTGAAGTCGCCCCTGTCACGCCCATTTATCACTTAGTCCGGTGTCGGCGCAGCCAGGCAGCAGCGCCGGCAGCTCGCCCGGCAGGCAGCAGAACAACTCGGCAGCCCGGCACCAGTACAGCTCGGCAGCCCGGCACCAGTACAGCTCGGCAGCCCGGCACCAGTACAGCTCGCCTGGCGTGCCGACCGGCCAGCGGGGGACGTTCTCACCCACGCGACGTTCGACGCCGTAGCTCGGCTGCGCCGCTCGGCTCCGTCACGCCAGTCCTAGGTGGTGTGCGGTGCGGCGCCGCTGCTGCGCCAGACACTGCCGCCGTGCGTCGGGACTGTCGTGCTGCGCCGAGACTGCCGCGGTGCGTCGCAGATCGTCTCCTGACCGGCCAGGGTACGCTGGAGAGCTCCGGAGTCCGGGCTCCTTCGCCGACAGCCCGGAGTCGGAGTTGGAGAAGGGGCGACGTGACTGCTTCGTCCGGACATGCGTGTGGAGAGCTCCTCTGTTTCAGAGTTTCCCTCTCATTCAGAATCAGAGTTGACTGGCTTGCCAGTGAAGAGCGCGCGCTCGCTGCAGTGCTGCTCGACTCTCCGGCTGCGGTCCGACCGCTAAACGGGCGCGGGCCGGCTCCCGAGTCCCGACCGACCGCTGCCACCGAGTTAAGTACTGCCGACGTGAGCGTCCCACCATTGAGGTCAAAATGATCGTGAGCGTTAAGTCGCAAATTGGAACAAATTTACTGTCGGTCGACTAACAAGAAGCGCTCTGGGTCTAGAGATGGGGCGGAGCCGGGCCGGTCTCTGACGAGTCCGTCTCGGCTAGTACGGCTCAGTGGTGTGCGGTTCAGGGCTGCTCATTGGCTCCGTGGTGTGTGGGCACAGCAGACCAGACCGCCGTCTGCCAGTGACCGAGTCTCGCCCAGTGTCTGCGGATGTGTGCAGGCTACAGAGGACGACAGGCAGTGCCAGAGGCTGTGTGTGGAAGCCTGCAGTGCGGATCCCTGGTGATTGTGAGTCCCCGGCTCCAAGTCGGATGATTGGCCGGCGGCGGCAGGCGGCCGCGTGCTCCGAGTTGTGCCCGGACGCTGCAGTGTGTGTATTCACTGCAGTAGTGTGTGTACGCGGCGCGGGAGAACCACACGAGGGTAACAGCGGTAGCTTCAGTGTGACATAGCGTCTCACTGGAGTGGGTGTTGGGTCTGCCACCCGGCTCGTGTATGGGCGCCATGGAGGCGCCGGTGAAGCTGCGCTGGCGGTCGTGGCTACCGTGGCCAGCCGGCAGGCGGGCTGGAGCCGGGCCGCCGCTGGCCGGGACAGAGCCAGCGTCCCGACTGAGACCCGTTCCGCTCTACGTGCTGCGCAGGTACAGTCACAGGACGTACAGGGCAGGATACAGGTACAGTCACAGGACGTACAGGTACAGTCACAGGACGTACAGAGCAGGGTACAGGTACTGTCACAGGACGTACAGGGCAGGGTACAGTCACAGGACGTACAGGGCAGGGTCAGATTACAGGTACAGTCACAGGACGTACAGTTTAGTGCGAATGTTCTGTCCACTTCATCGACACCACCCGATGTCGATGCGCCCGGCGAATAAATCCTTCGTGAAAACGGCTAGAAGCAGTACTTTCAGTGCATTATTAGAATAAACCCTCCATTTCTCTGGGGCGATGTTTGTTTTCGTCTGCCGGAAGCTAGCTTCGAAAGTATTCTTTTAAAAAGCCTTGCCTAAGCGCACCCGTTTAATTATATGTCAACATGGTCCATCGGTGCTGTCTGTCGGTGCTGCGTGAAATCTAATGAAACTATGTATGCCCCGCCGGCCGCCCCTGATACCGGGGGCGAGGGCTATAGTAACTGCATTGGATTCCACTGCGTGCAGCACCGACAGACAGAAACAGACAGAGGTGGTGTCAGTGAAGTGGACAGAACATAAATCTAGACTGTACAGTGTACAGCCTACAGGGCAGGGTCAGGGTACAGACACGGTCAGAGAACGTGCACTGTACAGGGCAGGGTCAGGGTAGAGTCAGAGTTGCAGGCACTTGGTGGGGGTGCTAGGCTTAGGTTCCGTAGGAGCCGGAGCTGATTTGTACGAAGAGTGTCGTGATGCTGAATGCCGAATCGGAACCGGAACAGGATCCAGAATCAGAGTCTTCGGCTGACTCTCGATGCTGACTCGATGCCTGATTTAGTCGGGATAGCATACAAATTCCAGCTCCCGAGTCAAAGTGATGTTGTTTCAGAGAGCCATCTTAGCAGAGTTGTACTCCCACGCCAGGTCAGCCCGGGCGCGATGGTGTTGCTTTCCAACCCTTCGAGAGAGTTGTGAAACTGAGCAATTCCGCCGTCCGGCGACAGCAGAGCGTGTGTTGATGTATCGGATTGGTCACGGTGACAGAACAGGCTGGCTATGTGGTGGTGGTGGGTACGACGGTGCCATTTGTTTACTCTGGCTTGGTTGGCTGCGCCTCTCCTCAGCTCACATTACCGGGCTGCGTCTCAGGCGGCCTGACCACAGGCCGTTCTGATAACAAAGTCGAGCCACGGCTCGATTTTTTCTCTCTAATGCTGAGTCATTTTCTACTATTAGCAAGTCGTTATTATCGTTATTATCAACACAATTAGTTGAAAACGACAGCATGCTTAGTATTATTGAGTTTCTTGGTTGTATTTTCGAGACATCAAACAGTAGCTCGCAGTTCAGAGCATATTATGTTTTATAAGAACGGCTTCAGGTCTCTAAAGCCGACCGTCTGCTGTGCGATGCAGGCAGAAGCTCCCCAGGCGGCCTGACGAGGTCTCTAAAGCCGACCGTCTGCTGTGCGATGCAGGCAGAGGCTCCCCAGGCTTAAAAGCGACCGTCTGCTGTGCGATGCAGGAAAGGCTCCCCCAGGCGGCCTGACGAGGTCTCTAAAGCCGACCGTCTGCTGTGCGATGCAGGCAGAGGCTCCCCAGGCGGCCTGGCGAGGTCTCTAAAGCCGACCGTCTGCTGTGCGATGCAGGCAGAGGCTCCCCAGGCGGCCTGACGAGGTCTCTAAAGCCGACCGTCTGCTGTGTGATGCAGGCAGAGGCTCCCCAGGCGGCCTGACGGGGTCTCTAAAGCCGACCGTCTGCTGTGCGATGCAGGCAGAGGCTCGCTCGCCAACAACTAAGACGTCACACTGTGGAAAATGGAAGTTTATATTTTCCCAACCTTCTGCTCTAATTGGTCAACTGAGACCCACTATAACGCCAAATTGAACATCGTGGAGCATTGTTTAAAGGGAAATAATCACCTTTCATTTTTGTTGGCATCAATCTTTTTGCCTACCGTGGATGGTACTTGAAAGATTTTATTTTAATTTAAGATTAAATAAATTAATCCTCATCATGCTGGTAAGTTTTTTACAAAAACTAAAATAAACGTACTATAATTCTTTCGAAACTCATGAGCCGTGTTTGCCCATACTATTGAGCGCGGCCATATATGGCGCCGGTTGTTTTTCGAACTTGTTCGACGCTGGACTCAATGACCTGCAAACAAATCGCCGACACTCACACTAATTATGTTGCTTCCCAAGTTATTTTTTCAAATTGTAATTGCAATGTTGAATCTGTTTGTCGGCTATTTGGGGAAAAAAGGATTTGGCGATGATGATATAAACCAAAGTCTTGTTCACAGCCAGAGACAAAGTTAAATATAATTTTTGATACGGTTTTTTATGAATTTATGAATTATGAAATTTATGAAACATTTTTCAAAACCAGTACCGCTTGGCCGCCATAGGGACAGAGGCGGCGCCACGGATTTTTGACAGTGGTGGCAAAATTGAGTTGGTGGTAGGTATGCATGCATCCTCTGCTGGGAAAAACATCACGGAAGGATATAATTTATACAAACCTCGCACCAAACAAGATTAAAACACACCTTATTTTGGCCTATTTAAGTGTTATTTACCAGTAAGGCACCGAGTAAAACATTAATAAATGACTATAAACAAGCGAGTGCGAAGGAAATGTATGATACATTCCAATTCGATTGGGCCAGTAGTTTCTGAGATGCAAAACGGGTGCATCACGTGCGCACACTGCTATAAAGTCATTTGGCTCATCGCGTCGGGTAGCCCACACCTCTGAGCAATGAGCATGGTTACCATGATGGCGGCAGTCACAACGAAATCCGATACTACACAGAGACGCATACGGCTCACTGTTACGTCCGGTTTCCTTTGAGTCTGGCTGCTATGTGCACATCTAATTACAACGCGTGATGGCTGTTGACACTGTGGCGTATCCGCTGATATAAATAACATCCTGTTATGAAAGTACCGCCTCGTAGAAACAGGTGGTTCGCATAATGCAATATACGATAGGAAGGTACTTCTATAACATGAAAATCATAATGACTACATAAGGCAAATTATGCGTTTGTGATAAGCCTCCAAACAGTTACCGGCCCATGGTTCTCCTGTCGGACAAGATTTCTGTCGATCTTGGCTCATGTATTCTTTTGCCGATTGTAACATGAATTCCCGCAACAGGGCGTAAACTTTTTCCAGCAAAAGTTTGGGGGGCTAACTGAGAACACGCTTGAAGTACCATCAAAATCCAAAATACAGATTTCTTCCTAGATTTGACCCATTTCCTCGTCCAGTTGGTGGGGAGGGGGTAAGGCACACTGGTTGGAAATAATTGACCTGCGCCTAAAACCTGTATAAAATAGCCAGTATACTTTGGATAGAGCTTGTTTCGAGCTATCTAACATCTTGTTTTGCTCAGCGCTACACCGTGTGATTTTCGACATCTTAGGCTATCCCCCATGCAGTTTGTGGTTTGTGCAAACCACGGCAGTGCTCAGGTCAAATTTACTCTAATTTATATTTTGTATTATTCAAATATTACGCGTCTGCGATGCTCTGCCCCACCTCAAACTCTGCCCTCTGCCCCTGTCTTGACCTGTCCCATATCTGTCTTGCCCTGCCTTGCCCTGCCCTGCCCTGCCCTGCCCTGCCCTGCCCTGCCCTGCCCTGCCCTGCCCTGCCCTGCCCTGCCCTGCCTTGCTTTGCTCTGCCCTGCCCTGCATTGCCCTGTCCTGTCCTGCCATGTCCTGTCCTGTCTTGCCTTTGCCCCACGTCTGTCCGGCCTCTGCCCCACCTCTATCCCGTCCTGTCCTTTCCTGTCCTGTCCTGTCCCGCCTTGTCCAGCCTCGCCCTTCTTAGCCTTATTCTGCCCGTTGCCGCCGTACTGTTGACTGCCCGCCCAGTGGTGCCGGCACAGTTGTTGCATTGCCGTGCTACGGTTAGATAAAGTCAAGGTAATATTACGCCGATACAGACCGAAAGTTTCGGTCAACATTTGTCAATTTTATGTCCATGGACTATAAGTATAGTTTGAACAAAGCAATAAAGGCTAACTTGGCTAAAATTTTGCATTGGCCGACAAAGGGAACTGTTCCAATATTTCACAAGCCACCGAAATTCATCATTTTGGAAAACAGACCAGTAAAAGTTGACGCGTGGGCTAAATTTTAGGTTGGCCAATGCCACCCCAGTGTCACGGCAGGGGTGGCAGTCTGCCACCCCTGCCCCTATGGTGGCGCCTCCACTGTACTGTACGCTATGCTATGTTTTAGTGCTGCGCAGGGGCGATGTCTTTTGAAAATGATTGGTAGGGCTCCAATTTGCTAACTTTAGAGATTGTTAAGTTATTCTTGTCATTGCAACGTCATAGCCCTTAATGCTAAAAATGTTGAAATTATTGGTAGGCTTTGGCCCTTCCAGGCCTTAGAAAACCGACACCATGGTGCGCGGAATGTATGACTTCACTGCGATCAGGGCATCCCCAGGGGCCCCTTCGGCAAAGCCTTCCCGGCAAAAATGGCGCGAAAAGGCATTCCTCGGATTTAGGACACTTTATCTTGCAGGGGTCCTAAATGGTTGTAAACAGGAACGACGCTGATAATTTATTAGTGTGGGGGTCGGCCCGATGAGGTGGGGGAACGTACACCCTGTGTCTGGCTGCACCTTTGACTGTGATTGATGTGAATGCTCTATGACACCTTATCGAATGTTGATTGTCCTCGGATGTCGGCTCTAGAAGATTCGGTCTTCTGTATCTGCTTTTCAGATGGGCTGTATATACAAACGGTTGTTCCTTACATTTCTGCTCTATGTAGCGGAGAGGTTCGTGCTCTGACCACGCTGCTCTTTCTCTGCCCGCAGTCGCACATCCCGGACACAGGCTGTCTGCGTCAGTTCATCGCCCAGCCACCAGACGGCACCACCCGTCTGCACTGCACCATGATCAGAAACGAGGACGACTTTGTCACGTCGAGCGCCATGTACACGCTCTATCTGGAACATTTCGGGGGACTCATACCGCTGCTGAAGGGCAAGCGCACCAGCAAGATCCGTCCAGAGTTCATCATTTTCGACCCGTCGGCCAGTGGTGACGCCGAGCTTCGACCAATCGTCACAGGTGGGAGACGTCAGTTGGCATTGACGCAAATTGGATTCGCTGCAAAATGCATTGCATCATCTAGCAATGCATCCGCAGCTTTTTGGTGGAGACACTGGCATACTATGATAAATAATGACTATGAAAGGAAATCCTTTTCAATTATTGATGGTCCCTGCATTTATAAATCATAACTATTCATCGACTGCTTACGTTAACAATCATCCGATAAGGTCAATCGATTGTGCTCTAATTGTCAAGAAGTTCCGGAACGGCCTTACTGGTTGATGTCTGCTTCGTAGAAGAATGAGTGCAAATGGCCTGCATACGACGTAATGATTAGCCGTGTAGGTAGCTGTACCATCAACAGTTGACTGGGTCTAAATCATATACGCTTTATTCAACAAATGTAAGTGAAGTGTATGTCCTGGGAAGATTGCAATTACAATCTACAGGGTGTTTCAAAACAACCGCAATTTTTCATTAGTGTATTATGACGAGAAATAGTTGTCACAACTAATAAAACAGCATATTCCTAAAAAGAGAATTTCCGAACAAATTGGAAAATATTTGTTTCATCCTGCATATTGGCGTTTTTCATAAAAAGTAGCCTCCAAACTTCATAAAACGAAAAGAATGACTTAACGCGCCAAAAGCGCTTAGGTACTGCCGCACGAGTTCAGAGCAGTATTAAAAGTGAGGGATACCAGCGACAATCTGAAATCACGTGATTTCGCCACGTGACACATAAGTATGGGAATTCGGAAATCCCCGATACTGTTACACATCTTCCAAACAATTCTATTTATTTCAATTTTATTGGTTGGTTTATTAACAATTTCTCTAAGTGGTTAATGTTCGGAAGAGATTCCCATTCACTGATGAGCAAGAAACATGGATTATCTTGGAATATGGGTCCGTAAGAAGTTATGCAGCTGTCCGAAGGAATTTCGGACAGAAATTTGGAGTTCATCCAAAAAATGTTCCGAAGGACACGGCATTCAAACGTCTGATCGATCGGTCCGTTGTAAATAAGGGACACGCTAAGATCAGCGTTGTGACTACTGGCAGACCACCGTACCATGACAACACAGTGAAAGCCGTGAAGGATTTCTTGGATCCTTTCCTGTCCAGAAAATAAACGGTTTCGCTTCGCCGAGTCGCATCATCGCATAATATATCCCTAGCCACTGTCTGGCGCACTGTTCGGCGACGGTTAGTTGTTTCTATGAATGCTGCATTTTATCATGATTAATTTGCTAAAGCATAGTATTGTTCAGTTCACGCGCATACCATGCCAATAAAAACCGATTTTTCGTCTTCCATGTTCAAATGCAATTTTTGAATGAAAAATACAAATAATCGGAATGAAACATATATTTTCAAATTTGTTCAAAAATTATATATTTAGGCATATGCTGTTTTATTAATTTGACAACTATTTATTATCTTAAAAGACAAAATATTTGTTTTCGTTGTTTTGAAACACCTTGATACGACATAATTCACATCTGGAGCTCCTTTAGTTGAATTCTTACTTGTATTCTTATAGTTTATTTTTAGCTTCGATATTGATAAAACGATCGACACTTTTATCAGAGGGAAGAAGATGTTATGTAAAACGGCACGTCCAATAGCATTACGGTCACTGGCTGATCAGGGGGTGCATCAGGGGCAAATTCCCCGCAGGAATAGGGGGCATTTAATACAAGTTTGCCCCCTTCGCGCGTTCCCTGCACTGAACGTAAGAACAATGATCTTAGGAGAAAGCTGGAGAAATCAGCAACTTTTCGGGGAAAGATAACAGTTTATCGTCAAAAACTGCAAAAAATCGCGCCGCTTCGCAGCATGACACAGCTTTTGCTATTGATTAAACAAATTAAGAAAATGAATAAATGAATTTAATTAAGTGTCTGGCAGAGGCTCTCCTTGACGGTAATTCCTGGCCTCAGGTTCCACTCCCTTCATAAAATATCAACTTTCAAGCAGGCTTCATGTTACTAGCTAGCCTGCCGAGTTCAGAAAAAGGCGACGAGAACGCAAGGACGCGGGCATCGGCACCCGGAATCTGCTCCAGCGGTGCCCAACTTGCTGGACCAAAGAGCTACTAGTGGGGACCAGACCAGGACCATGTCCCCTAGTCATTTCCCACCAGGCTCCTCCAGATCCACAGGGACCATTTATGTGCGGAAATGTCTTTCTGACTCAGTCTCGCTGCTTTCAAACCATTTGTTACAGCTTGTACATGTGTAAAGGTATAATTATTATTATGATTTGTACTATTGAGTGCTGACTACCACCAATCATCGTGATTTACTATCCGAGGCTAATGTATATGCAAAACTACCTTCATTTCAATCATTTTCATCATACCGAGCTGTGCAACCAGGAAAAGGATTACCCGAGTATTGGTTTCAAAAACGGTCTGATTCCAAAATGAAAATATCGTTTTCCACTACCTAAAATTAAACTTTTCACGCCAATTCGTGACGTCACATCGGTGGCCCTCGTCATAACGAAGCCATCGTCATCGTCTTCGGTTCGTCGTAACGCTGAATTGAATAAATCACGTTTTTAGCCTCTTTTCTTCTACAAGACCCATTGCCTATATTTCCGGGTTTTATCAGACAAATCAGAAAAAAATAACGCGCGGCGCCAAATAACTAAGTACCCACTATCACATACAAATTCATATACAAAATGCTGCAAAGGCTTAAATACAAGCAGAAAAAGTGTATTACATTTTTTCGTCATTTCAACCAACCCCCACTCAAAAGTTATCGGTGACACCCACGCGAGTTGGTATGAGATAAACGTTATTATTACTTGCATGTGTGTATGCGACGGAATATCATTTTTTTCTCAAAGAAGTGATATTTCCGACTTCCCCGATTTTTTTTATTGTTATTGTTTCCGACAAATAATCCCGGAAAAATGATTTCCCCCCGAAAAAGGTGCATTTTCAAAATTCGAATTCCAAAATAAAGTGACAGGCCCAAATCCGCGGATAAAAATGGGGGTACCTACCTTTTTGCCACAAAACAGATGCCCCCACGGAGAGAGTAAGGATCTGCCAGTGATTACGGTCACATTATGCAAAATAGAGAAACAAGCTCTTCACAGCATGTTCTTGGTGCTGTTAACTTAATTATGTGGCAAGCTTCCTAGCTCTAAATTGATGTATTCGTCGAAAAATAGACATTAAATGTTGCGAGTACGACAGACGGTATACTGTTCGGCACGCACGAGCTGTTTTGTCGAATCGCTATTGGCTAGCGCTAACGATATGCTTGTAATTTAATCGATATTAGCAATCCTTCTAGTAGCGGAAGCCCTCTGGAGTCTATCCGACAACTTTGTGATTCCATCACGTTCCTGGAGTTTTTAAAATATATCACCAACTAGGGTGAATCTTGAGAAACGAAGTCATGATTTAATTCAGAAAATGCTGTTCTATAGACCACTGCCAATAACCCCAAATAAGCGATGTAGTTAGGCACACTCCGTTTAATCTAGTAACGGTTACTTAACTAGATCCTGTCCAAATCTGTGAACGTCACCCCGGCCTTATCTCCGCTGTGTCCGCTGCTGCAGTGGCGCCCCAGCGAGAGACGACAGTGGCGCCGCCCAGCGACAGTTCTGACACTGAAGAGGAGCGGTGTCACACGCCTCGCACCGCCCGTCGGCGCTGGCGGCGGAGGGCGGCCCGGGAGCAGCCGGCTGACGAGGAGACCGCCTCCGACCCGCCAGAGGTCAGACAGGTAGCTCGCTCACTGTCGAGATCTCCCCGTGTCGGATGTTTATCAGCGTGCTTTGTGAATATAGGGGGTTAATTGCCTCGTTTTATTGGCAAACGTTTTGGTTTCGTTGTACTGTTTCGTAATTCGTGCCAGGGATGTTGCTCCCCTCATATCATTGTTGCAGACTCAATTCTGACTATTTTTACTCTGATGTCCTCTAACGCAAGGGTGGCAGAAGTTCTGCAATATTTGCTGGTCAGTCAACGACGCGTCAACCTACCATCTGAGTCGACAAAATTCCTGTTTTACTCACTAGATGGCAGTAGGAGAAAAACCTGGCAGATGCTGTACCGCTATACATTTAAACTGCGCGGCACAGTATAATTGAGTTACACGCGCACGAAGCGCGAGCACACAGATATCTAGGGCTAGGGAATGCTATATGTAGGTCTTGCTGCCGCTTTACAGTCGTCGGACCATGACTGCAGGACTCAAATACTCAGCAGCAATATAACAACTTTGGTTCTTCTTTGGTTAACTTTGGTTAAATCAAGTTCATGACCCTGAAACTCTGACTGAAGCACAAAGACTGTGCACTAGTGCAGGTTTGTGTCTCTACAGTTGTGTAACTCGGAGGCTGTGTGACTTTGTACCAGTATGACTCTGTCGGTATTTGACTCTACAGCTGCGACTACATCTGTTTGAACCTGCTGATGTTTGACGCGTTATCGACAACTGTGTGGCGCCGTCACATCTCCTTGTTTCCAGCAGGGCTCGGCCACGCTGGCGCAGGTCACTTCTAACATCTGGGGCACCAAGTTCCGTGTGCTGGGCGTGGGGCCGACTGTGACAGCGGACCTGGGTCAGATCAGCTACAAGACGTCGCTGCTGCACCTGCAGCCGCGTCAGATGACGCTGGTGATGACGGAGCTGAACAGACAGCGGTGTGCGGCCGCCACCGCCGCCGCCGCCGCCGGCCTCCCCGGCACCCGCCGTGGCAGCAGGGACGAGGACCGGGACGGTAATGAACTGACCGAGCGGCTACTATTTTCGTTTTTGTCTAATTTGTGTGGCTTATTGTATTTTCGGTCACTTTATTTATCCCTCTCTTCGGTTTGGGCGCAAAGTGACCTTCGCAGTCGACGCGCCCTAAAGCCCCAATAAACAAACAAACATCCCTCTCTTCGGCTCTTCAGATTGTATTCGTCGCCTTGGACAAATTAGCTGTCGGAGACAGTTCCTTAGGCCTGACTGCGCTAGGCCCAGTGTTGCCAAATTGACTAAAAAATAACGATTTTACAAAAGCCACGAAATTATAAATTGCGTTTCAACACGTTTGTAAAACTAAGAAGTTGCATTTGAACTTGTTTTGCACTTAACTCAACCATTGTAGAATTTTGGCATAAAATATGACCTATGTGAGAGAAGCTCGTTTATCACGCTGTAATGCGACATACCTTCTCCGTTTTATGTATGCCATGTATACTATCGGAGCAGCACGTAGCAGGCGCTGACATGTTGTATTTTCTGCGCTGTACCACAGACCGGATGCGGCCCAGATCCAGTCAGGTGGCGGCGGATGGATCGGACGCCAGTATTCGGACCTGCCGGCCGGGGCTGCCTCTCTCCCTCTCCCGCTCTGCAGCCACCGAGTCCCCGCCGCCCGGTCGGGACCGCGCCCGCGCCCCACTCATCTCCACTGACGACACCGACGACGAGGCGGCCGCCGCCCCGGAGCTGGACCACCTCAGGGAGTCTCTGCTGCGGATGAAGCACGAAATGGACGCCAAGATGCGGCCTGCCCCTCCACCCGACACCCTGTCCAGTAAGGTGCGGGTTCTGAACGGGCTGAAGGTGCTGTCTAGCCCGCGGCGGGCGGCACGCTCCCAGAGCGTCAACCGCGCCGACCGCGCGCGCTGCCACGTCGTCAGCCATGGGCGGCCGGGCGAGCCGGCGGCGGCGTCTGATCTGGCTGGCAGGAGGACCTCCTCTGCACCGGACGGCAAGCGACCTGGCTCCACCATCGTCCGCAGTCCCGCCCGCGGACGTCCTAAAGCGGACCTGATTCCCACAAATCGGTGGCGGCGCACCGGCCGCTCAGATGGAGGCGCTCAAATTTCATCGACGACGACGGTGAGGAGGAGCGGCCCGGTGGCGCCGCGAATTCCGCCCAACCGCAGTCAGAGCCTGAACTTCATCAGCGGCCACGGCGTGACGTGGACATGGTGGCCGAGACGGCGAGCGCGCCCCGGTCGCGAGTGGTGCTGATACCACGCGCCAGCCGTCGACTGAAGCGGGTCAAGAGCCACAGCCTGGGCGCCACGCCGTCCGGCCGGCTGGCGGACTGGCTGGCAGACGGAGCCTCCTCTAGACAGAGGAAACCGCCGCCCGCCGCCGCTGCCGCTGCCGCCGCCGCCGCCTCCAGCCGCGCCGCCGTTCTGCATGCTGAGGCCACTGTGCGATCCAAGCTGAGGGTGCCGGATGAGGTCAGGGGATGTCATAGCAGCCCCGTGACGCCTGTGACGCGGCGGAAGGAGAGGAAGTCCGCCGGCACTCCACCTATCGGGTGAGGGGGCTCAGGCCAAATATGACTTTGGTCCAGGGAACTGTGTAGGAGTAGGTGTAAATCTGTATCGATAGATGTAGAGTCACTTGTTCAGCCGGTTGTAGCTGTGTTGGACGACTGTCAGACTGTCAGGTCTCTGAGTCAAAGTATGACTGTGTCAATTTTTGACGTTCATGACTTACTTCGAGTCAAAGCAGAGCTCCGACAATGTCTGACAATGTCCCGGGGTAGGAGTGTGGTTTGAGTCGGTAAGACGGCCTGCATCGTGTCTGATTCCACATCCAAGCATGACTCTGCTTGGGGCCTAACGTATGACTGAACGGAGTGTGACTCTATGTCGGAATCTAACTCAGTGTGTGACTCTGACTCTGTGTCGGACTCTGACTCTGTGTCGGACTCTGACTCTGTGTCGGACTCTGACTCTGACTCGGTGACGGACTCTGACTCTGTGTCAGACTCTGACTCTGTGTCAAACTCTGACTCTGTGTCGTACTCTGACTCTGACTCGGTGACGGACTCTGACTCTGTGTCAGACTCTGACTCTGACTCGACCTTCAGCTCTAACTCAGCTCTCTGTCTCTTTCCAGCCGTCGGCTGCTGAGCTCGCCCCTACTCTGCCGCCGCCGGATGCCCAGCTCGACAGACTCCTCAGACGAGGAGTCGACAGAGGTCACCCGGTCCCAGCCCTTCACAAGCCTCGAGTCACTGCAGAGGAATCAGGTCAGAAACAAGGTAAGTCTCAGCTGCTGACGCCTGACCATGGATAAGTGAATACTGGATTGGAACGTATCAGCTGATTGCGTATTTTATGCGCTTTGGCCTCGGTAAATAAAACGCTTAAACGGTTAAGCAGCAAACGCGTTAGTAAACAAAAGACACGCATGTGCGGACGATGAGTGGTGGATGTGGTGCGGGGCTAATATTAACTGTTATAATTCGAAAAAGTGGCCCTAAGCTACTTTTCTGTGCTTCAGTATTTTTTTTTTGATTCTCACCTGCGGAAGTGAATTCGAGTCAAAGCACATGCTTATTAGTTATTCTGCCAACCGATGATCAGTTTTTGTTTATTTATGAGTGATAGTTTCCGTCATTCTGTAAATTTTCACCATGTGTTATTTACGAAGAAACTATCAATGATACTTTTGCATAATCAAGTGCAGTGGAAACAAAGTTATCTGAACCACGTAACAAGCAAGCAGCAAAAGACAGACTTGGGACACAGCCGTTCGACCGCTTCGCGGTATCACTCAACTCCGTCTTGAAATAAGCCTGAAGACAGATTTTGCTCTATTCGGTAAGCTACGTCGTTCGAACTTTCGTTTTGTCATCACTCTGTCTGAAAATAAGCCTGTTAAATTTCACTTTTGATAAGCTTAAGGAGAGATATATGATAACAATGGCTACAATAAATGGAATGCAGAGCCCTAATGTTCGCCATACGCCGCGTGCATTACGCGCGGTTCTGTTGATATTACCGACCGTAGGTGGCAGGGTCGAGCTTGCGGTACGCAGTTTACTAGTGCTAAATGCGTAGACGTTCCAATCCAGTATTCAGTTATCCATGGCCTGACGCTGGAAGTGGCGATCGTCTAGTGGACTAACTTACTACATAACGACTTATTGTGTGTGTGTATTGAAAATCGTGCACTATATGTACAGCACACTGCAGTCTCTTCAAAATGAGTCATCCAGTTTCTGCTTTCGACGCTGTCTCACCTAGCATGTACTAAATCCGACAATGAACATGATGAACCCTCAGAAATTGTGAGCAATAATGTATACTAGTAGAGAGCACTATATGCCAGGCCGTGGATCTTACTGCCACTTCTGCCGTCAGCTGCGTCGCGGTATCCGGGACTCGTCGCAGACCCCGGAGGGCGCGGCCGCTCCGTCTCCGCTGCTGACGCGTCGCCAGCCGGCCTGTCGCCAGCTCATCATGCACAACATCGCACCTCTCTGGAACGAGTCCAGCCAGGTGTACCAGCTCGACTTCGGCGGACGCGTCACTCAGGAGTCGGCGAAAAACTTCCAGATTCAGTACTGCGGCGATCAGGTCAGCCACAAACATGCCGCTGCTGCGTGTCACCTACCCACGCTAATCTCTGCCGATCGCTTAGATATTGTACACGCGCTTTAATAGTATCCAATCGAACGCTTTTAGCACCCAGACATATCGATAACAAGGAGAAGTGTACTTTGATGCACCCTAGCGTGGGTTTGATATAAATTTGATTTGTATTGCATATGACGTACTAAACCTGACTCATTTGCCAAATTCCATATTTTAGATGGTAGTTCTTATATATTATCGTATTGTTTCTGATATCATATCAGTAACATGATTCGTTGTTAATGCACCTAGCTGATTTGTATTTCATAATTCATATACTAGGTAATGCGAGCTATACATACTCGTATATCATATTAATTTTCGTGACCCATAGTCGACAAGATCTGTACATACGTATACCGTTCCTGCTATACTACAGTCAGAGACATACGACAGTGATGATGATGCGCCAAGTGCGACTGGATGTAGATACTAACGTAATTCGTCTGTAAAATGTTTGCCCATTAAGCAGCACTCCGTGATGTGTTATCCCCAGGTGATGCAATTTGGCCGTATTGACGGCAACGCCTACACACTGGACTTCCAGTACCCGTTCTCGGCTGTCCAGGCGTTCGCAGTGGCTCTGGCCAACGTGACGCAACGCTTCAAGTGACACCTACCGATCTCTCCGACACCAGAGGTGGGTGTATACACTACCAATCTCCGACACTAGAGGTGGGTATGTACTAGAGATACAAATTTCAGGACCACGGAGCCGGCGCCGGGCCCAAATTCAGGCCTGGCGGGTTTGCAGCTGTGTCTGAACTTAGGCTCGCCGTTCTCATGCCGGACTCAGCACAAGTTCGGGGGTTAAAATGTTGGCCTCGAATTTAAAAATACATAAGGACATGCAGATTGCTGGGAGCCGGGCCTGGGCGGGTGCTGCCACCATGGTTGGCCGGCTGGATGCCGCTGCCAACTCATTTATGAGTGGTGGTGGTGGCGGCGCCGACACCTGTTTTTTATGAATCGTTGCATCTCTAGTATGTATTACCGATCTCTCTGACACCAGAGGTGTGCCGATGTCAGGAATACCTGGGACAGGTATGCACGTATTCTCTGCTCTCGTCATGACATAATACACTGCTGTCTGGCACTGCACTGAAAGAAAATTTTACTCAGAATTCAGATTACCTGAGTCGTCAATACTCCCTAGCGTAATACTCGCGACACTCAGGGCACTACTCAATACTCATGTTTTACCAACGTCACACTCATGCTGCGGTGAGTATTTTTGCGTGAGTTGCCAAAACCCAGTAATGTATTACTCATCCTACCAGCGCTGATACTAACCTAACTCACCCCGAACTGAGCGCTACCTTGGTATAACATGAGTACGTATCGTGAGTATTACGTTAGTGAGTATCGACGACTCAGATAATCTGAGTTCTGAGTAAGCTTTTCTTTCAGTGTGCTCATTGTCGGTTCACCACCACCACCTGTCTGAACCACCTCGCCCTGTGCCGCTCCAGGTGCTGGATGAAATGGAGCCGATGGTGCTGGAATCCTGGTGACCTGGCGCAGTTGTATCGATCCTGGGGGTCATCTTGGCAGAGGTCATGACGCCTTCAGTGTTGTGTTAGCCGAGGCTGGCTGCGGGTATGGCCCCGGTTGGGCGGCGTGACAGCTCGCTGCTTTGTGTCACACTCACACCCTGTCAGAATGTGTTATACACTGTGTCAAATCACACGACATGGTGACAGTCGTGTGTCAACAGCTATTCGTCAATGTCGTGTACCGGCCGTGGCGACATCCTGAAACCATGCGTCGGATTGAAGGCATGCGCCGGGCACTGTGATTGGTGGACAATCAGTATATAGGTACCGCGCACGGTGATTGGTGAATGTCATGTCACGTGCCGAGCGCGGTCAGCTGTTGACGCCAGGCGTCGAGTGCAATGATTGGCTAGCTGGATGGCGAGCGCTGTGTGTCAGGTGCGCTGATTGGTGGATGTTTGTGTTAGACACGCTGGTTGGTGGATGTTGTGTATTTCACACGCTGATTGGTGGATGTCGTGTGTCGATTGCGCTGATTGGTCAACGTTGTGTATCGGCTACGCTGATTGGTACGCGTGATGTAACGCCGCTGCGTGTTGATTCGTGCCAGTCTCAGGCGTCGCGCCATAGCACGCCAACAGCCATGTCGCTCCTGTCTCTCCAGAGCACAGCCTGTCCATAATGTTCCATTCCATATACTGCAGAACTATATTCCATCATCAGACATCATACCCAAGCCGTAGTTAGTTCCACGCATTAGTCGGAAGCCATAGGAAGGTCGATATGTTGTGTTAAAGTAGCTGACAATTTAGTCTGATATGATCTCAACACTACAACGCACTGCAGTAGTTGTGCAGTCTAAAACGCCTACAAATAGTCACGGTTTGACTTGCAAACGATATTTTACGAGCCGATTCTGAGGAACAGACCGTCTCGGTGATGGATAAAAGTAAAACAACATTTAACCAGCTTTAAGCTCATAAGCGTACGCAGTAGAGATAAATACCAGACACATCTTACATTCCAAACCCTGCTCTGTGATATACGTATTACCTCGCTTGGAGCTAAATATTGTTGACATGTTAGTCTTTGAGTTGTTGATGACATGTGAGATCTCAGTCAGGTTACAATGTTTCCCTTGCTAGCAAGTAGCATTCTTCATCGGTGATTTTCGCTAGTATATTGCGTGATTTCCGTCCTTAAGAGTTTTGCTTATAGATTATGTCTCCAATGTGCAATACTTCTTGTGCAATTTGTATCATGTGTACAAAGGACAAATGCTGGTCTTGCAATCGTGTTCATTGTTTCAGCTAGGGATCATTATGTCAAAATAATATCTGACCGTTGTGTTATGTTTTTCACCGTTTAGAGTAATGCAAGCTTTGTTGAATGCTCCAGGTGTTATGATGAAGCTGTTGCACGCTGGCTAGCCGATATTTCCCGAACTAACGCCGTGCAATCTCATTATTGAATCAACTCGCTTGGCCATTTGTCACAAATGTCGCTCCACCACCGCATGTGGGATGTCATCTGTAGCTGTTATATTGCTCTCTTACCTCGATGATGTCTAAATATCCTTAGGCACTCGTCGGTCTTTGGCATATGTTCGCGATAGTTATTTTGTGTCGACTCCTGTAATGCATTGTAATTAAAATATTTAGGTAGAGATGATGAGACCTTTTAAATTCACAATATTTGTTTTGCTCATATTTTCTCTGTAAGCAGTTTCATTATCTCATTTGAACTGAAGTGCCATTTCCTGGTCTTCATGGTCAGCATAGGCGATTAGCTTTAATATCTCGTCGTACGGTTGCATGCTTTTACAAAAATTTTGGGAAACCAAGGTGCTGCAATAGAATCTTTCGAAAAGTTAGCACTAAAATGCATTGCAAACTCTCTTTGATAAAAGGCGCTCAAACAACTAGCTGATAGAAAAACTTCAGCCATGCGACTAGGTATCGTTTCCCTTTTGTCGCCACCAGGATCTGCGGTGGGAAGAAGTGCAATAGCGGTCACTGAACCCCAGCTTGAAGTAAGCCAATGTGAACATGTTGTTGCATGTTATGTATTAATGCATTGCCAGTATTCCACTCCTGTAGTCGAACAACCAACGAGGAGGACCAAGCGAGCTGTCCATTTATGCCCAGTGCTCTCCGAGTGATCGGTGAATGGCTATCAGTGAACCGACCATTAATCACTGAAAAATGAGCAGTGAACAGTGCACAGTCAACGTTGATCAGCGATCAGTGAACAGTAAACAGCGAAGAGCGGGCAGTGATTTCTGGACGGTGAACAGCTGACACTCCAGCCAGCTGACATGAGTAGTTCGTCCCTCCGCCGCCAGGGGCATCTCTCTCGGCAGCGCCGTGCGACGGCGGCCCATGTTCTGCGGTGGCTTTACGACAGCATCAAATAGAAATACACCTGTGGTGTGGACGAGCTCCCGCTGTTTTGATGGGCCAGTCTCGGTTTAATCAGCGGGTGTTGATATTCTGAGCTCGCGCGTTCTACTGTCCCAGGATGTCCGGATGAGGTGTTAAAAGCCGACGCCGTTTTCGACCAAATTGGTGTCTGACATGTCCAGGTCCAGCAGTCTTCCGCTGCAACAATCCGTAGCAAATAGAACTGTGACTGACGCTGCTACATACAGTCGATTTATATCGATGAATATACTGTTTTAACCAGAGCATGCTTATTCATAAAATGACTATACACTTTTTGCACACATTGATCAGAAGAAAAAAAAAAATAAAGATATGGAAGGATGACCAAAGGCCAAAATAAAGCGTTGAGTGTCCCAGTGTGACGTCATCTGACGATATATCCAGTGACGCGGCTGGGGTAACCGCGAGCTAGCGCCGTATGTTTAGAAAGGCATAGAACACACTATAATAAGACGTTTTTTTCGTTAAATGAAGTTGAACTTAGTACTGGAAAGAAGGCCGCGGAATCTGATTCAGACAATGTTTTATCAGTATTTTAAAGACTTTGAAAGCTAGTTTGAACATAAGCTAACTGCTGCTTGGTAATCTCGTGTTATGATGTGTATTCTCATCACGTTCATACAGTTTCAGGTATTTCCTGAAGCACAACTATAGACTTTTTGGAACTTTGTTTATTAATTTAAGGGTTATTTTAAATGAAATAAGTAATCTGACAAGACGACTAATAGTATACAATAACTAGTGATCAGTAATATTGTCATTTAAGACGTAGGTAACGCTGAAAACTCAAACAGCTGATGGTAATAAAATTTTGGTCACAGAGTGCGTTCCAGGAACGTAAACGTGACTGTTTATCTTGTTAAATTCTTTAAAATTTTACTAAGTGTATCCCTTTATTTTTCAAACCAATAATAAAGTCAAATATTTCTTTCACTGAGTTATCTGAATAGCTGAGTTCTCAGCGTAGTTTTTTTCGAAAATTGAGGAACAACTTGGTCGTAATTACAGGCCTATGCATTTAGCATTACGTCGTCAGTTGTTTACGCCCATGACGTAGGACTTGGGATGCGTATTTTAAACACTCGGCATATAGAGGGCACCACTTCTTGCCGTTTCACCATAAACATTCACCTTTCGCCATAACTACTAGTCGGCATTCCATTACAACTCGTCATTGAGCAAGGCTTTCAATAATCTCCAAAACAGATCTGCATTGGGTGAAATAAATCGCAGTGAAAGTTATGCAGACCGACGAGCAGATATTTTTATCGACAATCTATTTCCGTCAACGCTCTAAAGCTACATATACTCGTATAATAGCGAAGTGACTAAATTTTTCGACCGTAGTCGAAGTCATGTTTATTTATCAAACAGTTTTGCAGAATGAGTAATCTAGTGACAAGTGTTTAAATAGTTTTGCTCATCTGTTAGATACGGGCGCCAGCAGCCGATCTGTTTTGACGAATGGTGATTGTTGAAATTGCTGTTCGACAAACAGTTATGCTGAATCATTAAATGCGAGTGCAAAAAGGTGTATTAATTACGTTAAATGTCAGAAGCAATGAGACACCCAGACGCTATGTTATGTGGTTGCTAGATGCAAGTTATTATCATGTTTTATTCTTTGTTTTCTTAGTCTGGTTATACGAATAAAATACAACAACAAACAGTATGCGTCTTTTAACCACGATATTGTAAGACTTGCTAGTGACATGCGTTGATCAAAAATATAAACAGTAGCCGTTTTCACGATGGATTATGTTGCGCGAAATGTTTTAAAACATTTTAAAATGTTTTGAAAAGTTTTAGTATACGAATATCGAAAAAATTATTAAATTATTGATTTTAGGCGCATATTATCATTATTCAAAGAGTTATCGAAACATGAAATGACTCGATTACAAGATTATAAGTGATACAAAAGTGTGCGTTTCTAAAAGAAGATAATATATGGTCTAGATGTAATTCGTTCAGTGAAGCAGGTACGATACCGTCCATCTGTCAGATTACTCAATCTGGCAGCTGTCGATGGACCAGGTCTGCTGTCGCATGGCCCAATCTATGCGCTAGACAAAATGCGATCCAGCGGCGCGGCTTGCCGGCGAGTCCATTATGAACAAGGGGGAGGCGGTTGTTGAGCGACTCATATGCGTGTCCGGAGATTAATTTCGGGTCGTTCTCGTTCTGAAGAAGTTACAGGAGGGTGAAGTCTGGCATCACAATAACCTATGCATAATTATCTGGCTAATTACCACCAAACCGCAATTTTGTAACATACTATATTCTTACCAACATATTACAAAATTATCGGAGACATTTCAAGACAAAAAGGTTGCCACAAGTTATTACTTAGAGGAAGATACGTATACTAAACTCTATCTAAAACGATTTTAAAAAACATTTTAAAATGTTTAAATCATTCGTCGCGTCAAAATAGCACATCGTGAAAAGATCAGGCTAATACTAAGATAATATGTATAGATATATTGTTTATTTTGAACTTTTAAAAAATATAAATAGAAAACAAAAAAAGTGGGGATATCTCCAGGGGCAATCGGCCAGGAAGTAACATCACACATCCCGGAATTTCCGATACACAAGTTGGCACACAATGGTGTTATTAGGCGTCCAAATTCGCGCTGTGAAGTAAGATCGATTGGAGTTACAGCTGCCGAGTTATAGTCTCTGACATCTTCGTGAGGTCACCTTGAATGACTTAGTCAACCAGCCAATAATTCCACAACAAATTATCCGATTCCTAAAAAACATACGTTTTCTGAATGGCAATGAAGTCACGCAGTGAGAAAGATCATCACAGGCCCAGGCTTTGTTTGTGGATTCTGTTCTTTATTTGTGTGTGGATGCAAATATAACCTGTGATCTCTGGTGACCTAACCTGACCTAGAAGCAAGCGCAGTAAAAGCTATTTTGATTTATACTTGTATAATATACTTTGGTAAATTATCTTTGCAGAGGATTTTTTGCAGATAAAAAAAAGTACTTTTAATTGCTCAAAATAACGCGTTTTCACCAACAAAAGATTGTTAATTGTTCCATGATGGCATTTATTGCAAATTCCGTGTCGCACGAAGGGTTCAAGATGTAATATGAGTCACTGGAAGGTTAAGTTGGGTGAATTTATTGATGACCTATGTGCAATTGCTGCGCATTAACCTCTGCAAGGTCAGCTGATGTCATCCGAGGTTACCAACACCTTTCTGCCAATAACTCTTAAAATAATAAAGATAGAGACGTGAAGATGTTATAACTGTGCTTGTTTCGTCGATTCGCGTCGTCCCATATGCAGCATGAACTACCTGGGTTACCAAATAACCTTGACCTTAGGTCAAATTTTGATGTTAATCTTACCAGGTCACCAGTTACATATTTCAAAGCGCCTTGACGAGACAAATACGATGGTGTTAAAATGCCTGGTCTTTGTTCAAATAACAAGAAGTTATCCACGAACAGCTGTTTTTACTAACACCAACGAACAATTTCAAGATGCTCGTTTTTTTAAACCAAACATAGAGCAATAATTTTAACACCATCATGTTTGTCTCGTCAAGGCAATTCAATAAATATTAGTGGTAATCTGTTTAGGTCATCTTCAAAGTTAGACCTCAGGTCAATGTCATTTGGTAACCAGGGTAAATCATGCTGCATATCGGGCGACGCGAATCGACGATACAAGCGCAGTAGCGTCATTCGCACGTCTCTATCTGTATTATATTAATAATTATTGACACAATGTTGCTGGTGACCTCAGTCAACCTCAGCTGACCTTGCAGACGTCACTGAGCAATAATTCCACCTGGTACATCAATACATTCCCTCAACTCTTAACCTCCAAGTGGTTTATATTGCAGCCTGAAACCTTCGTGTGACACAGATATCGCATTAAATGCCATCATGGGACAACTTAATCATTTTGTGTTAGTAAAGAGATAAAAGCGCGTTATTTTGAGAAATTAAAAGTGCATTTATAGAAAAAAATACATAATTTGTGTCCTGTGCAAAGACAACTTATCTTAGTATGTTAAACAAATATCAAACAACATTATTTTCACTGCGCTCGTTTCAAGGTCAGTTCAAGTCACCAGAGGAGAGAGGTCACAGGTCATTTCGTCAGAATCAACACATTAACAAAACTTGGCCTGGGACGATGTTCCTCACTTTATTGCCATTCAAAAAATGTCGAGTTGTCTAGTAATTGGATAGTTTGTTGTGGAGTTATAATAGGCCGATTTGGCATAAGTCAAAGTGACCTCTTGAAAATGCCGAAGGCTATAACTCGGCAGCCGTAACTCCAATCGAGCTGAAACTTGCACAGCGTGATTTGGTGCCCCAGATATCTCTCTTTATTAACTTAAATCAAAATCTGAGATGTTGGTGTTAATTTGGAATTTTCGCTTGTCGATCTGTCGAATGCCCCATGACCCATCTGCATGTTTACTATGTTTTATCCTTTTCGCTTATCGCAATAATTAGGGCATTATATGTCAATGCGCGCTAACAGTGTACGCCGTTCAAATTTATTTTTTTGCTACAGTATTTAAGATATTTTCCAATTCATTTGTATTCGTTTCGTTATTACCCATGGAGCAATAAGCGACCTCACAGGCATGCCTGATAAATAGTTCATGCTGAGAATCCGGGTACTGTTTTTCCCAGCATCACTAGGTAACCTATTTATCTTCTCTACCACAGTTTTGGTAACTAATTGCTTTAACGAAACAAGATAATACCTATACATTTGGTCATGGCTCACAGGTTAGCCAGGTTTGGCAAACCTATAAACACCCAAGCATGAGGACAGCCGCAGCCACCTCCACCAGGCCATCCTAGCCAGAGGCAAACAGAGGTGAGTGCCGAAGTGACTTGAAAGACGATGTGCCAGACCAGGTGAGATGTGTAGCGCCGCGCTCTCCCCACACTCACACGGGCACGTGAGATCGAAACATCAATAGAGATGCTCCAGTCATACTAACTGTTGGCGGTTGCGGCGAGATGAGAATACTGCTGCCCATTCACTAAAGCATAGGTTTCGTGGTATACCATGATTCTGAATCAAGAATAGGCGCCATCAAACCGGAGCAATTGCATCGCCCTGACGCCCCATTCACGGTGGCAGATACGACTGTAACGCAGTTCTGACATGCTTTGCGGCACAGCCTACGCGCACTTGGGACAAAACACGCTTGGTCTCCTCACCCGGGACTCGGGAGATGCCCGTCTTTGCCGAGAGTTTTGCCCGCGTCAATGCGGTCCTCTCTGGAATAGTATGCCGTGTGACCAGAGAAACCAACCTGTTCTTGGCCAAGATAAAATGCGAGTTTTTCACTCTTGGTTACATAACTTACAGGGGCCACGTCGTCAAATACACAAACGACATGCCTCCACTACCTGGCCATTCGTAGGTGATCATGAACGTTTTTATTGTCACCATTCTTCATTGTAAATAACATCGTGCTCTTAACCATGTTTTTATATGCATTAATATTTGTATTTTATATGCATTTGCATTCGCATTTTACATGTATTTGTATTTCATGTTTATTTGTATGTATTTTTATCTTTCTCTTTTACTGTTGTATTTCTTTCTTTAACCCTTTTATTTCTGTAACACTATCCTCTTCAATCTTATCTGACCTTCACCTGTTGTGGGCCGTATCAAGCCCGTTTGGTGATACATGTATCACTATGGAGATACAATATACAAAATAACAAAAAATTAGGCACAGTATGGTGGGATACTTTTACATAAATAGTACGGGTTCAAATTATCATATAATTTCCTTTACTGTGACTGAGAGATGCTCATTTTGAGCAGCTATCAACATTTCCCCTCTTATCCTTTATTTAGGAGTTAGATTTACCGGCAAAGAGGCTGAAACAGTCTTCGCGGAGCTGCGCGAAACACATGCGGGTGCCTATCAAATATATTGAACGGAGGTTGCATAACTGCACAATGCGCACGATGCGAGAAGGAACAATCAACTGTTGAAATTTAACTATGTATTGTAATACGCACCCGCAGGCACCCGCACCTTCGTCACGCAGCTGCGTGAATACTGTGTTTCAGCCATTAGGGATATTGAATAGACGTATTGTATTGTATTGTATTATATTAAACAATAAAAACACTCTCCATTATGAAATGGCTATTCAAAGTGTCGGGTCAGGGTAAAGAAGATAGACATGTTAAAAACCACTCGGTATGCAACATAAATAAGATCCGGTATGGGGAGGACGACACTTTCCGACTCTTAAAGAGCCCATGACACCACGCTTCGCGTGGTCTCGTCGGCCCTTTACGGCACGCTGCGCGCGCCGAAAAGGGCCTGCCTGGTCTCCAAGGCAGGGGGGATGAGGCGGCCGCCCCCGCTGCCCCCATGGCTATGTGCCTGACTCTGAGTGATTCATTCAAAAAGAGTCGATTCACAATGAATCACTGACAAGTATGGTCTGCACAAAGCCAAAAAGGCACTGACCACGCGTTGCATCAAATGTCACACCCGCTGTCAAAAGTCCACTGACCTTTAACCAACGAAATGTTTTGGGTCGCCACCACATGACGTGAAGCCCCAGTCCGTGAACGACAGCGCTGGTGGTGGCAGCTCACACCACCCTCCCTGCACCATGAGCAGCCCTCTCTGCACCAGTGACCGGCGGTGACCCACTCACCAGCGATCCTGCACCAGTAAGCAGTCCTCCCTGCACCAGTGACCGACGCGCACCATGCGGCATCCGCTGCTCACCTCGGCGCTCCTCCTCCTGACCACCACCGGGTCGTCAGCCATCCTCGTCTGTGACTTCGAAACCGCCACTCCACTGACTCGCTGTGTCCACAGTGTGCTGTACACCAGCCTGCCGTCGCTGCTCCAGCTGCTCGACCCGATGTCCCTGGTCGACATGAACGGAAAGGGAATCATCACCTGGTCGGTGACCGGTGCGAAACTCCATGGCCTCAGCAGTTACATTGTCGACTTTGAGGGTCTAGAGATCGTCCACTCGGCGCCGCTGGTATTCACGGTGCGCTTCGCCGGTCACTGGCCGCGCCTTCGTTCAGACGTTCGCGCGAGCGGAAGCGGGGGCCCAGACGACACCGCAGAAGCTGGACTACCTCGGGNCTGAATGGGACACTGGACACTGGAGTTGACAGTGTGTGAGTGGACAGTGTGCCACTGGACACTGGACACTGGACACTGGACACTGGACACTGGACACTGGACACTGGACACTGGACACTGGTCAACTGGTCACTGGTCAACTGACACTGGTCACTGGTCACTGGTCACTGGTCACTGGTCACTGGTCACTGGACGCTGGACGCTGGACGCTGGACGCTGGACGCTGGACGCTGGACGCTGGACGCTGGACGCTGGACGCTGGACATAGTGAGGGGGTAGAACTGATCGTTGCTGCTCTCATGTATTGCGGTAGGCCCGCCTGTGTTGTAGTGCGTGTTGTGTGCGGCTGTAGTGTGCTGTGTGTGTGTGACTGTGTGTGTGACACACTAGCTGTGCTGTGTGTGGGATCTGTGGAGTCGGCCTGTTGTGGTGCTGGTGACAGGCTAGTGCTTAGTTGAACAGTGGTTATGTTTTGTATTGGTTCCGCGGCGTTTTTGCGAAGGATTCTCTGACGCGTGTGTGTGTGTGCAATGTGCGTGTGTGACGTGCGTGTGGGTTAAGTGGAAGATTGCAGTTAATTTTCTGCGCTTGTGCGACTTCTTTTGGTAGATAGGTAGTAGTCAGTGTGGATTCTAATCATCGTTTTTATCTTAAATGCCCATTTATGTGATTATTTTTGTATGAGCTGGTAGGGGTGAGTGTTCAGTGCTTTCTATTATATTATCTCATTTTCAATTTCTCGTATTATCTCTTCCAATTAGGATTGGGAAATTCTGAATAGTGAAATACCTACCACTGAAACTTAAACGTGAGAATGCAACCGTTATCGTCAAGGAAAACGCTAACGAAACGAGTTGATTACTATAAGCGGTTATAACCCGCCCCTGTAGCTCAGTGGGAGAGCGCTGGACTTCTGACCTATCCCAGTAGTGGCAGCCTGGGTTCGAGTCGCTTCGGCGCTCGCTATTTGCTCCCGACTGGGATGGCCTTTGGCCGGTGGCAGCAGTCGCACTCAAGGCCAGGTGACGTTAGTGAGCGGGGCGGACGTGTCCACTGTCCCGGTATGTCGGGCACGTACCTTTCGTCTCTAAATTCTTGCTGCCCAGGAATTGCGTGATCGGGTGGGGAGGTCAGGACTGACAACAAGCTCTGCTTAGCGGCGGTCCCGACCTCGGAAAGCCATTCCATACAAAACATTCGAAATAATTTAAAAAACACAGCACAAAACATATTTCCGTGCAGTTCGGTCCTCATAAGGGGGCCTGTCCGTCAAGCCTGTCATAGCGAAGTGGACCGTCTCACTGGCTCCTTGGCTGCATGTCCCTCCTTCTTCCCAAACTCCCAGATCTGGCCAGTAAAGTCACAGCCAGCCAGGCCAGCCAGGCCCAGACAGGCCCGCCAGCCAGCCAGGCAGCCCAGGCCAGCCAGGCCAGCCAGGCCAGCCAGGCCAGCCAGGCCAGCCAGGCCAGCCAGGCCAGCCAGGCCAGCCAGGCCGTTTAGCGGTGAACTTTGTACCGCCATCGGTGCTGCCGTCGCCGCGCGTTTCGCGCCTGCTAGTTTGATATCTCCTTTGACCTGGGTACGTTACGAACTCGGCTCACCACGACAGGCAGCGGCGTCGGCGACACGACCACAGTGTCGAGTTCGCTCCGAGGGCGGAGCCGACTGCTCTCACTGACCTGCATTGCTCTCAGATTCCTTGTCAGAACACAGGGTCATCGAGGGTGTTCCCGTTGGCCCTGTGTTGCTCTCCGCTGACTCAGTGCGTCTCTCTCGTCTACAGGAGGTGTCGGATCTCCGTCCCATTGGCCCTGTGCTGCTCTCCTCTGACTCAGTGCGTCTCTCTCTCTCTCTCGTCCACAGGAGGTGTCGGACCTCCGCAGGCAGCTGGGGGCCATGGAGCTGATCAAGGAGAAAATCATCAAAACTGAGTGAGTAGACTAGTTCGGCTAGGGGGGGGGGAGAGGGAGAGGGCACGGCACGGCACAGTTGGAGCAACTTAGAGGAGAAAAGAGGCGCGACTGGAACAGGCCCTATGTGAGTCGATTTTCATCACGTGTAATTAAACACTGTTGATAAGCCAACAGCCGGTGGGTGTATCTTTACACAGCTGACCGCTGTGGCTCAGCTGACTGAGCTCCCCGTCGTCAGTCAGCTGATTATCGTGTGCTGTGCCGTCAGTCAGCTGATGATCGTGTACTGTGCCGTCAGTCAGCTGATGATCGTGTGCTGTGCCGTCAGTCAGCTGATTATCGTGTGCTGTGCCGTCAGTCAGCTGATTATCGTGTGCTGTGCCGTCAGTCAGCTGATTATCGTGTGCTGTGCCGGCAGTCAGCTGATTATTGTGTGCTGTGCCGGCAGTCAGCTGATAATCGTGTGCTGTGCCGTCAGTCAGCTGATGATCGTGTGCTGTGCCGGCAGCCAGCTGATTATCGTGTGCTGTGCCGTCAGTCAGCTGATCGGCCGCTACACGCAGCTGTCGGGCCGCCACCGGGAGCAGACCCACCGACTGGAGGAGTCGTCGCAGCTGGTGGCGCAGCTGAACAGGGACTGCGGCAGGCACGAGGCTGAGCTGAGCCGGCAGCTGCTGCAGCTCACACAGCTCGCGCAGGTCAGAACCGGCGGCGGTGACGTCAACCGGCGGGCGGGACGTAAGACCGCGGAGGGGACGTCAGACCGGCGGCGGTGCAGGGTGGGAACTCTACGATTTGTCGTTGGTGTAGGGGTACATATCTTGCAATGGAAGAGTACAAAAATAACCTGAGGGTGTGCCAAAGATAAGAAATACTGATAGATTACTGATGACTAATCATGAACTACCAACCTAATTTCCGTAGTTAAAAACTGGTTTTCTCTTCAACAAACCAGTGTCCCAAAATTTGTTGATTTGGGTGGGAGATGACGCCCAACTGTGAATAATTTTCCACTCTTATTCTCCATTTTAAGAATGAATTTTTCACTCCCAAATCATGAATCTTAATATTGATTCGGGTATAAATAAAAATTGACTAAAAATACATGTTTTCAATGAAAACCACTGCTTTTCATATGCAAAACAGTAATCAATATCGTACCATTTTCTATATAATTTTCCATTCTCATGGTCTTTTTGGGCTAAAAATTTTGCACACTGACACCCAAGCCAAAATGGAATCTTGGGACACTGCAACAAACACATTCATTACATTAGTTAACAATTAAACGTTAATGAGGAAGTACACAAAAATACATTTTTACCACTCATAATTTAGAAGTACAACATTGGTTGGTGGTCTAAAAAACCAACAAGCATGAACTTTGCCAACAATGCGGCGGTGACGTCAGACCGGCGGCGGTGACGTCAGACCGGCGGCGGTGACGTCAGACGGCGGGGATGTTCTGGTGTGTGACGTGATCCTGTTCTGTGTGACGTCATACTAGCTGGGATGGGTGGTGATTGGTTCGTGCTCTGCTGTGGTAAGGAAGGTCATGTGAGGTGGCCGTAACCAGATGAAGTATGGCGTTGTGTCTGTTGGTGACGTCTACTGAGCTGGGATTGGGATTGTCCGTGCTGAAGATTTAACGATCTGTTGGAGGATAGTACCAGAGTGGGATGGCATTGTGATGTGGAGGGCTCCAATAACGGTAGCTTGCGGCAGGTGGCTGAGTCGTGCCTGTTACAGATGTTATGAGTCGTATCTTCATAGATGGGATAGATATGTTCCTAAGTGTGACGTCAATACAACAGCTAGGTTTGACTTGGTGTGTCGAATGGCCTGGTTAAGATCTGTGGGTCGTACCAGATGGGATTTGTTCTGTGTGACGTCATACATAGCCTCGGTCGCACGGTGAGAGGATCATCGTGACTAGATTCACTTAGAATCTGATACGAGAGCTAACAGTACAGGATGAGGATAGTTTGGTGATTCATGTACGGACTCAGTCGGATAGGCAAGAGATGGTTTAATGAATTTGAACCGTACCATCGTGTTATTGGCTAGGGTTGTGTTGCGGCCTCCCTTTGTGAAAGAACCGCCTCACGATGACGGTACTTGCTACTGCCAGAACTCAATATTATGACACAAAATTGGTATCTTTTCAGTGTAAAAGAGCAATAACTATCAGTTGAGTCCCATCTTCCAACCCACACACTTCCCTTATTCGATGATTTTATTCCAAGTATCAAACTTATCAGTTTTTACAGAATTAAAATTCTCCGAACGTAGTCTCAGTTTCAAATTTCAATATTTTATTATTTTTATTCATTTTAGAATCAGGCATTAACTACGATTCACTCATCATTCATTTCATTCATGTGTAGAGGTTGTGCCTTAGGGCTGTACCATAGTTTGGAGGTAGCCATCGGAATCATCATGACGTTGATGTTGATGGAGAAATATGCAAGCGATACACCGTGATCGGTGTACTATGTTTCCAAATCCGAAGGGTGTATTATAGTTCGGTTCGTAATGCAATTTGTATGAATAGTATTCATATGTATAATATTGAGGACTTCATTCACATACCAGAGTTGGCTTAGCCTGACACATTAGGCCAGGCGTGAGCCCACATATCACTTGATGTTCCACTTCGTTTCACATTATATTTGTAGGCACTCGATGGCTTACCCCATCATTGCATTGGACATTTTGCACTTTGATACAGAGCACGCCTTTCCTTACTTTGTCGAGACCCCGACTCAGAATGTACAAATCTTATTTATAATAAACTGCATGTTCAATTCATAAATATTATATCGGGGCCACATTTACTGTTGGGATGTCAATTCGGCGCATTTTTATGTTATTCGCACTTTTTTAAAACCGAAACGTAGTTGTATGTTGACAGCATCAGTGTGTAGAAGGTAGGGTGCAATCGTACTGAATCATCACTTATCTAATCTGAAGGACCAATGACGTCATCGGTCATAGAGGACATATCTAATTCCATCGAGCTGATAACCGAGTCGGTGCTGTGGCTTGTAGTGCCGCCTGGTGTCGATGATGCGAAGCTCAGCTTTCCTTCTCGCTCACGGGGTGGCGCTCTAGTCGGTTATTTCGTCTGACGGCGGTCTGCCGCGGTTTGCAGGAGGCGGAGACGAAGACGGAGCAGCTGAAGACGATGACGGCGGAGCTGATGGAGAGCCAGACACAGCAACTGGGGGCTGAGGCTGCTATGGTAGGTGTGGGAAGGGGGTTACAGCTGCGGGGCTCTCAACCGTGGTATCTTTGTGTTAGAGGCAGAGCTGATCCTGGGAGCTTCGGGCAATTCATGAGCCGCCGAAACTGACTGAATCAGTTTATATTTGACACATTTCCTTATTTTACGGTTCACCTATCCTATTATTAATAAGGATTTTGTTTTAAATCGGTTCCAAATGCGTATAACGTAGACATCTTGTGACTTCAATGTTTACATTTTTCAAGTTATTCTGACATTTCGCCACTCAGGCCTCAATGCATCTCTTTAGGCCGTACTGGTCTCGCCAGCGGTCCCATCCGTCGGATCTCTAAGTCATCCGCTTCGGAATGGCTTTTCCCCGCTGACCGCGTGTGTCTGTGCCGACAGACGCAGTACAAGACCGCACTACTAGAGCTAGAGAAGAAGGCAGAAACCGATCTACAGACCGCCCGCGAGAAGCTTATCGCCACCGAAGGTCAGTCCAGGGTCACTGGGTCACGGCCAGGTCGTGCCAACGTCACAATGGTGTCTTTCCAGGGTCACCTCACGGTTGTACCGAGGTGATGACTATCTGATGTAGCGGGCGTCATTGGGCCTGGCTCGGTGTCGTCTCAGCACTGATCAGCTGACGTCAGGCGTCGGCGTCAGACACTCCGGTCATGACGCTCCGGCAATACGCTCCGGATCATGTATGCGATCAACGCTCCGGTCATTGACGTCAGCAGAGGTGTCTCGGCAGGTGTCTCGGCGGGTGTCTCGGTAGGGTGTTCGGCAGTTGTCTCGGCAGGTTGTCTCGGCAGGTTGTTCGGCAGGTTGTCTCGGCAGGTTGTTCGGCAGGTTGTCCCTCGCAGGTGTCTCGTCAGTGGGTGTTCGGCAGGTTTTGTCTCGGTCAGGGTGTCTCGGGCAGGTTGTCTCGGCAGGGTGTGCTCGGCCAGGGTGTCTCGGCAGGGTGTCCTCGGCTGGTTGTCTCGGCAGGTATGTCTCGGCAGGTATGTCTCGCTAGGGTGTCGTCGGTGGGTTGTCTCGCAGGTGTGTGTTACCGGCATGGTTGTTCGGCAGGTTGTTCGGGCAAGGTTGTCTCGGCCAGGGGTGTTCGGCAGTTGTCTCGGCAGGGCTGTTCGGCAGGTTGTCTCGGTGCAGGTTGTTCGGCAGGTTGTCTACGGTAGGTGATCTCGCAGGTTGGTCTCGGCAAGGTTGTCTTACGGCAGGTTGTCTCGGACAGGTAATGTTCTCTCTGGAGAGGTGCTCGGTAGACGCGGTGATCGTCGGGCAGGTTGTTCGGCAGGTTGTCTCGTTCAGGTTGTCTGCGGCAGGTTGTCTCGCAGGGTGTCTCGGCGGGTGTCTCGGCCAGGTTGTCTCGGCAGGGTGTCTCTCGGCAGGTTCGTCTCTGGAGTGTGTGTTCTCCGGACAGGTTGACTCGGCAGGGTGTCTACTCGGCAGGTTGTCTCGGCAGGTCTCGGTCAGGGTGCTCGGCAGTGTTGTCTCTGGAGGTTGTGCTCGGCAGTGTGTGTGCGGCAGGGGTGTGTCTCGCCAGGGTGTCTCGGCAGGTTGTCTCGGCAGGGTGTCTCGGTAGGGTGTCTCGGCAGGTTGTCTCGGCAGGTTGTCTCGGCAGGGTGTCTCGGCAGGGTGTCTCGAGTGTGTCTTCGGCAGGGGTGTCTCGGCAGCTGTGTCTGCGGCTAGGTTGTGTCTCTCGCAGGGTGTCTCCGGCAGGGTGTCTAGGCTGGGTGTCTCGGCTAGGTGTCTCGGCAGCGTGTCTCTCGGCAGGGTGTCTCGGCAGGTGTTCTTCCGCAGGGTGTCTCCGGCAGGGTAGTCTCGCAGTGTGTGTCTCCGGGTAGGTTGACTCTCGGCAAGTATGTATCGGCAGAGGTAGTCCTCCCCAAAGAGTTGGTTGTTCGGCAGAGGTGTCTCCGGCAGGGTAGTTCCCCGGCAGGTATTGTCTCCAGGCTGATGTCTCGTGTAAGGGTGTACTCCCTGCAGGCGGTTGTTCGGCTAGTGTTGTCCTCCGGCAGGTGTCTCGGTCAGTGCTTGTCATCAGGCAGGCGGCTGTCATCCGGCCCAGGGTGTCTCCGGCAGAGGTGTACTCCGGCAGGTTTGTCTCCGGCAGGCTGATCTCGGGCAGTTGTCTCGGCAGGTATGTCTCGGAGGTTGTGTTGGCCAGTTGTCTCTTGAGACAGGTCTGTCTCGGCAGGTTGTCTCCTCGCAGGGTGTTCTCGGATACGCGGTGGTTCGGCAGGCTTGTCTCGGAGGGTATGTCTGGCAGGTGTGTCTGCGGCAGGTTGTCCCGGCGCAGGGTGTCTCGGCAGTTTCTCGAGAGGTTGTCTTCTGGCAGGAGTGTCTCGGCATGGTTGTCTCGCAGCGGTGTACTCGGGCAGGGTGCTTACATCGTACAGGTGGTGTCTCGCGGTATGCTCCGGCAGTTTTGTCTCGTGCAGTGCGTGTCTTCCGGCAGGTAGTGTCTCCGGACTGTTGTCGTCCGCTCAGGGTTTTCTCGGCAGGGTGTCTCGGACCCAATAAACCGGTGTCTACGGCAGGGTTGTACTGGCAGTGGTTGTCTCGGCAGGTGTCTCTGGCAGTGTGTGCATAGGCCAGAGGTGTACTCGGTGCAGAGGTGTCTCGGCAGGTTGTCTCGGCACGGTTGTTCGGCAGCGGTGTCTTCGCAGGGTGCTCTCGCAGGGTTGCTCTCGGCAGGTTGTCTCTCGGCGATGTTTTCTTTCGGAAGGGTGTCTCGCAGGTTGTCTCACGGCAGCGGTGTTCGGCCAGGTGTCTCGGCAGGGTGTTCGGCAGGTTGTCTCGGTAGGTTAGTCTCGTGCGGTGTCTCGGCAGGGTGTCGTCGGCAGGTTGTTCGGCAGGTTGTCTCGGCAGGTTGTCTCGGCAGGTTGTCTCGGCAGGTTGTCTCGGCAGGGTGTCAACAGAGGTCCGGCGGAGGGATCGAATTATGAGACGGTGACGGGGTGACGGGAACGCAACAGCCAGATTACGATCTGGCCACCACAGGTTCTCCTAAGGTCACGGCTGTGTCGTGGTAAGGTAACGACAAGGTTGTCTCAAGGTCACGTCAGGGTCGACTTAAGGTCAACGTCTGATCGTGCCAGGGCCACGCCTGTGTTGTCTGAAGGTCACGCATAGGTCGTCTGAAGGTCGTCCACATGTCCCAGGGGCACACCGAGGTGTTTCCAAGGTTAAGCGGTGCCGTTGAAAGGTCACGGCGAGGCTGCACGTGTCATGCTGGACTCGGCGGCTCACAGGGTCTGTCTGTCGTTGGGAGGAAGTATATGTATAATTCCACTATGGGTGAGCGGAATTGTCATCTTTCCTTACACCAGCTGGTTAACGCTGTGTCGCTGACATAAGACATTCAAAAGGCAGCGACTAGATGGAAGGGATGTGGAATATCGACCCCGAGGAAGTGAAGTTGTAACCGCAGGCCACGCGAGCCACTTCACTCGGGAGATGAGCTGTAAACTGCATCTCCCGCTGCAATTATGCTGCACTTGTGGTCACTTCCGGTCACTTCCGGTCACTTCCGGTCACTTCCGGTCACTTCCTGTCACTTCCGGTCACTTCCGGGAACTTCCGGGAACTTCAGGTCACTTCCGGGAACTTCCGGTCACTTCCGGTCACTTTTTGGTCACTTCCGGTCACTTTTTGGTCACTTCCGGTCATTTCCGTTCTAGTTCATGCGGTGTCCGACGGTAGTTTTGGAGGCAGGTGGGCTGAGGGAAAGACAGGATTTCGTACCGTTCTCTCCCGTAGCTTAGTTGCAAAGCGCGCCCGTCCGACTTTTTTTGCGCCCTGGCAAGACTCGTTAGGGTCGACTTAACTCGATCAATGCAGTGGCGTATTATTCCAATTTTGTTTGGGTGTCAGAGTGGCAAATTCGAGAAAGGAGACCTCGTGAGTGGAAAATTATGTAGACAATGTTACAATATTGATTTCTGTTTTTAATATGAAAAAACAATACTTTTCGTTGAAATCGTGTAATTTTAGTAAATATTTGCCAGAAAAAAATCAATTCATAATTCGTGGGTAGAAAATTAACTCCTAAAATAGGGAGTATTAGTGCATGCATATTCACATTTGGTTGTTATTTCTCACCGAAATTTTGTTTATTGTTTATTAGTTATAAAACAACCATAGGCCGAAGCCCATTTACGGATGTAGTCAAAGCACACACAACCTCATGCTCAGGCTCAGCCTTCCAGCCTAGGAGGCTCGCTGTGGACACCCAGCTAGTTGAAGACCGATGCTGTGGAGTCAAATGACCTTTGCAGTCGACGCTCTCTCTCTCTCCATCGAAAATAAAATAGTCGGCATGTGTTCCTTTTAAATTCAACGAACAAACATATGTGGTCGGTTGTATCAATACCCAATTACCCGCTCGCCACAGTCCGCCCCCCCATCATTATATCGATAAATCATAACCAGAGTTCCAATTGTCTAATACATTTTAAATTAGAGAATGGAAAATTCACAGTAAAACTCGGGAAAAGAGTGGGAAAATAGTACCCGCAGGTATTGGGAAATCTGGGTGCAAAACGAAACCAGGACATTGATTTGATGCGCGTAACCGTGAAGTTACTGGTATTACTAATACCATATAAGTAATATATAAGTAGCGCTTATGATAATAGCGCCATGTCGGACTCTTTGGTCCGAACCATTTATGACTATACTCGTGCATATATGAACATATCACTACATATGTATTGCATTGCACGTTTACACAGACGCAGTGAGCCGGCACTGCGCACGTCTACTCGTAGATAACGCTCTGCAGCTCCATCGTCACGATAACGCGCAGTTACCAGCGGAGCAGTGCGTGTGGAGCTCGCCATGCTGGATTATCCGTCACGCTGGGGCTGCGTGTCACGCATGTGGGCGTTGGAGACTATAGGAGACGTTGGAGACTATAGGAGACGGAGACTATTAGGAGACGTTGGAGGACTAATAGGACGACGTTGGAGACTATAGGGACGTTGAGAGACTATAGGAGACGTTGGAGGACTATAGGATGACGTTGGAGGACATAGGAGACGTTTGATTAGACTATAGGAGACGTGGAGACGTATAGCCTATTAGGAGACGTTGGAGGACTATAGGATACGTTGGAGACTATAGGAGACGTTGGAGACTATAGGAGACGTTGGAGACTATAGGAGACGTTGGAGACTATATGAGACGTTGGAGACTATAGGAGACGTTGAAGACTTAAGGAGACGTTGGAGACTATAGGAGATGTTGGAGACTATAGGAGACGTTGGAGACTATATGATATGTTGGAGAGTATAGGAGACGTTGGAGACTATAGGAGACTGATTGGAGACGGTTGGAGACTATAGAGACTATGAGACGTTGGAGACTATAGGAGACGTTGGAGACTATAGCGAGACGTTGGAGACTATAGGAGGACGTGGGTTTTGCTGGGTTTGTGCCGGGGCTGGCTGTGGAGGACCGCGGTACTGCGAAAAGCCGCGGACGGGTCGGTGGGACAATTCTATCAGTTCTGGCCTTGCATCTGTTTTTTGATCTGCTTGTCTTTCTGTCGACGATTCAACGGACTGCCTGTGTATTTTACTGACTGGCTTGACCGTTCGTCGTACCGTTGCCGGACTCTCTTGTGCCGTCTCTATGGCCCCTCGTCTTCTGTTGTGAGCCCCTCTCCTGTCTTATTGGCCTCTTCTGTCTGTCTATGACCCTGCTTGTCTATGGCCCCTTGTCTACCATTCATCATACCTTGAAACTGGATGATCGTCCCCGACGGCCCATCACCGCTCATTTCGCTGTTGTTAACACCAATAATACCATCAGAAACCGGACCCGTCCTAGCTGTACTTCATTCCTCCTCCCATGTCCTCCCATGCCACCCTCCAGCCGGCCGCCCTCCGGCCGCCGCCCCCGCCGCCGCCCCCGCCGCCGCTGCTAGCCGGCCACTGCGGATTGCAGTGGTGAGTTAAGTTTGATATTGATCGTCTGGTGCGACCCACAGCCGGCCTGCCCCCTCCCTGCCCCCTCCCTGCCCCCTCCCTGCCCCCTCCCTGCCCCCTCCCTGCCCCCTCCCTGCCCCCCTCCCTGCCCCCTCCCTGCCCCCCTCCCTGCCCCTCCTGCCCACCTGCCCGTCCTCTGGCCCGTACCTGCCCGTTCCCTGGCCTCCGTCCCCCTGCCCGTCCTCCCCTGCCCGTCCCCCCCTGCCCGTCCCTTGCCCTCCCTGCCCCCTGTTACCTGCCCCTTCCTGCCCCCTTCCTGCCCCCCTTCCTTGCCCCTTCCTGCCCCCTTTCCTGCCCCCTTCCTGCCCCCTTCATGCCCCCCTCCCTGCCCTCTTCACTGCCCCCTCACCTTGCCCCTCCCTGCCCCCTCCCTGCCCCCTCCCTGCCCCCTCCCTCCCCTCCCTGCCCCCCTCCCTGCCCCCTTCCCTGCCCCTCCCTACCCCTCCCTGCCCGTCCTGCCCGTCCCTCGCCCCTCAACACTCTCCCCTTCCCTGCCCCCTCCCTGCCCCCCTCCCTGCCTCCCTGCCCCTTCCTGCCCCTCCCTGGGCCCCCTCCTGCTCCCTCCCTGCCCGTCCCTGCCCCTCCCCTAGCCTCCCTACCCCCTTCCTGCCCCTCCTCCCCTCCTGCGCCTCCCTGCCCTTCCTGCCCCCCTCCCTGCCCCTCCCTCCCTCACTGCCCCTCCCTGCCCATCCCTGCCCATCCCTGCCCCCTCCCTGCCCCCTGTCCCTGCTCCCCCCTGCCCCTCCTGCCCTCCCTTGCCCCCTCCCTGCCCCGTGCCCCCTCCCTGCCCCCCCTCCCTCCTGCCCCTCCCTGCCCCCTCCCTGCCCCCTCCCTGCCCCTCCATGCCCCTCCCTGCCCCTCCTGCCCTCCCTGCCCCTCCCTGCCCCTCCCTGCCCCCTCCCCCATCTGCCCCCTCCCTGCCCCCTCCCTGCCCCCCTCCCTGCCCCCTCCCCTGCCCCCCCCCTCCCGCCCGGATCCCTGCCCGTCCCTGCCCGTCCTCCCGTCCCTTGCCCGTTCCATGCCCCTCCCTGCCCCCCCCCCTGCCCTCCCCTGCCCCTCCCTGCCCCTCCCTGTTCCCTCCTTGCCCCCTCCCTTGCCCCCTCCCTGCCCCTCCCTGCCCTCCCGCCTGCCCTCCCTACCCCTCCCTGCCCCTCCCTGCCCTCCCTGCCCCCTCCCTGCCCCCTCCCTTGCCCCCTCCTGCCCCCCTCCCTGCCCCCTCCCTGCCCCTCCCTGCCCCTTCCCTGCCCGTCCCTGCCCCTCCATTTTGCCCCTCCTTGCCCCTCCATGCCCCTCCCTGCCCCTCCCTGCCCCTCCCTATGCCCCTCCCTGCCCCTTTTCCCCTGCCCCTTCCCTGCCCCTCCCTGGCCCCTCCCTGCCCCCTCCCTGCCCCTCCATGCCCCTCCCTGGCCCCCTCCCTGCCCCTCCCTGCCCCCTCCTGCCCCCTCCCTGCCCTCCCTGCCCTCCCATGCCCCTCCATGCCCTCCCTGCCCCTCCATGCCCTCCATGCCCCTCCATGCCCCCTCCCTGCCCCCTCCCTTGCCCCTCCCTGCCCCTCCCTGCCCCCTCCCTGCCCCTACCCTGCCCCTCTCTGGCCTCTCCCTGCCCCCTACCCTGCCCCTCATGCCCCCTCCCTGCCTGACCGCTGGACGGACGGACCGCTGAAAACCCTTGGCAACGGTTTAGACTGCGCGTCGGACAGCGCTTTTGTAGCTCCTGACAGCTTGGGTAGTTGGTGTGGAGGCGCTCTGTTGGGATTGTAGATGCGTGTGCTGGTTTTGTTCCCAGCCGGCCTGCCGGAACCAGTAGAATTATACACCAGAAAAGGACAGGCAAGAACATGAAAGGACAGCATAGGACATGAAAACAGGCAAGCGACAATAAATGGACATGCAAGGACAATGAAGGACAGGGACATAGAGGACAGGGACAGGAACAGAATCAGAATAAGAATAAGAATATATTTAAAGCCCCATCCAGAGTACACGCTGGCTTTTCATGTGCTCGCGTCAATTTAGGCCATAGGATAAAAATACCTAATCTCATACACATAAGCTACATATACATACACACACCTGCCCTTATCACCGCGCGCCATATTCAAGTTGTTCTTGACCTTCTTTTCTGAACGCAGAAAATTACGGGTCTCCTAATGTCTGGCGGCAGGGCGTTATATGCTCGGACGGCTCGATAAGCAAACCTTCCCGCCTTCCCGCGACTCGCGTCCCTGATCCCGTGGTACGACAAGGAGGTCATCCTGTCTGGTCGATCTCTGTCTCGCACTCGGCACAGTATGAAGTGGCGTTGCAAGGTCATTTGGTTGTTCCCTGGGTTATTGATCACTTTGAGCAAACATAATGTACGGTCCATTCACCGAGCGTCCTGGGCAGGTAAAACCGTTCAACTCGTCCAGCTTACATCAACGCACGTGGGTCGGCGCCTGCGCCGCCCTGAAACCACTCTCGCAAATGAAGTTGAGTAGGTCTCTGTATACGCGTCACTGATTGTGCAGTTAGAGTTTCCGATATACAGCGATACAGTAGCGAATCAGTGAGATTCACTTAGTCGTTCACGGCGCCGGCAGTACATCAGGAGGAGCGATGCCCTCGCGGCTCAGTCCATTCAACGACGAGTGCACTTCGCTACCAGTTGGTTGACATGCGGCTTCAAAGATAAGTGCCGTCCATCACTATTTCCTAAAGTTTTTTCCACTCTGTTGAACCTCATCTACGGTCACACCATTTACATTGATGGAAGTTATTGGTAGGTCCTGGAGCATTTGACGGGTGCCTTAAACGATCAGTTGAGTCTTGCTAGAGTTGACTTTGATTTGATTCTGGGTGAACCACTGGAACAAAGCGCGCAGGGCCGATTCCAGGTGCTGAATGAGATGCACAATGTCACGGGACAATAGGAATAAGACAGGACAGGACAGGACAGGACAGGACAGGACAGGACAGGACAGGACAGGACAGGACAGGACAGGCACAGGTCAGGACGTGTAGTGTAGAATCTTGGAGTGCTTGAAAATACAATACCTGAGTTAGAGGTTGCTGAATTAGAGTTATCATTGCATCTTTTATGTTTGCATGGTTGTTGGCACTCTTGCACCATCAAAATTTCAGCGTGATTTTAACTCTGGATGAAATAAATTGAAAATGTGTAAGGGATAAATAACGAATACTATTATTGAAATGCTGGTTCCTGGTTCTCACGTTTATCCACGGACCTCAAACACATCTATTTACTCTAGATCACCATAGTCAATTTTTTGCTGTTTTTTAAGTATATTTCTGTTACCAACGTTCGAATAGACGGATCTCCTCCGAATTATCTCTGGGATACAGGGCACACGCGTCCGTTTCACGTGCACTTTGCACGCGCTGCACGCTCGCGTCTCGCGTACGCGTATCGCGCGTCTCGCACATGCGCCGCTCCCACCGCCGGCCACCCCGCGTCGCGCGTGCGCCATATAAGCCTGCGTCGCGCCACTCTCGTCGCCAGTCTCGACCTCCGCCCTCGAGACGTCCCTTCCCCGGCACCTCTGCTTCCTTGTCGCTTGCCACCGTCGCCTCTTCGTCGCCTCTTCGCCAGCGTAGCGTCTCTCCAGCGTAGTCTCTCCCCACGCAGACTCTCTCTCTCCACGATGCGTCACCTGCTGCTGCTGTCCGCGCTGCTGGCGCTCTCTGCCGGCGCCTTCCACGCCTTCCGCCGGGAGAGAGTGCAATGCGAGATCGGCCACCAGGGAGGAGCACCATCACGGAGCACGAGTTCACCAAAACTCTTCCGCTTCCACAACACGGTGGACCACGACTGCGACCACGAGGCGAGGACCTCTGCCGGGAGGAGTGCGAGACGAACCGGGACGTGCTGGAGGCCTTCGGCGGCTGGTCCGTGGTCGTGCCGCACAACAACAACCACGACAACAGCACGGTGGGCGAGATCGCCTGCCAGAACCTGGGCCGCGACGAGACGGGAGACGGCGTCGAGTCGCGGCTGTACACGGCCGTCTGTGATACGGAGTTCCGGGAGGCCGGGCCACGGCCTGCACGAGCGGCTGTGCTGCTCCGATGGTCTACAGGTTCGAGTGTGACGGCCCCCACCCGCCGCCGCCGCCGCCGGCACTGTAGAGGGTCAGCGCGCTGAAGGCTGGGCGGCACCTGCCGCAGCGGTCTTTGATGCGAGGAGGCGGTATGAGCGGGTCGCGGGGAGTTTGGCTATGCTTGTGGCTCGGCTTCGGTAGTTTGGGAGTGCTTTCGATAGAGGATTGGAAAAAAAAAACGCCTGGATTGTGGAATTGTTCCAATGCATCGAAACATGTTCTAAAACGTCGATAGCTTTGATTTAGCTCACAGGATATTATGGGAGGCGATTCAAATACAACTCGTATGCGTACGAAGGCTGAACTGGTTTATCCATGTGCTGTTTAATTTGTATCGTTGACGCTCGTGAAGAAATACAGGTATGCAAATGCGGCACCGATTTTGTTTATGCCTGGTTCTCACGTCTGACGTTTGTATTGCAAGTAGCTGACTTTGTCGGAGATCGTAGAGCGACATACCTACTTTCGCTTTCAACCGAAGTTCAGTGATGTTTTGGGCGCCATGTGAGCTTCGTTGTCGGTCCGCCCTAAAACCCCAATCATCATCAATGAACCGGATAATAACTGCTTGTTGACTTTTAAGCAGATCCAGGGCCTGCCGTAAGGATTTTGGACTGGTTGGGCATTTTGGCGAGACGGGGTTAGATTATGAGGGGGGGGGGGGCACCAGCGGCTCCAGGGGGCCCCTTTACCCAAGGAGGGGCAACGAATGTTTTGGACCTCCTTTTTGCTCGCAGTCTCATTTCCTCGTGATACCCATCAACGTTTAAAATTAAATTAAATCGCAAAATGTTTAGTGCTTCAGCCTTCCAAAACCTAAAATGTCGCGCCTCTCGGTGATGCAATTGTATGTGGCTGTCAATTTCATCTTAATATTAATACTTCTGATGGTTCAGGTCAACTATGTGCAGATTTTTCGTCTTGTCTTTTTTAGACCTATAGGTTTTTCCTGGATATCGGGAAAACGGCGGCGCGTAGCGCCGCCAAATTTCAGTACCTGTTCATTAATCTTTTTACAGCTCTGTATTTTTTACATTAGGTCATGTTAAGTCAGGTCACCAGGCCAGGTCATGTGACCCCACCTCCTAACAAGTTTGCGGTATTACCAAAGCCACAGTTGTTGGCCGATCGGTTTCGTACTTACAGGATTTCATAAGGGCATGACTACCTAAAGTTAGTATTTCACTGATTTTTTATATTGATTACCTAAGGTCAGTTCAATTTCTTGAACTCTCTATATAACTCAATGGTGAAATATTGAAATGCTTTCCATTCTGAGGATACGCTTGATATCAGCCCAATTACTTCTGTATCATATTATCTTAAGCCATTCTTGAAGACCAAGGTGCAGTCTTTGTTCTGTTATCCCTACAGGGTCATCCTAGGTCATCTGAGGTCACCAACACCTTTTTGTCAATAACTCTCAATACAATCAAGATAGAGAAGTGACAACGGTGTCAATGTGTTTGTCTCGTCGAGACGCGTCTTCTAATGTGAAACATGACCTTATCACCACTTGACTTTTTATCATCATCACCACTTGACCTTGACTTGAGGTCACATTTCTAGGTTGACTTAACATTGGAATCATACACATTATTTAAAACGCTTTTTTGAGACACAGACGATGGTGTCAAAATTACTTCCTTATTTCAATAAAATAAACAGATATTCGTGAAAACAGTTTTTGCTAAAACTATACTTTGTTTAACTTTCGATGACCTCTTGAGCCTAAACTATTGACCTGAGGTCAAATCTGAAAATCTGAGGACAAATAGGTCGATTGCAAATTTCAATGGCTGGCGATTGTTTCTTCAACGTTTGTTTCTAGCTATCATAGTTTCCGACATAATCTGGAGGCTAAGTCCTAAATCTGGAAAATATTGCCTTCGATTACCTCTGGTGACTCTAACATTAACCTTAGAAGATTGTTCACTGAAATAGTTTTTTACGGGCTGTCAAAGTGTTTTTTGTTAATAATGCCATAGGAGCCGAGTTAGAAGGGGGTGTCGAAACAGCCCCCCCCCCCGAGGAAGGTGGCGCCGAGCAATGGCGCGGCGCGGGTCAAGCATCTCGTTATTTTATAATGAGGTCCTATATCATGTCAAGGTCGGGTCAAAGGTACAAATCGAGACCTTTGAGTTAATGGACCATATTTTCTATCCGGAGCCTTTGATCGCGCCCATGATCACCCAAAATGCTCTCAAAGGTATAATATATATTGCGCATGAGCTAAATTGAGATTTTGTCTTAAGTTGTGGTCACATAAGGTCAAAATTTGAAAATGGATAAATCTTAGCAAAATGACATGTTTCTAGATCAGTTTAATCTTAGAAATACAGTACTGACATTTATTTTTATTTATCCGCTAAAAAAGACAAACAACGCAAGATCAAAATATGACGTCATGACTTACCATGGGTACTACGGGAATAGGGAGCCATAATAAAGTGAAAATTAAAGACATTGCGTCGAAATTTGGTTTGGACATTTTTATTACGTGGTTCTCCGACATATATTCTTTTTCACATCTTCGAAAGTTTGATTTAGTGTGTCATTTTCAACATTTTTTTAGATGAAAAAAACGTTCACAAATCCGTGATAGCCATTTTGTAGGCCTTGACAGTTTCTATCTTTGTCGCTTTTGGTTTGCATTTTAGTCAAAACTTGGCCTTTGTACAGCCTGTTGAAGTAAAGCTGATTTTATCGTCGAACTCGTGTGTTGTGACGGCACGGAATTTGGTATATCTCAAAATTGTATTATCAAATTTATTCGCCTTCACTCAGAAAATGTAAAATTGATGTGGTAGAAGGTACCGAAAGTTTTGATTTGATAACACCATTAGTGACACCATGTGAGCTATGACAAAAACTCGTTAGAGGCAATATCCCCCCCCCCCGATCAAGCGCAGGTTAACCCGCGCCCCACTGGGCCTCTGCATTTCTCGCGCCCGACTGGGGGGGGGAGGGGGTTGAACACCCCCTCTAACTCGGCTCCTATGGCACGTAGACCAAAACACAAACACTGTTCGGATCATTGTCAAAAATCATTTCGAAACTTTCAGATTGTTTTCGCTCACTTCAAAACTCAGGTCACCAGAGGTCATCGAAGGTCAAATTTTTCAGTTTTAGGACATCGCTCCAGAAACTCCAAAAATTATCGGAAACTCTGCTATCTAGAATCAAACGATCAACAAACAATCGCTAGCCATTGCAATTTGAAATCGACTTTGACCTCAGGTCAATAGTTTAGGCTCTAGATGTCGTTTAAGTAAAAAATGCTGATTTTTGCACAAATATTTTCGCAAATTACTTTAATTTTACGCAAATTAATGACCCGCTACAGCTGCCCCATGTCGCTATGTGGTCCGCTGCGGGTTACATTGGTGGGTTGAGTTGGATACTGATGGTCTAGGGCGGCCCTTGATCGCCTTAGTGCGACCCATACTGTAAAGTCTCCAGTCCGTGACGGGCACGCGATGTTCTGTGGGTTAGAATAGGCGTTATGAGCGGGATCGGCTGTACTCTGGTGCCGTACATACTAGTGCCGCACAATTCCTGCAATGTTGAAAACCATGCCCGCCACCGCCACTTGTATTTATTTATTTTATTCTATTTATTTATCAATATCGCCGACGGGATGACCCATTGATGGACGAAGTCAAAGTTTAAAACGAAACACGATAATACACACTGACAATCCCATGTTAAACATACTTACCTAAGACAAATTAAAGGGAGTACACGTAGAATATGAAACGCTGCATGAATATATAATAAGTATAGCTCTAGTGGTGCACGACAGACGCACGACATAGGCTTACGCGGACATAGGCTTACGTGGACATCGGCTTACGTGGACATCGGCTTACGTGGACATAGGCTTACGTGGGTGCAGCTAAGCAGGAGCGTGGTCGACGCGGGGTCGCTACCCCCACATTTTAAAACAGGGGGAGGGGGGTCGACCCCTCACTTTTTATGGCGGTCGATCCCCATCACACACACTTTTTATGGCGGAAGCTAGTTCAAGTTATTTTGTGGGTGATTCCTATTAAAATCAGGATTGAAATATGAACAATATGACATGGAAAATGGGCTCGGTCTGTTGCGGATGAAATTTCCTTCGTTTTGCCTTCGACACACCGCTGCTCCGAAAGGAAAACGAATACAATTTAATCCGTAACATGGTCTATGCCCGTAGCACTAAAGTGTGACGCAAGTGAGGTAGGCCCTTCTTTGTGGGGTACACATTACAGACGGTCCTATCATATAAATGCAACTCAAATTGGTGGTCACTAAAGATTGCCGGACTTGGACTGATCAAGGAATCATGGTGACAATTTTTTTTTTTTTTTTTTTTGAAGAAGGTAATTATTGAAAACCCATCCAACCTTGCTTAGTGATAGCTGAAAGGTTATAAGATATCTATCGAAACTGGCAGCATCCATTATAGTAGCCATTTAGCCCTCGCCCGTGCATCGTCCGTTACCCAACGTGACTGTGCGGGGAGGGAGGGGGGGGACGCGTACGCCCCATGGCGTTTTGTCCCGAATTGAGCTAGAACTTCGATTACAAAACGAGCGTGCTGCTTTTGATGAGAGAAAGCGGTTGATGCTCAGTTTTAAGGTCTTTTGGATGCCGCCTTGCGCGTCTCGCTGCGAGCATCGATTCGAAAGATAACCAGGGTGGCGGATATCGCCCCCACCCAGTCAATGGTGGATTAAATTCCTGGCGGTGGCATTTGGGATCTGCATCCGACGACAGACTCTAGGTTCTATTTCGTCCACCATGGTACCTACTCCATGAGGAAAAATCATGGATTTGCGAGGGATCGAACCCAAGCTTAGTTGAATGCTCATGATTTCGTTAATCATCGCCTCGTGGTTTCACGCAAAAAAAAGGCGTAGGGCCTCAAACGGGCGACATACAACACAAAGACAGCACCTAGATACACTCTGCCAATGCGCTGCCCATAACTGACAGCCGGAGTCGGTGTTGGCAAAATTACCGACTCCGACTCCGGACAAAATCACCGACTTCGACCGACTCCGACTCCGACTTCGCAGCCCTGATTTTCATGGTGTTCTGATGCTTCGATGGGCGAACAAACTTGCACATGGAACAAGTAAGCACGAATCAATAGTAAATAGTTTGCAATGTGCCTAACTGCTATAGCACATCGCTCGTCAGTACAATGCTCATTCAAATGCCAACACGCCGGGGGTCATTGCCCATGTCGGCTTATCGGAGAGCTCTGTTCGATGCACGGCACATGCGTTCGTCCCACGTGCATGGGCTGCACCCTCGGCACGCGTCCCCCACACGTGCGCCGCTCCCACCGCCCCCCCCCCGCCACCCTGCGTCGCGTGTGTGTGCCATACAAGACTCCGGTGCGCCATTCTCGTCGCCAGTCTCGATCCGCCCTCGGGACGTCTCCTCCCTTCACCGCTGCTGGAGACTTCTCCGTCGCTACACACCGACTCCCCATCGTCGACTTTTTGGTAGCTTAAGCTCTGCTGCGTAGCGTCTCTCGCCTCGTAGACTCTCTCCGCGTAGACTCTCTCTCCAAGATGCGTCAGCTGGTTCTGCTGTCCGCGCTGGTGGCGCTCTCTGCCGGCGCCTCCACCTCTTCTCCGTACAAGAAGTGCCTGTGCGAGATCGGCACCGCCCTGGACGCCGACCACGAGTTCACCGTTCTGTTCAGCTTCCCCAACTCGTGGGACCAGGACTGCGACCACAAGGCCGAGGAGCTCTGCCGGGAGGAGTGCAAGACGAACCGGGACGTGTGGAAAGCGTCGGCGGCTGGTCCGTTGGTCGGTTCGTCACAAACCGTACGACTAACAACAGCACTGTCGGAGACATCGCCTGCGAAGTTCTCGGCAGAGAGAGGACCCGTTGGGTGTCGAGTCCCACCTGCTACTCAACGGCCGTCTGCGACCTGGAGTTTCAAGGAGGCGGGCATGGCGTGCGCGACCCGCTGTGCTGCGCCGATGGGCTCCAGGCCGACTGCGACGTGTAAGATGGGGAAGCACCTACTGGAGCGGTGGCCCGAGTCGTGAAGAGGTGGCTGGCTGAAGACTGGTCGAGGGGAGTTGACGTTTGGCGTTAGGTTTCGGCAACTTAGGAATGTCTCGATAGAGAACATATTGTATAATCTTTTGGGTTATTTCAGTAATGTAATGTGTAACACGACTTTGGGAACTTCAACAGTTTCGATGGAAAGCCTAAGAGACGTGGTCCGGCACCGTGCTATTTAAGTTGCACGTCGCTCTTGTATGATGCGCCACGCCGTCTCCGCGACCTAGTTCATACATGTGTTGTTGATGCTGTTTTGTGAGAGCCGTTGCCAAATACAGACTACCTGTTTGATGTTGCAACGGTGTTGTTCATGCCTGTTCCTAATGGCAGCAGAAAGAGCGGACTTCGTCGGAGCCCTTAGAACGGCATACTTTTGTTTGCTTTCAATCGGACTTCAATCAAATTTCGGTCAATCGGATTACGACGGCTTCGGGCGCCATATAAATAGCCTGTTGCGGCTAAAGAGATCGTTGCGACACCCCTAAGCCCCAATAATCGTCATCATAATTACAGCTGCTTGTTCACTGTCAAAGACGAGCCGGTTGGATTTCGACTTAGTTTCTGCGTCGCTGTTCGTCGGTAGCTGCTGAATCAGACAAAGTTTGGCCCAACTTCAATGTTTGGCCAAACTTCGAAGTTTGGCCAATCTTCAAAGTTTGACCAGCTCTGAAGTATGTGTGCTTTGTCTGAAGACATCAGTATTGTTTTTAAGCCACTGGGATACGCTTGTAGATGATTCATTTGAGGAGCTTACCACATGCAGTTGATGACGGGTCGAAGGCATTGATGTAGAACTATCAAGATGCATTTCTGCTCGTGAGGAGGTCAGTGCCAACATGTTGGAGGAGCTGCAATGGCCTACAATTGGTAGCGCAGTATACAGTGGAGGTGGCATTTAGTGACATCAACATTGCATGAATTCCTACACTCAAATCGTTTATGTTTACCCACGTTCGTGAAATTGACAGACATTTTGGCACTCTTGTGTCATTTAACATTTGTAGATTACTTCTTACCCGCGCACTGCAGGGAGTTCGCGCCGAACACGAACTGCAGGGGGGGGGTGATTTCCGCCCCCGTGAGATCTCGAAAACTACGCAACGTAGCGACAAGCAAAAAACGGCATTAGATAGCTCTAGAGACAAGCTCTATCGAAAGTATTTCAGTCATTTTTGGATCATGTCACAACTGAGGTCACCAGTGGTCACCGAAGGTCAGATTTTCCGGTTTTAGGACTCTTTAAAAAACGATTGTCTCGGAAACTATGTAAGCTAGGAACAAATGTTATGAAAGTAATCGAAAGCTCTTGAAAAATGTTCCAGAGGTCATGGAAGGTTAAAAAGGCTATTTTTAGCAAAAAAGTGTTTCGTGAATAGTTTTTCACCTAACAAAGATAGAGAAATAATTTTGACGCCATCGTGTTTGTCTCATCGAGGTACTTTGGATTATATACTTGGTGACCTGGCAAGGTCAACTTCAAAGTTTGACCTCAGGTCAAGGTTATTTGGTGACCCAGATAGGTCATGTTGCATATTGGGCAACGCGGCCAGACGAGACGAACAGAGTCGTGGCAACTGCTCGTCTCTATCTCTTTCTATCAATAGTTGTTAGAAAATCATTGCTGATGACCTCAGATGACCTCAGATGATCTTGTAGAAATCACTGAGCAACAATTGCACCTTGATCATCGAGAATGAGCTAAAATAACATGATTCTGAAAGAGTTAGCCTGATCCAATGCATATTTTCTGAAAAGGAAGCATTTGTTTATTTTCCCATGCACTTGTAATGGGGAGGTCAGGAAATTGACCTGACCTTTGGTCACCGATACGAAAAATCCGAGATACTCGAATTGTAGGTACTGGTATCCGTATGAAATCATGCAAGTTTCAAATCTTTCGGAAAAAGACTGTGGCTTTGGCAAGAACACAAACATTTTTGAAGGTAAGGTACTTACATAAACTTGTTACCTGAACCTTGAATGACCTGAAGTCAAAAGTTTTCCAAAGTGTGTGTAATTGATGCCCAAACAGGTGTAGGAAATTTGGCGGCGCTGCGCGCCGCCGTTTTTCCGCTACGCCTGAAAAACCTGAGTGGGGCGGAAATTACCCTCCCCCTGCAGTGTGCGGGTTAATACGTGTACTGGCTGTACCTACAATACATGTGAATTGAACGTTTAATGCAATGTTCTTAACCGGTTTTGCGTTTAAGATGTTTGTTTCGAGAAGTTGTGCAGCTTTCTTGTCTGTGACTATGTGTGTACTCATCTTGAGAAATAACATGACACATCGCGTATTTAGACGTTTGGAATGCTATGATCCGTTTCTAGAACACCAGAAGGCTCTTTTGCGCGCAAATAGTTCCCTAAGCTGTTATATTTTAGCAGTTCTGAAACTTGTTTGTCAGAATTTCACGACCACCCTCGTGCACTAGTCATGAATCTCATATTTGTTTCTCCCTAGGCATACACCATTTCATCTGCAATCTGTATTGAACAAAGCTCGCCTCATAAACCTAACGGCGATCACAACATTCACGATATTACAATTTTACAATATCCACATTTCACGCAGCATATAACCACTCCTCGTCCCCTATTCGGTGAAATAAATTCCACTGATTTCCAGTGATACTATTTCCATCGCTGTCAGCGGTTGTCCGATAGTTCTCCATGCAAATCAAATCCCACCTCTACACAAATCTCTGTACAAATTCCACCGCTGTCACCAGTTTTAACCCTCCTACGGCTGGTGGCGGCACTTCTCCTGCAGGTCATCTCTGTACAAATTCCACCGCTGTCACCAGTTTTAACCCTCCTACGGCTGGTGGCGGCACTCCTCCTGCCGGCCGTCTCTGCAGCAGAGCGGTTCGTGCAGGCCGTGACCCGCCTCCCTGAACTCCTCATCGCACACGGCCGTGTACAACTTCGACTCGATGCCGTGCGTCTCGTCGCGGCCCAGGTTCTGGCAGGCGATCTCGCCCACCGTGCTGTTGTCGTGGTTGTTGTTGTGCGGCACGACCGACCGACCAGCCTGCCGAAAGGCCTCCAGCACGTCCCGGCTCGTCTCGCACTCCTCCGCGGCAGAGGCTCCTCGGCCTCGTGGTCGCAGTCGTGGTCCCACGTGTTGTGGAAGCGGAAGAGAACGGTGAACTCGTGCTCGTGATGGTGCGTCCTCCTTGGTGCCGATTCCACTTGCAACTTCCTTCCCCGAAGCGTGAAGGCCCGCGGCAGAGAGCCCAGCCAGCGCGGACAGCAGCAGCAGTGACGCATCTGGAGAGATCTACGTGAGAGAGAGAGTCTTACGTGGGGAGAGTCTACTGGAGAAGATCACGCTGGGAGAGACGGCTACGCAGGAGAACGCAGCAGGAGAGGACGCACGCTGGAGAGACGCACCAGGGAGAACGCTACGCGCGAGGGACCGACGGCCATACAGGAGATGGCGCCGTAGAGGAGATGACTGACGACTACCGGTGTACGCCGCTATTTAACGTGTCTCGCTCGGGAGATTGACAGGAGGGAGGGAGCGCTTGAGAACTGTGCCGTGTGATGCGCGCGCCGCGATTGGCGCATTTGCGTCACATTGGCGTGATACCAGTCAGCTCTGAGAAGATCAGTAGGTGTATGAACGTCTGTGGAAATCAGCCATAGCAGCCGGATATGGTACCTATGGTTTAGGCTGTCGCGAACGAACATGATGTGAGCTGACCTCGTAGTCCAGATGTTCCTATATCGTTATCGTTGTCAAGATATCGAACGTGTTTGCTAGGAATTTCCATGGTATATTTATACACAAGCAGTGGTTTTAGCATTTGCACCAGGTCGTTGCATTGTCAAAGCTATGCTGAATTGAGGACTTTTCTGAGATCATTTGTTACAGCGGGAGCGCGATAACGGCGGACGAGTCCTCATTGAAATACCGGATGCTCACATTTAGCGGCCGACCCGGCGGGACCCGGCCCGCCGGCCCAGACCGCGACGTGTCAGAAGGCTATATCTTTGAGCCCCGCATCGAATGACAAGCGGTCTTCGGCCAGCAGATAGCCCCAGCAATGACATTATGATTACTGACAGTTTTTTTCTTCTTATGGTGATGGGTCAGCACGCGCTGACACGTGCCCGCTGTCAGGGTGTCAGAAAGTATTATCCTTGCTGTAGACTGAGAACACGGCTGGACCTATGAAGCTAAAAGGAGTTGAGGCTGGAGACCACACCTCTGGCAAGTTTGGAGGGTCAACTCCGGGTCACGCTGCACGTGCGCACGTGCATCCCTGTTCCCCACGAAAATTACCCACCAAAACATCGTTGCAATACCGACTATATATCGCAACCAAGAAGTCCGCCAAAGACACGAATCATAACACAATGCGTAGAGAAACATCCGCCCGGCGGATTCACTATGGTGTCGATCAGCGGCGGTGACGGGCAAATTACTGGCTATACAAAGCGTCAATTTCAATAGTTTTATGACGTCTTCACAATTTAAATCATGCTCAGCACCTATGGACGTAAGCGAATAAACAAAACACCCAATCGCTAGCCCAAGGTCGCGTCTTCTAAAATGCATTCAAAAGTTACGTGCAGCAGTATTTCACTGATAAAAATCTGTCTGTCAATATCTATTGACATTTTATAATATCCTTAATTACACCGCCGTAGCTTCAAAACCAAAGGGTCTAGACTGATAAAAATTGATGCGGCTGTAAAGCGCAAGTTCAAATCCGACAAACCCACCCAAAATGAATTTTTGTCCCACAAACACGAAGCCTTTAATTGCAAATTAAAATAACGCTTCAACTTTAGATTTTAAAGTATCGATTTTAGTTCGATCAATTTGCGACGCAAAAACAACACAGCGAAGAATAATTCAAATGCATGCTTTGCACAAGACAACCTCCGTTGACGGGTGATAAATTGACGCGGATTTATTCGGACTCGCTCGTCCTTCGCCGTTTAAGGCGTCTTACTGGTTGTAAATAGCATAAATGTTGCTCGTTCCATAAACCTCCATTTTTGCAATGTTTTTTATACTTCCATTCTTTTGAAACATCCCAGGTTGTGGCCATGGTGGCTGCTTAAAACATCCACCATAGAATCAGAGTTTTTTTATCATTCGATGAAGTATGTCAATCATAGCCTCTTGTTCGGAGACGATTTTGTCTATTTGCAAGTGATGGTATTTACCGATTAGAATGCATCTGTGTGCCATTGCACGACAATATTCCTTTGTAGCATTGGAACTGAGCCTACAATCATGAGTATATGATGTATGTATCATGAGGTACTATGAGGTACTATGAGGTACTATGAGGTACTATGAGGTACTATGAGGTACTATGAGGATTTATACTGGTTCATGCAGAACAAACGCAGATGCACGGCAGTAGCTGGCTGAAATCCTAGCAAAGCACACCTTAACTATATGGACTGGAAACATTAGCAGGAAGTACAGAAGACTTTAGCATGGATTACAACAACATTACCACGCCCGACCATACCAGCGGGCGCAGCGCAGCCACGATGATTACAAATACCAGCGGTGCGCGGAATAACCAGGCGCAGCGCACACGAGGATTACAACACCATACCAGGCAGTCGCGGATACAGGGAGCGTCGCAGCACGCAGGATTACACACATACCAGGGGCACCGGACATACCAGGGGGCGCAGCGCAGCGACAGATTACAAACACAACCAGGGCCGGCATACCAGAGGCGCAGCGCAGCACGATGTTACAACACATACCAGGGCGCGGAACATACCAGGGCCGCAGCGCAGACACGAGGTAACACATACCAGGCGGCATACCAGGGGCCAGCCAGCACGAAGGATTACTCAACACATTACCAGCGGTCGCGAATACAGGGGCGCCGCGCAAGCACGAGTTTACACACATACCAGTGGCGCGGACATACCCAGTGGTCGAGTGCCAGCACGAGGATTACGAACACATACCAGGGCGCGCCGGCACTTACCAGTGGGCGCAGTACGCACGCACTGAGATTACAACACATACCAGGTCGCGGACATTACCTAGGGGCGCAGCGCGCACGAGATTACACACATACCAGGGCGCGGCATACCCAGGGCGCAAGCGCCAGCACAGGATTAACACATACCAGGGCGCGGCCTACAGTGGGCGACAGCCGCAGCACGAGGATTACAAACAATTACCAGGGCGCGGCCATACCAGGGGCGCGCAGCGCCACTCGGAGGATTCAACACATACCAGGGGCGGCATACCAGGGCGCAGGCAGCACGAGGTATACAACACCCATACCCAGGACGGGCGCGGACCATACCAGCAGTGGGCGCAGCGCGCACGAGCATGTACACACCACCAATACCAGCGTCGGTCGGCGATCTTACCAGGGCGCAGCGCAGCACATGATTACAACACATACCAGGAGCCGACATTACCAGGCCAGCGCTAGCACAGGATACACACATACCAGGGCGCGGATCGATACCCAGGGCCAGCGCAGCACGGATGATTACAACCCACCCCATACCAGGGCGCCGACATACCAGGGCGCGTCGCGCACCGAGGATCTACAACATCCAGGGCCGCGTTCGCAGCACGCGGTATACATACACGATACCAAGGGCGGCGCGGATCATGACCAGTGGGCGCAGGCGCAAGCACGAGGATACAACAGACTAACCAGGCCCGGACATACCAGCGGCGCAGCGCGCACAGGACGAGGATACAACACTATACAGGGGTTCGCGTGACATACCAGGGCGCAGGCGCAGGCACGATGATTACAACACATACCAGGGCGCGGACATACCAGAGTGCGCGTCGCAGCACGAGGATTACAACACATACCAGGGGCGCGGACATACCAGGGGCGCGTCGCAGCACGCACACTGACCGTTCTCACGCCTCCCGGCTCGACACGTGCGCCGCTCCCAGCGCGTGTACAGTGAGTTCCCAGCGCGTGTGCGTGGCTCCCAGTGCATGAGCAGTTATTTCTGGTATTGTGATGTGTTCAGTGTTGTGTGTGCAAGGGAAATTTCCACATCGTTTGAACTATAAATTTATGTGGTCTAGTTGGAATGAAAAGGTGAAGCGAAAACAATGATTGTCCCATTTTAAGTCAATTAGGTCAGATCAAAACGAGATCAAAATTAGGTAAAGCTCGTAAAGTTGAAATTGAAGCAAATCTGATTTGGACCCAAATGTCTTAATTTCAATGTTAATCAGTCCCATTCAAGTTTAAATGAGTCAGTAAATTTCAAATAAGCCATTTTAAGTTGGATTAAATCGAATTAACAATGAAGTTACAATTAATTTGAAATAAGCCATCTTAAAGTCGGATTTAAGTCCAATTTTATATTTAGTTGATTAAATTCCAAATAAAGATATAGCCAAATTACTATTGCACATAATTTGTAATAATCGCACTGCCACAGCTTCACTGGTACCATTTGAGCGACCTATTGCCTGGAACAGTGGTTCTCAAATAGGGGGCAATTCATCCACTTTGGGTAATGGAGCCTTGAGCGGTGATAGTGGCGATTAAGGTGCTCAATAAATCACAGCTGATTCAGCTGATTCTTTGACAATGGCGCACAAATCATATTATCTAGGCCAGTCTTTTGTCTCACGTCAGCACATGATCGCAAAGAGCATCAGAGCCAATTCACAGTAAATGCGGGTCAGTTTTGTGTTACTGTTTACGTGTTGTAATACACTGTGAACCGCTGCTTTAGACTTGAAGCATCCACAGAGATCACTAGTGCTACGTCCTAACCCGTCCGCTCCGCTGGACGATTACAGGTTTAGTGGTGGTGCAAGCCAATGATAAGCAATTAGGGATTTGACAAACCCGTTCTTACCCGTGGCACAACGCGTCGTACCATAATACGTTGTGTATCCGTCATCCACCCGGTCTCCTGGGATGGTGTCCCTAATTGCGGTCAATGTGCACACCAGCGTCACCTATATAGGATAGCTGAAGCCGATGCCCATACCAGCGCCACCTAAAGCATTTTCGGTCAGTTACCTGAAGTTTCGCTTTTCAGTTTGCGGTATTATCGGTGCAAAATTGTGTCGTGTTTGTGTATTATCTAACACAAACATTATTCGAACTTGTAGGACAGTTTGATGTTGGAAATGTAGGGAACAGATTATTATCTTAACATGTTGTCATGCGATCTGCATAATAAATTTGTTAGTTACTATTCAATGCTAGTAGCCGTTTTCACGATCAGTTATTTAGCGCTAAATGTTTTAAAACATTTTAAAATGTTTTTAAAACATTTTACAATGTTTTTAAAACGTTTTAGTAGTAACCGTTTTCACGATGGACTAATTTGCAAAAAAAGTGTTTTAACTCTCGCCCTACGGGACCGTAGGGCGAGGTTTACAACATTTCTCGCAAATTAGTCCATCGTGAAAACGGCTACTACTATTTTTTAACTTTAAAAAAAACATTTTGCGCAAAATAATCCATCGTGAAAACGGCTAATGTGTCGAAACTTCATAACATTTCGTATTTATTAAAGTTATAAGGAAACATTGGGTGTGGACGAACCGACAGACAAAGACAGACAGACAGACAGACAGACAGACAGACAGACAGACAGACAGACAGACAGACAGACAGACAACAGACAGACAGGACAGACAGACAGACAACAGAACAGACAGGACAACAGACAGACAGACAGACAGACAGACAGACAGACAGACAGACAGACAACAGACAGACAGACAGGACAGACAGACAGACAGACAGACAGACAGACAGACAGACAGACAGACAGACAGACAGACAGACAGGCTTTCTTTAAATAGTATGTTAGATATAAACATAGATATGTCCTGTTCATATATCTGCGGCAATTCTGTGTGCCTTTTTAAGCAAATGGTTTCTCCTATAGTGTTTCTCCCTTATAAATAGCGTGCGCCGATGCCAATTACATATTTATCTGATAACAGCGAGCGCGAAGCGCTCGCTGGTCTTTACGTGGTATATGGGATAAATCTGATTATGAGCGACCCGACCCGACCTGTGGCGACGCTTTTGAGAAGCTCATATCTTTGCAACAGCACGTCCGATTGACAAACGAGCTTCTTTGCTGAGTAGCCCCATCCAACCAATCCTGTTGTTTACCAGTGCCGACTCATGTGGGTGACTACCACTGCGAGTGGCGCGTGCCGCGTGAGGGGTGTTGCAAGGTGTTTTGTTGCAAAAACTCCACAACGGCGTGGGCGGATTGTGCTCGGATTCGGTTTGTGGTTAGGGACCCCTCAGCCGCAGGGCTTCCACAAGTCAAGAGTAGGGTGGCTCTGCACGTGCGCACTTGCACACCCCGTTACATATCTCAGAACGGCTGAGCCGATTGTGTTCAAACTTGGTGTGTGTTTAGGGACCTCTCAGCCGCCGCCTTTCCACAAGTCAGGGGTGGGTGCTTCTGCACGTGCGCACCTTTTTTGTATCTCAAAAATAATTTTTCCGATTGAGTTGAAATTCATCATACATTTCCTTCGCGCTCGCTCGCTCATCGCCAACAACGGCGCTTTACTGGTAATATTGGTTAATTTGTGCCTACAATTTAAATGTTGCCTACAAAACTATCTTTAACATAAAATACATTTACTTAGGTACTAGCACGGGCGTTTCGAGAGTTGTTGACCAAACTGCGTAAAATACCCACCAAATTGCCCGAAATTCAAGCGCTTCAGCAGTGTGCAGCCAGCATAGGCATCTCATATGTATATATGATCTCCATGGTTAGCAACAGGCGACACCAGCCTTATATTGCTGTCCCTACGATGGGCGCTCAATAGTAAAACGCCTTGCAGTTTCTGCTGAACCGCATAGCTTGAAAACCGTGGACGGTGGCCTGCACAATGGAGAAGGGGAGGGGGTGGGTTACGAGTTCCTCCGGTTAGAGAAAAAGAGCAACAATACCCTTGAGGCTGAGAACCACTGGTCTGCATGCTAAAGTGCCGTCTACCAACGATACCCGACACACATTGACTTTACACTGCAGTGGTTAGCTGGGCTGTGTAGTCGCTAGATGTCGCTATATGTCACTAGATGTCGCCAGACTTGGGAAACACGCAGCCGGGCTGAATAAAGTCCTCGTCCGGTTAGGGCTGCCTGGTCAGTTTTCATCAGGATCTGTCATCGACGCGGCACATTGGCGGGTTGAATTGTAACGCCGTGTTTCTCAGATGTTGTTGGGATTGGAGTCGTTTGAGACCGGCATATGTGCTGGTTTGTCTTACGACAAGCATCCACTGGCGGATCCAGAAAGTGTTACTTTGACAGTTTGGGGGCAAATCCCAAAAAATTATCGCATAATTCTGGAAAACTCATTCGGATTTCGCTTGCCTATGCATCAATAAACTGATTAAAACAAACTTTCTTAGTAAAAGTGACTTAGTTTTACGACAAACTCGGGAAATGTGTCAAATTTGCGCCGATTTTGGGTGGTTTGGGGGGGGGGGGCATGTCCCCTTGGCCCCCTGTATCTGCCCTTGCAAGCATCACGTAGATAAGCCTGGACAAAATGTATCGTCTGCGCAAAATGTTAAATGTACAGCAAAATGTATCGTTCCTCAGTTGTAATTTTATCATCGGAAATACTGTGTGAGTGTTAGATTGCTGCGAGCCGAAATTTGGTCTGGAGTTGTTAATATGTTCCATTATGAAATGCCACTATTACAATGCCACTTTTACAATACATTTAAGATGCATTTACAAACTTTTGAGATAATGCTGAATATTTCAAATTGATTGTTTATTTCGCTGATTTGATAGCGACTATAGTTAGTTTACTTCCACTTAATGCGAATTGCGAGTCGTATTTTGATCATTAAATATCTGTGCGCACGTGAATTTCGCTTCCGCGACGTTGACATTTTCCCACGGTTTTATCGATACGCGCCTACTGCTGTGCGTCGGCGAGACTTCATTTCATCACTCTGACATCATACAGTTCCGTGTCAATATTGACATTCCCTGGTGTGGGCTGTCTGACACGTGGTGCGTCCCACGCACACCCTGGAGGAGGGGGGCGGGGCGTGACCGGGGGGGGGAGGGCCCGAAGTCAGCTGACTGAGATTTGGATGACGCTTCCTTGATGGCGAGGCGTTGTGGTGGACGGTGGTGAGATCGTGGTAGACGGTGGTGATTGGAAGGGTGATTGTGTTCAGTCAGAGGGAGTTTCAGTCATTTTGGTGATAATGTATGAGGTTTGCTAGCCAGGCAGACCGGACAGACCGGACAGACCGGACAGACCGGACAGACCGGACAGACCGGACAGACCGGACAGACCGGACAGATCGGACAGACCGGACATACCGGACAGACCGGACAGACCGGACAGACCAGACCGGACAGACCGGACAGACCGGACAGACCGGACAGACCGGTTGCTATTTTCCCGGCACGCACACTGACTGGTGGTGCCTAGGGCATTAATTTTTCCCCGATCAATGTCCGGTAGAGCTGGGTTAAGTGCATGTTTGCGTGCCTGTGTGAGCCATTTCCAACGTACCAGTCACACCACTTGCGAACTCTGGCCCAGTTTATAACCAATATCGATTGGATAGTCGATATATGGGCGTGAAATAACACATTCTCCCTAAATTATTTACTTCGTCACAGTGGAAATGAGAGAGAACAAAAACACGTACATTTAAATTGGAAAATAATGTGGGAAATGAGACATTCACAATACTGATTTTGGTTTTTAAATATTAAAAGCAGTATCTTGTTTTTTGTTTTTTTATATTTTTTTTAGTCAGTATTTACCTATAACAGATTCAATATCACATTCATACTTTGGGAACCGAAAAATCACTCCTAAAATGGGGAGTGAGAGCGGACATTTTTGACATTTGGGTGTCATTTCCCGCCCAAATCGCCAAATGCTAGGACAATTGAATAACAATGCAGTCAAAGACGTCTCTAAACTGAAACGATAATAAGCATTATCACCATCATCAGACTAGACAGACCAGGCAGTCTGTCTGGTCTGATGTGACCCATTTCCACATCAGAACTCCAGCCATCATCTTCACCATCACACCATCATCTGGATCTGCAGACACTCACACATCCACTCCCTCCTCCCATCCATCGTGCGCCACACCACGTGTACAGGCGCCCCAACAGCCGCCCCTAATCACCAGCTCTGTGGTCGGCTGCGTCGGCGCGTTCAAAGGCTTCCGCGGCCCACGGCGGCGGGCGATGACCTTGACCGCGATCGGCGACCGCGGCCGCCTGAGGCGTTTTAAGCCACTGACGACGGCTAGGCCAGGACGGCCTGGCCACGACGGTTGACCGAGGACGATGGCGGGCGAGTCAGCGGCTTTGTGTTTGGAGGGTTTGGTGTGGATTTTAGGGCCGTGCCGTCGAATGGGTTGATGTTCGGAAGGGGTTTAATGCTTTATTGGGCCCAATTGCAATTATTAGATATGTTGTTGAATAAATGTAGATATACATGTAAATTTAACTTGAAATGTTGATGCAGTTTGGAATATTTGCCGAAAAGGATGTATTAAAACAGCACTTAGCAAGAAAAAAGTATTAATTTGGTGATATATCAATATTCAATATTATATTAACATTTCATGAAATATCTTCATTATCTGTTTTGGGTTGTGTCTCAGTTGAACAAATATTTATTTTAGTTGTGATTCTTTAGAAACCTTTTAGTATTATTGCGAAACGTTCTCTGGCGCATGCTTACCTACGGCAGTTTTATTTTGAGTCACTGATTTTGGCCTGTATGTCGCACAGTGTAGCTGCTTCCTGCGAAATTAGGGGATCCTGCAATGTCAGACCTTACGATGGTTAGGCATTGCTTCTTGTTCCTACTTAGCTGATGCTCCTCCATGTTTGTTTTGTCGCTAAGTTGGAATTAACGAAGGCTCAGTCGTGTGAAAAGTTAATTTTAATTTGTGACCTAGTTAGGTACGATTTTCTCATGAAATACTTTTGGGTGATGCTTGGGATTTGTTTCGCAGAATGTTGCTTGCTCCTATGCATTATGAGTATGCATGTTGAGTTGAATATAGTTGCCATTAACCCTATTCCCTGCGGGCGGCCAGAATTACGTTAACCTGCGGGGAGGGTCAGATTCTGCCCCCCCTCAGAGATCTCGAGAACCGCTCGGCAGATTTCAATGGGACAAACACCATTCGATTCGTCGTGACAAAATCTTTCTTTTAGGACCCCGAAATTGCCTTTTTGTTTAAAAATGGGGGGCCAGGGGCAAAAAATACGAAAAATTTGAGTGTTTTTTGAAAGGTCATTATGACGATGTGATTCGACCGATTTTCATGCAAGAAACGTTTTTGAGCTTCCAATGCCATGTCCTTCAATGTGTGAAAGGGACAAGTACACAAATGCAAAATCATAGGCGAACTCAGGGATAAAAAATGGTGGGATTTTTTGATAAAAATATGTGTTTTTCCTTAGTGTTTGGGACGTGGGAACGTCACATGTGGGCTTTGTGGCTGTAATTTGTTAAATGTTAAGTGAAGATTGTGGCACAGGTGGATTCAGGAAACAACGTGAGGGGCACCTGTTGCGGACGCCTATTATATCTATCTGCTTATTTGAAGTCGTGTCCTAAATTGACGGAGGATATCGCTCTTCCCCATTAGATGTACCTGGAGTTCGCTCTCTGCCCCACAAATATGTATATCCAATTCTATGTATGATGTGAAAGCAAATCGGACTTAGTTTTCTGACGTTTTATTCACCGCAAACTACGTAAGTATGCGCCGCACACCCGCATTCGTAACGACCTCCAAAAAACATGAACCTGGAGCCGCCTCTGCTGGGCCGATTTTTTCAAAATTTTCACAGAACACGCGTCATTCATATTTAGGTAAAGTCAGAAATTTTCAAGACGATAGACGTAACGGTTCAGAAGCGGCAGGCGAAAAACTACCGGTAGAGGCAGAATCTGCCCCCCGCAGGGAATAGGGTTAAGCTAAATACTGCACTCCTGGGGCAAATGCAAAGCCATAAATCACATAGACAATCCATATCAAATATGTTTTGTATTAACGGGTCCGGTGCCGGTGCCGAGGCTTATGCCTGTGCCTGTGCCTGTGTCTGTGCCAGGCCGGTGCCTGTGTCTGTGAGCGGGTGCCTGTACCTATGTCTATTTCTGCACCTGTGCGGCTTTGCTGGTGCCATGTCTGCCTGTGTCCAGTGGCCGGCCATGGGCTGACCTGCTCGGCCCCGGCCCCGCTCCTGCTCCACGGTTAAGTTAAGCGCTCCAGCCCAGGCCCGGTCAATACGGCGTCGCCAGCCGCCGCCACCGCCGCCTCAACTTCAGCTGACCGGCCGGTGGGGGGCGGGGCCGGGGGTGACTGGTGTCGTCAGGCGTGGCCCGGACACCGCCCCGCCCCGCCCCGCCCCGCCCCGCCCCGCCCTCGGCGCCCACTCCAGTCTGCTGTGGTTTGAACCCCGACCCTTCAGCTGCAAGGAACGGCCCGCTCGGACCCAAACAGACCGTCACCAACCAAAGCGGACCAACGCGGACGGTGAACCGCGGACCTAGGCGGCCCCGGGTCCAACTCACTGGACACCAGGTGCAGACTGTATACATACATACATACATACATACATACATACATACATACATACATACATACATACATACATACAATCTATTCACTATACATACATACATACATCATACATTACATACATGCATATACATACTTTACATACATACTACATACAACATACATAATAATAGCGTATAACATACATACATACATACATACATAACATAATACATACCATACTCATAACATACATACAACATACATACATAACTACATACAGTACATACATATATACATTATACATACGTTTATACATACATACATACATATTACATACATACATTAACTACATACATACAACATAATACATATCATACATACACACATACATACATACATACAACATACATACCATACATACATACATTACATGCATACATACATACATACTAATACATACCGTACATACATGCATGCATGCATGCATGCAGCATGCGCATACATACAAATACATACATATCTACATACATACATGACATACATACATACATACATAATAACATACTAGCGATACATACATACATACATACATACATACATACATACAACATACAGTACATACATACATACCATTACATTCCATACATACATACATACATACATACATACATACATACATGCATGCATGCATGCATGCATGCATGCATACATAATACGTACATACATGAACGTCACCACCACTAGAGACAGTGTCCCCAGTAATTTTCAGCCATCCCTAATATTGTCCTATGCTAAAGTACACTTGCAGGTGGATTTGTTACTACTAATTTTGAAGCCGCGATGACGGCATTGTAGACAAGCCTCCCGGGTATCACACGAATCAAGTGAGATGATGTCACCAATCAGTCGCCGAAGGTGACCAAAAACAACGGTCAACAACGCATCATCCACGTCCTCGACATCGGGCCTGGTTTATTACACCATTTCTATGCAATCTTTCCTATTTCAAGGTGTACGTTTCTTCAAGCTTCCCCGTGTTTTGTGTACCATTCTGTTAACAAACTGTGGTCTGAGCGCGATTTTCCTAGATCATTTTAAACTCTTGGGAGACGTTCGACTTGACAAAACGAATGTCTATTCCTAAGTCGCGCGATAGTCACCATGTTTTGCGTGCCAAAAATGGTAATTGCGATCGATACCTGCTTGTGAAAAGTGTGCCATTGTTGGAAAGTTTGTGAAAAGTTAAATGTTGTAGGTTGTCGTCCCCTGTTATGATATTTAACTACCGAATTTAACTCGCTACTGATCACACAAATTAAAAATTCCTTTTTATAAAGCTGGATCGATTTGTTGACCATTAACAGTTTCTTTTGCTATATAGGAACTTTTTATTTAGCTTCTTAGATATCTCGAATTGTTTTGGTTCCACGCATGTCTCCAGTATTGTTTATGGCTGCACTCATTGCGTACTCCTCATAAAAGTGTCGTAGTAGTTGGTGTATGCCCAATCATTCATATATGATGCATACTAAATACCAATAGCATTAACATTAATATTAGCGCCACATAACCCTGCTATTGTTGCGCCCGGAAGCCTCAATCATCTTCATCATCATCATTATGACATTAATAATGCGTCATTATCTTCACGTTCAGGTATATACCAAATATATATCCCACGACCAACATATCCCACGACCAGCTCCCGTATAATTATATCTCAAACGCCAACAGCGCAGTTCTCCAAAAAGCCAGTGTATTCTGCAAACGCCATTCGCCAACAGAGCAGGGCGCAGTTTCACACCGGCGCCAACAGAGCAGGGCGCAGTTTCACACCAGCTATGGACAGATTCTGTGGCCAGCAGGCTAGCAGCAGCAGCAGCAGCAGCAGCAGCAGCAGCAGCAGCAGCAGCAGCAAGCGAACCACCCAACCAAGACAACCTGGTGCAATGCTTCAAACCTGGCAGGGCCGGGCGGTTTGCCGGGCCGCGAACGGTCCAGGGACTGTGGCGTGGCACACCCACGACCTTTCTCTCGGGTGATGGCACTTAGTTAAACAGATTCCATCCGATTTTATTACCAACACCTCGTGTTGGTGATGAGATCGGATGACGGCAGCCTCTGCAACAAAACCTTCTTGAAACCTTCTGTATCGAATGAGGAGTCGGTTGAATCAAATTATAACTAACACTTTGTGTTGGTGATAAGACAGTGTTCCAAGATTCCATTCAGGCTTGGGAGTCAGAGTGGAAAATTTGAGCCCAAAAAGACCATGAGAGAAGACAAATTATGTAGAAAATGGTATGATATTGATTACTGTTTTGAATATGAAAAGCGGTGGTTTTAATTGATATCATGTATTTTTAGTCAATAATTGTTTATGTGAAAATAAATATCCCAATTCATAATTTGGGAGTGAGATATTCACTTCTAAAATGGAGAATGAGAGTGGAAAATTATTCACAGTTGGGTGTCAACTCTCACCCAAGTTGACAAATTTTGGGACACTGTGATAAGATCGGATGAAGGCGGTCTCTGCAACAAAACCTTCTTGAAACCTTCTGTATCGAATGAGGAGTCATGTGAATCAAGTTCGCTGCTCGAAAAGCCAGTCCGAGGAGTAATACACGTCACAAGTGGAGCTTCTCCGTTGCTACCAGGCTGGCTTAGATCAATATTAGTTGGTGAAACGCAACTACTGTCCAATCAGCAGACAGTGGACAAAAGACAGTGGTTCGGATCAACAGACAGTCATTGGCGGTCAGCAGAAAAGCGTGCGTGTTCGCCCTGAGTTGGTAGCGCTGTCAGATTTGGCAGCACTGGCGAACTGACTGTGAAACGCTGCGCCGGCTGAGTCCGAAGTAAAAAGATACCGACAGGAAAAGTCGGCGACTCGGCGCCGCACGCGACTCGCACGTCTGTTCACTCCCGAGCTTATCCTCGTCGCCGAGCTCCCGTGGCTACGCGTGTCTCACACGTGTGAGACACGTGACACCACGTGGCACCACGTGTTTCACACGCGCAACGTGTTCCATCCGTCTCACGTGGCACCACGTGTTGCACACGCGCAGCGTGTTCCATCCGTCTCACGTGGCACCACGTGTTTCACACGCGCAACGTGTTCCGTCCGTTTCGCCACGTGGCTCAGACGTGTACCGGCCACTCGTCCACGGCGCCACGTCACATCACGTCACATCACGTCATGTTATATCACAGTGCATGCAGCGTCCATCACATCACATCACGCATCTTCAACTGATGCGCTGTCGTATCACATCGCGCAACAAGCTCGCACGCATTATCGCAGGTTCGCGCACGCCTCGTACGAACCGTGCGCATATTATGCGTTCACGTGCGCATCGTATGCGCTCACGTACGCATAGTATGCGCTCACGTACGCATAGTATGCGTTCACGTACGCATCGTATGCGTTTTCGTACGCATTGTATGTGTTCACGTACGCATCGTATGTGCTCACTTACGCATCGTATGCGTTCACGTACGCATCGCTACGCTCACTTTCGCTCTGTCCTTATGTTCGGACGCGTCGTATATGCCGCATACAGTGTACACATTGCCGTACGCGTACGCGCCCGTACACTGTACATGTTCTAGCTTGAGTCGAGCGCGCAGTTTTTCTTATCGCTCGGCGCTGCGTTGCGGTCCACCGTATCAGTGAGTGGGGCTGGGTCTTGCATCAATCTTGCATGGGAATCCTGCATCTGACGCTGCCACGTCCAGTCTGCACGGACATCACTGTCAGGGATTCGTCTACGGTGTTTCACTTTTCGTATACGTTTCGTCTATGGTGTTTCTCCTTTCCTGCGTGCTCTGAAAACGGTCTGTTTCGGCCAGAGCGCACTGTCCAAATTTGGCCGCGTTTATTCACGTCGATATGCAGTTCCCCCGCGAGGCGACGTTTTCGGCATACTGATGGCGTGTTATGCGATTGACGTCATTGCGTTTCGGCGAAGGCTTTCCCAGTTTTAATCTTGCTAGTTGAGGCGCGACATCGTTTGTTAAGTGACTCGGCGTCCGGTCACCGTCATCCTTGGCTGACGTGTGACGTCACTACATCACGTGACGTCACTGATAATGACGTAATGCCACTGCTGTCACTGGAGCGATGATGCTGTCCCGCGGTTACCATCACTAGCTCGTGGCATCACTTTCACACGTTTAACGTCACTTCACCATCCCGTCACTTTTAACGTCACCTTTAACGTCACATTTAACGTCACCTCAGGCTATAACACTGACTGACGTGGCGCGTCGCCGACTCGAGATCTCCGCTCACCCCTTCACCTCTCGGGCCACCTCTCGGAACCGCGCCGTCTCGCTGCGTGTGACGTCAGATCTTCATGACGAGTGACGTCACATCTTCATGACGAGTGACGTCACACCCTCTGTCCGTGTGACGTCACCGGCCTCCGCCGTGTTCACTGCCTAGCAGCAGCGCCGAGCCTCCACAGCGGACCTGTGGCCTGTCTTGACTGCTGGCGGGTCTGCCTGGATGGCATCGTCAACCCCCTGGGCGGCATCGCCGACCCGTTGGGAGGAGCGCCGGGCGGCGTCGGCGGAGCGTCCGGTGGCGTCAGAGGAATCTCGTACCTGGGAGACACGGCTGCGGTGCCGCCGCCGGCTGCCACAGGAGCGGGGCGGAAGTGGGGTGACGCCAGAGGGTTGGCGCGGATGTGCGCCGGTCTGACGGCGACCTGACCTGACCTGACGGCGTGCGTGCGGGCGATGTCGGTCTCGGGGAGGGCGGAGAACGCGGCGCCCAGCCCGGCCTTTTGCCGCGCCGCGCCGCCCTCGCCGTTAGCGTCGGAGGCGGCGGCGGCGGGGCTGGAGGCGGAGGCGGCGGCGGAGGCGGGCGTGGTGCGAGGTCCGAACAGCGCCGTCTCTTGCGCAGCCTCTTGACATTGCCGGAACTGCTGGCGGCGCGGCGTCGCGGCTGCGGCGAGCTCCGTGCCGCCGTCCTCACATCCCGCGCCGCCGTCGTCACAGCCGCCGAGCGGGCCCGTGTACAGCCTCGCCGTCTCCTGCTGCTCCTCCACCCTCGGCACCAGCCGGTACCTCCTCCGCGGTCCAGCGAGCCGCTTCCCTGCGCGGCAGAGCCGGCGGTGGAGGGCGACGGCGGCCGTCAGTCCGACGGCGAGGCAGACGCCAGCCGCGGCCGAGACGACCCAGCCGGTGGTGCCCCGCGTGCGGCCGTACACGTGGAGGTAGGTGGAGAGCGCGCGGGAGACGGCCGGCGTCGAGGTGCCGGCGCAGCAGCGCACGCGGGCCGTGCAGGTGTAGTGGCCGGCCAGTGCAGCGGTCACGTGCGGGATGGCCAGTCTGAAACGACAGAGAGGGCGGCGTTAAAGTGAGAGAGTCTCTGCTGCCGTGACGTGCGGGATGGCCAGTCTGAAACGCCAGAGAACGGGGCGTTACAGCGAGAGAGTCTCTGGTGTCGTGACGTGCGGGATGGCCAGTCTGAAACGCCAGAAACTGTAACTTTTAAACGACGAAAAATACCACCCTATAGAGGCATATTTTCGTTATCAGCGCATCCAGAATGTTTTGCCGATTTGGGGGGCAAATCGAGACACCCCGAAATATCACACTGCTAGTGTGATATCTGATGCTGCTAGTTTGACAGACGTGGGTACCTACAGTAAAGGCCGGCTATACGCTTAATTCCAGCGCACCGTGGCAAGTTTTGATCATTCTGCCTCAGCAGTGGTCTTGCCCATTGTCCCTACAGACGGCTAAGTTGGACCAACGCTCATCGTTTTTAGGGACAGCTGTATGATTTTCAACGTCCTTTTTGCTTGATTTCTTTAGAAGATAACAAACCTCGCTATTTCACCGAAGTGACTGCAACCTGATATTCAAGTACTTATTGCCATTATGTCGCCCAACAACATGTCAGGGCTTGATGATAACTTTGGCCATCTTCTTTGGCAAAACATGTTTCCTCTGTTTGGTAACTAATGAGACAATTGATAATATCTCTCACAACTGTGATACTCGTTGCTGTTAAACACTTGATGCTGTGTTTCATTTTGTTTTGTTTCTGTTTTTACATTCCCTGGCCATGGTGTATCTTTGTTATTAGTGTTTCTCATAAACCTAACAATTTAAGCTTGATCACATGATATTTGTGCATCTGTCCTTCACTGTGTTTGCATCATTTAAATTACTGCATACATATAGATTATATCTTAATTCCCTGGCTCCCAATGGGAATAGTTATACTCAACTGATACTCTTGTATTTTGAGGAAATAGGAAAAAGTGTGAGTTTGTATGAATCTGAATGAAAGCTCGCCCACCCACAATCTCTGATAAAAAATTGTTTCACCCATACACTGACATAGGTCCTGCTCTGTCTCAGACCCATTATCTTATGGAAAATATAAACAGTTTGCAAATATTATAGCTTGCCCAACTCAGTCTGTTCAATGTTGATCAAACTTAACCTGACAACTTCACAAATATACATGTAAAATGCTAATCAATTATCCTGATGATAAATCCTGAATCACGTATGTCTACAACCCACCAAAATGCAATCCTGAGTCTGGCTCTCGGAAATAAATCCATGGCTAACAGAAAGTAAACAAGAGAAACAGGTAGCAGGCGGACCATCGATACCAAAGTCATTAATCACAACCAAAAGAGACATCATAGTGAACGTGCGCGAGATATACCCTCTCTTAGCCTAGCTTGGCGTATCGGCCGTACCAAGGCTGTGTTCTGACCGTCACATTCCCTGTGGGAATCCCTGGAATCCCCGGCGGACATTTTACTCTACTGCAGTTCGGCAATGTACTCATACATTGTTACTCCTGTTAACTACTTGCTACCGGAATCGGTAGAAATCACTTATCCACCAACTCCCCGGAATCCCCGCGGGAATTGACGGGTCAGAACACAGCCCAAGTTCCGCCGAACATTTCCAGGTACCGCCTCGCTCCAACCATTATCTGCAATTATACTGGCGTTTTAGCGACTTCAGCCTGGCGGTGCCACTCGGCGGACCTCGCGTCCTTCCTGAGGGTAATTGACCTTGACCTTTCCACCGTCGGGGCGGTGGCCGGCCGCCGGGCTGCCCGGGCGGTGTGGGGCCGCTGGTCGGGTGTCCGGAAACCAGGCTGCCTGTCCGTGATGATGATGATGATGATCGTGATCGTTACGGCATCATTACGTTACTGTCATCCTCATCATAGCCATCATCATAGCCTGACAGTGTCCGCCTTTACCGTATTGAACCCAATGAATTTGACAGGGAATCCGACAGGGAAATTAAACGTGTGTTCAGTGAGCCTTCATTCAAATTTAGTGAACATGACGAATGTAACATTGTCACAGTCTCTGGGGGAGAGGGCATCTGTGGGGCTGGTATACCCGGAGACGCCTATCACCTATCGGAGCTGATAGGGACCAGGTATGATCTGATCCTATCGGGGCTGGTAGAGACCAGGTCATGATCCGATCCTATCGGGGTTGATAGGGACCAGGAATGATCCGATGGATTCCCTGGACCAGGGCATGGCGCGATAGACTCCCGGGACCAGGGCATGGCGCGGTGGACTCCCGGGACCAGGGCATGGTCCGATGGACTCCCTGGACCAGGGCATGGCGCAATGGACTCCCGGGACCAGGGCATGGTCTGACTGACCCTAGGTCACGATCTCTTGACTCACCTCGACGACGTCATCGTCTGGTTGACGAAGTACAGCTGCGCGGCGTCGCCGAACCCGTCGCAGCGTCGCCTCGCCTTCGTGCCGTCCTCCTCTTGTGCGGGGGTCAGCGCGCACTCGCCGCCGTCTGCCGGCCGGAAGCTCCAGCCGAGCTGTGCCAGGGCCCCTCGCCGAGCTGGCAGCCGGCACTGGACGCTGACGGCGGCCCCGGCGGCCACCAGCAGGCGGGGCGGGTCCACCTGGAGACGGAGGTCGGAGAGCAGAGAGCGACAGCGCGACTGGCAGGAGGCGGACGGGTGGCGACGAGAGAGGGCCGCGGCCGCTACTGGAGAGCTGAGGTTAGACGAGAGGCCAGGAGGTTCGCTGAGGTCAGACGAAAGATCTTGAGGCTCACTGAGGTCAGACGAAAGACCCTGAGGTTTGCTGAAGTCAGACGAAGAGTTCGGAGATATTCTGGGGCTAGACGAAGGGTCGCTGATGTCAGACTGATCGCCTTTGGGCCCGGTAGGGTCAGATGGAAGACCTGGAGGATTGCTGAGGTCAGAAGGAAGGGCTGGAGGTGTAGAGGAAGGTGGTGAGGTCGCCCCGGGGGACTCTGTTTGTGACGGAGCGGGAGTGGAGGAGGATGGCCCGCTGTCGATGGCGACCCGAGGTGTCGGAGGGGCGGCCAGTGGTGTCACCGTCGCCTGGTCGTTCTTCCCGACGGCGTCACCAGCTCGACTCGACCCGGAAATGACGGTCTCGACGGTAGACGAAGCCGACTTTTCGTCCACTGCGCGACTCGCTGGCTCATCGCCCGCCCTGCTTCCAGCCGTTGCTTGTGACCTGTCAGACACACTCTTGTCGGGGGCGGCGTTGGCACAGGCGTCGCTGTCGAGGTACGAGTCTGCCGCCGCGCCGTCCTTACCAGGATGTGTGGTGTTGGCTGGACTGCTGCTCGCTGGATCGCTATTTCCCTCGCTCGTCGCCGTGTCTTGTGACCTCCGGTTGGGAGCAGCGCGTTGGCAGGCATCACTGTTGAGGTATGGGTGTTCCGAGGTGTTGTTCTCTGGCTTGGTGATGTTGGAACCGCCGGGCTGCCCAGCCCAGACGCGGTCGGACTTGGGTGATGTGATGGTGTTCGCCTGTTGTGGTGGTGGAGCTGCTGTCGGGGGCTTTCGGTCGGCTGCCGCTGGGTCTTGTCTCCCGGTAACCGCAGAGGTGTTGTCACTAGCAGACGCGTCTGGTGTCTTTGCGACGGAGTGCGACTGTGGCACGGAATCGGGCATTGCCTCATGGGTCGCTGTGACTGGATCTTCGTCGGTGTTTTCCAGTGTTTGCTGGTCCACGCTGCCTTCCCTCATGCTCGATCCACCGGACTTGATGTGTTCAGCCAGCCCTCTCGCTTCCTCGCCTCCGGACACCGTGGCTACTGCGGACGCGGCGCTAGCGGCGTTCGCTCTCTTGACAGCGTCCACAGCATTCAGGGCGTCAGCAGTGCTGATGCCGTTCGTCTCCCTGGTCGTGTTAGTTGGTTTCGCTGTCACGGTTGCTGTGTGGCTGACCTTCATTCCTGACTGGTTCCCGGCCTCTTGGCGTGTCGCCTCTGCCGGGTCACGGCCGGTCGTGGTATCTGCGTACCTCTCGCTGTGTTTTGTGTCCGTGTCGTCTTCTCCCACCATATCTCCAGAGCGGTGAACTCCTGTGGATCCCTCAGTGCTGGTCAGCTCCTGCCTGGAGCTGTTGCCGGCTGCTGCGGGCGTCGCCCCGGCCGGTACCAGCACTCCCTGAACCAGAACAGGGACTCCCTGAACCAGAGCAGGGGCCGCTCCCTGAACTCCTCCCTGAACAGGGGCCGCAGCAGCGCCACTGCCGGTCTCTCGCCTTGCCGCTACGTCGGTCCCCGGTACTGCTGCCATCGCTGCTGGCTGCCGGCTGTCGTCATGCTCGGGCGCAGTGGACGTGTTCGCTACAGGGGCTGACGCGTTTGCTACAGGGGCTGGTGCGTCGGCGTCATCACCATCTCCGATGACTGAGGGTAGCTCAGAAGCTCGGATGATGACCGGGTGCTCAGACTGTGGAGCCAGGCTGGGTGAGTCACTGTCGCCGCCGACGTCGTTTGATTCGTTGTCTTGGCGCAGAGAGCCGTCTTGGAAGTACAGGTCGTCGCGGACGGCGCCCGCGTGGCGGCCCGAGAGTACCTCCGATGCCTTCAGCGCCTCCCGTAGGACGTCAGACTTTGCGCTTAAACCAGAGTCGGAGTCGGAGGCAGAGTCGGGGTTTAAACCGACGTCAGGATCGGAGTCGGAGTTGGAGTCGGATTCGGAGTGAACATCAGCCTGTGGCGGCTGCAGTGGCGGGGTCGGAGCCACCCTGATCCTTTCCACCTCCCTCTCGGCGTCCCAGAGCAGTTCGTCTCTGAACCTCGCCGCGTCCCGCTGCCGCTGCTCGGCCGAGAGAGGAATCACGTCCTCGTCGTCCTCCCAGTGTCCTCCGCTGCCCTCTGACGTGTCCTCCGCGGACGGGGAGGAGTCGGCACCGCGCCAGACCGCGCCTCCTGCTGTGGCGGTGAAGAGGAGCAGGAGCGGGAGGGGGAGGAAGAGGGTGGAGTGATACATGCTGGCGTTAGTGGTGGTGTTAGCTGCGTTAGTGGCGGACGGTGAAGTTCGTAATGGTCAAGTTATTGGTGTTGGGTGCGACGTTACAATGGGATTGAACGCTGATGAACGCTCTGGCTGCTGCGGGCTTCTGCTTGGGACTGGCTGCTGCTTGCGAATCGTGGTCGCTGGCTGTCGGTTATTAGTTGCTGTTGGTGATTAGCTTCTTGCTGTCGGCTGTTGCCTGCTTGTGTCTGCTTCTGCTAGTCCTGCTGGTTTCTGCTGGTTCCTGCTGGTTCCTGCTGGTTCCTGCTGGTCCTGCTGGTTTCTGCTGGTTGCTGGTCCTGCTGGCTCCTGGTTCCTGCTCGTTGATCACCTGGTGCTGACGGTGGCTGCTGCTGTGGCGTCTGGTGCTGCTGTGGCGATTGGCACTGGTACACACGTCACAGTGCCGTTTTTCTCACAGATTGGGTCACTCGTACGCACACCTTGCACTTGTTTAACACGCGCCCTGTGAACGTGGTGTGCACTGAGTCGCGATCAGACCGGGCTGGACCTGACCTGACCTGACCTGACCTGACCTGACCTGACCTGACCTGACCTGACGCAGACGCAGACAGACCAGACCAGACCCGAACCAGACCTGACCTGGACCTGACTGACCTGGACCTGAGCCTGAGCCCTGACCTGACCTGACCAGACCAGACCAGACCAGAACCAGACCTGACCTGACCAAAACCAGACCAGACCAGTCCCGAACCAGACCAGACCCGAACCAGACCTGACCTGACCAGACCAGACCCCGACCTAACTCGACACGAGGCAGTGGCCGGCCGGCGACCGACTGAAGCGCTACACAGCGCCGACCCACCCGGTTCGCCACATCGATCGGACAAAACCTCCGCCGCCGCCGCCGCCGCCGCCCGTCGCCGCTGCCGCCGCCCGCCGCCGCCAGCGGTGGTGTTGACCCACCCTGCGGCGGTGTTGGGCTAGCGGGCTGCGGGCGGCTGGGTCGATTGTCCAGCGGCGAGTTGACCTCTGACCCATGCTGGTCCGGCACTGACCTTCGATGAGCTCCTGGTGGTGTCGGTGGGCGGCTGAGCAGGCTGGGCGGGGCGTGTTGGTGGGGGGGGGGAGGGGGCGGAGACAGTCTGTGGCTGGCGTAACAGTGCCCGTGCTAGGTGTAGCGCAGGGTGCCGTGCTAGGTGTCGCGCAGGGTGCTGTGCTAGGTGTCGCGCAGGGTGATGTGCTGGTGTCGCGCAGGGTGCCGTGCTAGGTGTCGCGCAGGGTGTGTGCTAGGTGTCTCGCAGGGTGCTGTGCTAGGTGTCGCCGCAGGGTGCCGTGCTAGGTGTCGCGCAGGGTGCCGTGCTAGGTTCGCGCAGGGTTGCCGTGCTAGGTGTGCGCAGGGTGCTGTGGCTAGGTGTCGCCGGGGTGCCGTGGCTAGTGTCGCGCGGGTGCTGTGCTAGTGTCGCGCAGGGTGCCGTGCTAAGGTGTCGCGCATGGGTGCGTGGCTAGGTTGTCGCGCAGGGTGCCGTGCTAGGTGTCGCGCCAGGGCCGTGATAGGTGTCGCGCAGGGTGCCGTGCTAAGGTGTCGCGCACGGGTGCCGTGCTAGGTGTCCCGGCGGCCAGGTGCCGTGCTAGGTGTCGCGCAGGTGCTGTGGCTAGGTGTCGTGCAGGGTGCCGTGATAGGTGTCGCGCAGGTCTGTGCTAGGTGTCGCGCAAGGGTGCCGTGCTAGGTGTCGCGCAGGTGCTGTGCTCAGGTGTCGCGCAGGTGCCGTGCTAGGTGGTCGCGCAGGGTGCGTGATAGGTGCGCGCCAGGGTGCGTGCTAGGTGTCGCGCAGGGTGCCGTGCTAGTGTCCCGCGGCAAGGGTGCCGTGCTAGGTGTCGCGCAGGGTGCTGTGGCTAGGTGTCGCGCAGGGTGCCGTGCTAGGTGTCGCGCAGGGTGCGTGGCTAGGTGTCGCGCAGGGTGCCGTGATCAGGTGTCGCGCAGGGTGCCGTGCTAGTGTCGCGCAGGGTCCGTGCTAGGTGTCCGCGCAGGGTGCCGTGCTAGGTGTCGCGCAGGGTGCTGTGGCTAGGTGGTCGGCAGGTGCTGTGCTAGGTGTCGCGCAGGGTGCTGTGCTAGGTTGTCGCGCAGGGGTGGCCGTGCTAGGTGTCGCGGCAGGGTGCCGTGGATAGTGTGTCGCGAGGGTGCGTGCTAGGTGTCGCGCAGGGTGCCGTGCTAGGTGTCGCGCAGGGTGCTTGTGCTAGGTGTCGGAGGGTGCTGTGCTAGGTGTCGCGCAGGGTGCTGTTGCTAGGTGTCGCGCAAGGTGGCTTTGCTAGGTGTCGCGCAGGGTGCCGTGCTAGGTGTCGCGGCAGGGTGCCGTGCTAAGGTGTCGCGCAGGGTGCCGTGCTAGGTGTCGCGCAGGTGCCGTGCTAGGTGTCGCCCAGGGTGCTGTGCTAGGTGTCGCGCAGGTGCTGTGCTAGGTGTCGCGCAGGTGCTGTGCTTAAGGTGTCGCGCAGGGTGCTGTGCTAGGTGTCGCGCAGGGTTGCTGTGCTAGGTGTCGGCGCAGGGTGCCGTGGCTAGGTTGTCGCGGCAGGTGCTGTTGAACTAGGTGTCGCGCAGGGTGCTGTGCTAGGTGTCGCGCAGGGCTGTGCTAGTGTGCGCGCAGGTGCCGCGTGGCTAGGTGTCGCGCAGGGTGGCCGTGATAGGTTGTCGCCGCAGGGTGCCGTGGCTAGGTGTCGCGCAGGGTGCCGTGCTAGGTGTCGCGCAGGTCTGGGGGGGGGGGGGGGGGGGGGGGGGGGGGGGGGGGGGGGGGGGGGGGGTGCTAGGTGTCGCGCAGGTGCTGTGGCTAGTTGGTCGCGCAGGTGCTGTGCTAGGTGTCGCGCAGGGTGCTGTGCTAGGTGTCGCGCAGGGTGCCGTGCAGGTGTCGTCGCAGTGTGCCTGATATGGTGTCGGCGCCAGGGTGCCGTGTAGGTGTCGCGCAGGGTGCCGTGCTGTGTCCGCGCAGGGTGCCAGTGCTAGGTGTCGCGCAGGTGCCGTGCTAGGTGTCGCCGCAGGGTGCCGTGCTAGTGTCGCGCAAGGGGTGCGTGCTAGGTGTCCGCGCAGGGTGCCGTGCTAGGTGTCGCGCAGGGTGGCTGTGCTAGGTGTCGCGCAGGGTGCTGTGCTAGTGTCGCGCGGGGTGCCGTGTAGTGTCGCGCAGGGTGCTGTGCTAAGTGTCGCGCAGGGTGCTGTGGCAGGTGGTCGCGCAGGGTGCCTGTGCTAGGTGTCGAGCAGGGTGCTGTGGCTAGGTGTCGCGCAGGGTGCTGTGCTAGTGTCGCGCATGGTGCTGTGCTAGGTGTCGCGCAGGTCCTGTGCTAGGTGTCGCGCCAGGGTGCTGTGGCTTAGGTGTCGCGCAGGGTGCTGTGCTAGGTGTCGCGCAGGGTGCCGTGCTAGGTGTCGCGCAGGGTGCTGTGTGGGTGTTTACTTCCGCCGCAGGGTGCTGTGCTAGGTGTCGCGCAGGGGCTGTGCTAGGTGTCCGCGCAGGGGCCGTGGCTAGGTGTCGCGCAGGGTGCTGTTGCTGGGTGTCGCGCAGGGTGCTGTTGCTAAGGTTGTCGGAGGGTGGCCGTGCTGGGTGTAGCGCAGGTGCCGGCTAGTGTCCGCGCCAGGGTCTGTGCTAGGTGTCGCGCAGGGTGCTGTGGCTAGGTGTCGCGCAAGGGTGCTGTGCTAGGTGTCGCGCAGGTGCTGTGGTCTATGTGTCGCGGCAGGGGTGCCGTGGCTAGGTTGTCGAAGCAGGGTGCCGTGCTGGGTGTCGCGCAGGGTGCTGGTGCTAGGTGTCGGCAGGGGTGCCTGTGCTAGGTGTCGCGCAGGGTGCTGTGGCTGGGTGTCGCGCCAGGGTGGCTGTGCTAAGGTTCGCGCAGGTGCTGTGCTGGTGTCGCGCAAGGTGCTGTGCGGGTGTGCGCGCAGGGTGCTGTGCTAGGTGTCGCGCAGGGTGCTGTGGGCTAGGTGTCGCGCAGGGTGCCCGTGGCTAGGTGGTCGCGCAGGGTGCTGTGCTAGTTGTCGCGCAGGGTGCTGTGCTAGGGTCGCGCAGGGTGCTGTGCTGGGTGTCGCGCAGGGTGCTGTGCTAGTGTCGCGCAGGGTGCGTGCTGGGTGTCGCGCAGGGTGCTGTGCTAGGTGTCGCGCAGGTGCTGTTGCTGGGTGTCGCGCAGGGTGCTGTGCTAGGTGCGCGCAGGGTGCTGTGCTAAGGGTCGCGCAGGGTGCTGTGCTGGTGTCGCGCAGGGTGCTGGTGGCTAGGTGTCGCGCAGGTGCTGTGCTAGGTGGTTCGCGCAGGGTGGCTGTGCTAGGTGTCGTGGGCAGGGTGCTGTGCTAGGTGTCGCGCAGGGTGCTGTGGCTAGGTGTCCGCGCAGGTGCCGTGCTAGGTGTCGCGCAGGGTGCCGTGCTGGGTGTCGCGCAGGGGTGCTGTGCTAGGTGTCGCGCAGGGTGCTGTGCTAAGGTTCGCCGCAGGGTGCTGTGCTTGGTGTCGGCGCAAGGGTGGCTGTGGCTAGGTGTTCGCGCAGGGTGCTGTGCTAGGTGTCGCGCAGGGTGCTGTGTGGGTGTCGCGCAGGGTGCTGTGTCTTAGGGGGGTGGTCCGCCCCCGGCCAAGGGGGGTTTGCCTGTGCTAGTGTCGCGCAGGGTTGCCGTCTAGGTGTCGCGCAGGGGTGCTGTGGCTAGGTGTCGCGCAGGGTTGCTGTGCATAGGTGTCGCGCATAGGTGCTGTGCTGGGTGTCGCGCAGGGTGCTGTGCTAGGTGCTCGCGAGGGTGCTTGTGCTGGGTGTCGCGCAGGGTGGCTGTGCTGGGTGTTCGCGCTAGGGTGCTGTGGCTAGTGTCGCCGCAGGGTGCTGTGCTGGGTGTCGCGCAGGTGCTGTGCTAGGTGTCGGCAAGGGTGCCGTGCTAGGTTGTCGGCGCAGGGTGCTGTGCTAGTATCCGCGCAGGGTGCTGTGGCAGGTGGTCGCGCAGGGTGCCTGTGCTAGGTGTCGCGCAGGGTGCTGTGCTAGGTGTCGCGCAGGGTGCCCGTGCTAGGTGTCCGCGCAGGGTGCTGGTGCTGGTGTCCGGCGCAGGGTGCTGTGCTAGGTGGTCGCGCAGGGTGCTGTGCTGGGTGTCGCGCAGGGTGCTGTGCTGGGTGTGCGCGCAGGGTGCTGTGGCTAGGTTGTCGCGCAGGTGGGCTGTGGCTGGTGTCGCGCAGGGGTGCTGTGGCTAGTGTCGCGCAGGGTGCCGTGCTAGGTGTCGCGCAGGGTCCTGTGCTAGGTGTCGCGCAGGGTGCTGGTGCTAGGTGGTCGCCGCAGGGCTGCTGTGCTAGGTGTGCCGCAGGGTGCTGTGCTAGGTTGTCGCGCAGGGTGCCGTGTCTAGGTGTCGCGGCAGGGTGCCGTGCTAGGTGTCGCGCAGAGTGCTTGTGCTAGTGTCGCGCAGGTGGCTGTGCTAGGTGTCGCGCAGGGTGCCGTGGCTAGTGTCGCGCAGGTGCCGTGCTAGGTGTCGGCGCAGGGTGCTGTGCTAGGTGTCGCGCAGGGTGCTGTGCTAAGGTGTCGCGCAGGGTGCTGTGCTAAGGTGTCGCGCAGGTGGCTGTGCTAGGTGTCGCGCAGGTGCTGTGCGCTAGGTGTGTCGCGCAGGGTGCCGTGCAGGTGTCGCGCAGGGTGCCGTGCTAGGTGTGCGCAGAAGTGCTGTGCTAGGTGTCGCGCAGGGTGCTGTTGCTAGGTGTCGCGCAGGGTGGGCCGTGCTGTTCGCGCAGGGTGCTGTGCTAGGTGTCGCGCAGGGTGCGTGCTAGGTGTCGCCGCGGGTGCCGTGCTAGGTTGTCGCGCAGGGTGCCCGTGCTAGGTGTCGGCGCAGGGTGCCGTGCTAGGTGTCGCGCAGGGTGCCGTGGCTAGTGTCGCGCAGGGTGCCGTGCTAAGGTGTCGCGCGGGTGCCGTGCTAGGTGTCGCGCAGGGTGCCGTGCTAGGTGTCGCGCAGGGTGCCGTTGCTAGGTGTCGCGGGCAGGGTGCTGTGCTAGTGTCGCGCGGGTGTGTGTAGGTGTCGCGCAGGGTGCTGTGCTAGGTGTCGCGCAGGGTGCTTGTGGCTAGGTGTCGCGCAGGGTGGCTGTGCCTAGTGTTCGCAGCAGGGTGGCTGTGCTAGGTGTCGCGCAGGGTGCTGTTGTGGCTAGGGGGTGGGGGGTCCCCGCGGCCCCCCAAGGTGCTGTGCTGGTGTTCGCGCAGGGTGCTGTGCTAGGTGTCGCGGCAGGGTGCTGTGGCTAGTGTCGCGCAGGGTGCTGTGCTTAGGTGGTCGGCGCAGGGTGCTGTGCTAGGTGTCGCGCAGGGTGCTGTGCTAGTGTTGGTCGCGCAGGGGTGCCGTGCTAGTGTCGCGCAGGGTGCTGTGCTAGTGTCGCGCAGGGTGCTGTGCTAGGTGTCGCGCAGGGTGCTGTGCTAGGTGTCGCGCAGGGTGCTGTGCCTGTGCGCGGAGTGTTGTGCGTTGTGTGTTGAGTGCGCACTCGGTGTTGCTACGAGGAGTGATGATGTGACTGTGTGTGTGAAGTGAAGAAGTGTGTGTGTGTGAAGTGAAGTGCTGTGTGAAGTGAAGAGTGATCGACTCACGTGAAGGAGGTCGTGTTCTGTGAAGAGTCTGACGCGAATCTGGGACTGTTGCTGCTGTTTTTGCTGCTGCTGCTGTTGGTGCTGTTGCTGTTCGGGTTTAACAACACCACGAGGGCGGTGATATGTCGTCGGGGCAGAGCACGCTGTTCGAAGGTATGGTGGCAGCGGAACCACTACTTACTCATAGGAGCCGTCAGGGAGTCGAACCCCTGTCACTGGCACAGAAAGATACCAACGGGACCATGGCCCGGGTGTTGTTTTCTATAGGCCTGGTAGGGCCAAAGCCCTACCAATAATTTTACGTTTTTACATTACGCTTATGACGTTGCATGGTAAGAATAAGTATACAATCTTTAAAGTTAGAGTTGGGCCCTACCAATAATTTGTCTAAAAGCATCGCCTGACGGGACCACTTTCCTAATCAGAGAAGCCGTTCAGGGAATCGAACCCTAGTCACTGCAGCATGACGGGACCATTCCTACTGCAGAGAAGCGTCAGGGAATGCGACCCTAGTCCATGGACCGCACTTCCTAAATCAGAGAAGCCGTCCAGGGAATCGAACCCTAGTCACTGGCACAGGAGGGGGAACTTACCCTTTTGAACGGACGCACTTCCTAACTCAGATGAAGCCGTCAGGGAAGTCGACCCTATCACTGGCACCAGGAAGGGGGAACTTACCCTGAACGGGACCGCACTTCCTATCAGAGAAGCCGTCAGGGAATCGAACCCTAAAGTTCATGGCACAGAAACGGGACCACTTCCTAACTCAGAGAAGCCGTCAGGGAATCGAACCCTAAGTCAGCTGGCACAGAGGGACACTTTCCTACTCAGAGAAGCGTCAGGGAATCGAACGCTAGTCACTGGCACAGGAAGGGGGAACTTACCCCTGAACGGGACCACTTCTACTCAGGAGAAGCCGTCAGGGAATCGAACCTAGTCACTGGCACAGAAAGGGGAACTTAACCCTGAACGGGACCACTTCCTACTCAGAGAAGCCGTCAGGGAATCGAACCCTAGTCACTGGCACAGAAACGGGACCACTTCCTACTCAGAGAAGCCGTCAGGGAATCGAACCCTAGTCACTGGCACAGAAACGGGCCTTCCTACTCAGAGAAGCCCGTCAGGGAATCGAACCCTAGTCACATGGCACAGAACGGGACCATTCCTACTCAGAGAAGCCGTCAGGGAATCGAACCCTAGTCACTGGCACAGGAAGGGGGAACTTACCCCTGAACGGGACCACTTCCTACTCAGAGAAGCCGTCAGGGAATCGAACCCTAGTGCACTGGCAACAGGAAGGGGAACTTACCCTCTGAACGGGACCACTTCCCTAACTCAGAGAAGGCGTCAGGGAATCGAACGCCTAGTCACTGGCACAGAAACGGGACCACTTACTACTAGAGAAGCCGTCAGGGATCGAACCCTAGTCCACTGGCACATAAATGGACCACTTCCCTACTCAGAGAAGCCGTCAGGGAATCTAAAGAACCCTAGTCCTGGCAGGCGAGAAACGGGACCCACTTCCCTCTCAGAGAAGCCCGTCAGGGAATCGAACCCTAGTCACTGGCACCGAAACGGGAACCACTTCCTACTCAGAGAAGCCGTCAGGGAATCGGAAACCCTAGTCCTGGCAGCAGGAGGGGAACTTACCCTGAACGGGAACCAACTTCCCTACTCAGAGAAGCCGTCAGGGAATCGAAGCCCTAGTCCACTGCACAGGAAGGGGGAACTTACCCCTGAACGGGACGCACTTCCTACTCAGAGAAAGGCCGTCAGGGACGAACCCTAGGTCACTGGCACAGGAAGGGGGACTTACCCTGAAACGAGACCAACTTCCTACTCAGAGAAGCCGTCAGGGAATCGAACCTGTCACTGGCACAGGAAGGGGGAACTTACCCTGAACGGGACCAACTTTCGCTACTCAGAGAAGCCGTCAGGGAAATCGAACCCTAGTCCCCCACTGGCACAGAAAGGGGGACTTACGCCTGAGACGGGACAACTTCCTACTCAGAGAAGCCGTCAGGGAATCGAACCCTAGTCACTGGCACAGGAAGGGGAACTTACCCGCTGAACGGGACCACTTCCTAACTCAGAGAAGCCGTAGGGAATCGAACCGCTAGTCACTGGCACAGGAAGGGGAACTTACCCTGAACGGGACCACTTCCTACTCAGAGAAGCCGTCAGGGAATCGAACCCTAGTCACTGGCACAGGAAGGGGGAACTTACCCTTGCGTTAAGGTGTCTTCCCTCACCGGTCGGCGGTTCGGTTGAAGTCGTCTTGGGCCTAGCGGTCGGCCAGATGGACCGCTTGTACAAAGAATAGCCCGCAGAACCTGCCTACCGCCGACAGCTTGGTCAAGCCTGGTTCAGCCTGGCGGTGAGATGTGGCGTGCTATGTGACGTGATAACGTGATGTGTGACGTGATATGTGGCGTGGTGTGTGACGTGATGATGATGGTGTGACTCTATAACCTTCGCACCTTCGCCGTTGAAGCGCCCTTCAACACCAGTGCGACGTTATCATGTTGGTGATCTCTTGAATGTCGGACACGCACCGGTATGATATGGCTTGTCGGTGTTGTCTCCTATAGGTATTCGCACACCACACTTATCATTGGCATTAGTTAATTGTCACTCATTAATGCACACAAATATATGTACACCATATAACCTAGCATTTGCTGTGCCATTAAGCCTTATCATTAGCATAAATCATAATGCACGCAAAGCTTTTGCTTCCAATATCTATGTGTTCCTGGAGCACTTTGTAACATCAATAGAAGCTAGTCGTTTCATAAGATTTGTATCGATAGAGCAGATATACGCACGCACACAAATAGTATCAAGTGTGTGCGGCTATTCGTTATTATAGCGCGGCTCGTTATCGTATTCGTCCACCGTCCAGCTATTCGCGGTCATAGCGCGGCTCGTTATCATATTCGTCCACCGTCCAGCTATTTCGCGGTCTAGCGCGCTTCGTTAATGCATATTCGTCACCGTCAGCTATTCCGCGGTCATAGCGCGGCTCGTTAATCATATTCGTCCACGCGTCCAGCTATTCGTTTATAATAGCGCGGCTCGTTATCAATATTCGTCCAGCCGTCAGCTATTTCGCGGTCATAGCGCGGCTCGTTATCATATTCGTCTACCATCCAGCTATTCGCGTTCATAGCGCGGCTCGTTATCGTATTCGTCCACCGTCCAGCTATTCGTTATCATAGCGCGGCTCGCTATCGTATTCGTCCACCGTCTAGCTATTCGTTATCATAGCGCAGCTCGTTATCGTATTCGTCCACCGTCCAGCTATTCGTGGTCATTGTGCGGTTCTGCTGTGATAGGAGCTGTATTGACCGATTCGGCGCCTTATTAAGCTCTCGGTTTATACCCAATCTCGGCTATTGACCGCACTGATTGACCGCTTCTATTGACCGAGAGAGCTGCTTTTGGCTCGCTCCGGTCGGTTCAGAAAGATCCCCGCTGGGACGATTCGTCCTCGACCTCGACCTTTCGGCCCGATGGTCTCTAATCGGTGTCGTGTTCTTGGTTGTGGCGTGGTGTGGTCGGTTCTCCGGCTTTAATTCGCCTCCTTATTGGCTCGCGTGCCGTCTCTCAGCGAACCCCCGGAGGCCTATAGTTTGAGAACCTCTCTTGTTGTGTGCGGTGGTCCAGTTTGTGAACGTCTGTGATTTGCTGCACGCTACCGAAGGCAGCAAAGGCGGCTTTGGGATGGTGCTGGACTAGTGAGAAAGCTCACTACGCTGGTATATAGCTCAGTGGGGTGGCTGGGGAAGATGTCGAGGGCACGCGAGGAGATACGAAATGACTGTTAATGTTTGCTATTTGATGGAGTATTTCTGGATTATGTTATTGCTATTGAGGGTTCTAGCAAATACTAACAAACTGCTGTCAAAATATGCTCCCTGTCGTTTTAGCATTACCATTTGTCTGCATTGTATATCCATGCATATTGTGTTACTAGCTCACATAGGTATACAGCGGACCAATTTGTCTCGCCAGGAGCAGAGCATTTCACCATTCACTATTGTCCATCACTCCACGCTGTCACTGCCTTCCCGTGGTGACCTTGACCTCGTGGTGACCTTGACCTCGTGGTGTGGTGATCTCTCCACTCGATCCTGACCGTTGACGCTCTTCCAATGAGGCCTTCAACTCTGGGGGTGACCTGGCCAGTGTCCACGAGGCCCGAAGCCAGGCTAAGTTCACAGAGGTGTACAAGAATGCACATAGCGTGCACAACTATTATCATAGATTTACCAACCAAAAGTATTAGCGTGTACCTATAAGATGTTATATCTGAAGATTACGTCCAGAGGAGTGTCCTGCTTGGTGGATTGTACTCGAAAGGTTTATAAATAATCATGTTCAATTGTTAGCTGTTGTTTTACTGTGAAAGTAAAATACCTTAAACACGTGGGGGTCCACCGACTAATGTCAGAGGGAGCACTCGGAAATTGCATGGAGATTATTCAGTTGCAGTTGCAGACACCCAGTGCACGCGCCTGGCTGCGGACCTGTGGTCTGGCGTTTGCTGCTGACCTTGAGAAGTCTGCCGGCTGTTTGTCTCGACTTCGCTCCTCGACTTAAACTTAATTGAAAGGGAATTTTAAACAAATATAAGTTTTTTGCCATTTTCATTGTCACCTCGACATGAAAAGCCACCGTATTGTGGATGTCGCTGTACGTCTAAATAAATAAATAATTAAAATATATTTGTTAATTAATTTAATTTATTCAGTCAGTTATGTAAGCCTAAGGAAGCAGAATTGAATAAGTTGTCATATTCCGTCCGACTTCCAAGGAATTATCTATTAAACAAACTTGTTTGTCTTTCTAAATTTGCTTTTGCTGGGCGCCCGCGTCCCACGGCTGCTCTGTTCAGGCTGTTCTGCCGCTGTATTCTGTTCAGATGTTCTGCCGCTGTGTTCTGTTCAGCCGTTCTGCCGCTGTGTTCTGTTCAGCTGTTCAGATGTTCTGCCGCTGTGTTCTGTTCAGCTGTTCTGCCGCTGTGTTCTGTTCAGGTGTTCTGCCGCTGTGTTCTGTTCAGGTGTTCTGCTGATTTGCAGTCCTGATTTCGTTCAACCTATCGGATTTGGATTGTATTCCGTTGCCAACTTGGTCCTCGCCTTCTGCGCATTGGCTGTTCGGCGAGGCACGCCAAAATCGGCGATGAAAGGCTGCAGTTGTCCATACGCTGAGCGTGCATTCAGTACCAGACAATCAGGACACAGAGTCAAACCGTGCTGTCACAAAGCGTCTCCGAATATCGATTGAACTGTCAGACATTCACCCAGTTGTTCGCATATTAGACAAAGGGCTCGCAACAGACTATTCAAACGTGTACTAAGCTCGCTCGAGTGGCCATCGTCTGGGCTCACCGGCAGTTGGTGGTCACTGTCTACTTCGATCGCAGCCTGCCGCGATTTCTGTCGGTGATATAAGCGGTGATAGGTCACACTCTGCTGTGGTTTCTATCGGTGATATAAGCGGTGATAGGTCACACCTGCTGTGGTTTCTATCGGTGAATAAAGCGGTATAGGCACACTCTGCTGTGGTTTCTATCGGTGATATAAGCGGTGATAGGTCACACTCTGCTGTGGTTTCTATCGGTGCTATAAGCGGTGATAGGTCACACTCTGCTGTGGTTTCTATCGGTGATATAAGCGGTGATAGGTCACACTCTGCTGTGGTTGTCTATCGGTGTAATAAGCGGTGATAGGTTCACACCTCTGCTTGTGGATTTCTGTCGGTGATATAAAGCGGTGGATAGGGCACACTCTGCTGGGTTTTGTCTTCGGTGATATAAGCGTGATATCACACTCTGCTGTGGTTCTCTGTCGGTGATAAGCGGTGATAGTCACACTCTGCTGTGTTCTGTCGGTGTGATATAGCGTGATAAGGTCACACGGCTGACTGTGGTTTCTATCGGTGATATAAGCGGTGATAGGTCACACTCTGCTGTGGTTTCTATCGGTGATATAAGCGATGATAGGTCACACTCTGCTGTGGTTTCTATCGGTGATATAAACGGTGATAGGTCACACTCTGCTGTGGTTTCTATCGGTGATATAAGCGGTGATAGGTCACACTCTGCTGTGGTTTCTGATCGGTGCTATAAGCGTGTGATAGGTTCCACACTCTGCTGTGGGTTCTATCGGTATATAACGGTGTGATAGTACACTCTGCTGGTGGTTGTCTATCGGTGCTATAAGCGGTGATAGGTTACACTCTGCTGGTGGTTTCTATTCGGTGAATATAACGGATAGGTCACACTCTTGCTTGATGGTTTCTGCTCGGGATATAAGCGGTGAGTAGGTCAACACTCTGCTGTGGTTTCTATCGGTGATATAGCGGTGATAGGTCACACTCTGCTGTGGTTTCTATCGGTGATATAAGCGGATAGTCACACTCTGCCTGTGGTTTCTATCGTGATATAAGCGATGATAGTCACCACTCTGCTGTGGTTTCTATCGGTGGTGATATAAGCGGTGACTAGGTACACTCTGCTGTGGTTTCTATCGGTGATAATAAGCGGTTGATAGGTCCACACGCTTGCTGTGGTTTCTATCGGTGATATAAGCGTGATAGGTCACACTCTTGCTGGGTTTCTATCGGTGATATAAGCGTGATAGGGTCACACTCTGCTGTGGTTTCTATCGGTGATATAAGCCGGTGTTGAAGTCACACTCTGTGTGGTTCTGGTCCGGTGATATAGCGGTGATAGATCACACTCTGCTGTGGTTTCTATCGGTGATATAAGCGGTGATAGGTCACACTCTGCTGTGGTTTCTATCGGTGATAGAAGCGGTGATAGGTCACACTCTGCTGTGGTTTCTATCGGTGATGTGTCACACTGCTGTGGTTTCTATCAGTTGATTTTCCGTCGCTTTTCACCGTTGCTGAACTGTGACCAAACGATTGCTTTTAAATTAGAGCGGAAAGCATTGAACACCGTTCACAAGGAAGACTGCCGATTGGTCGGCTCTGGTTATGATATTCTGGTGTGTTTTGCGACGATTTTTTATGTACTATTCTTCATTGTCTTCAGTGTTTTTTTATTCATTATTTATCATGATGTTCATATTGTCGTGAGAATATTGGTGTGATCTGCAATACTCCAACAGGCATAAGATAGCCACGGAGGACATGCATTTCATATCCAAACGCATGTGCTCATGCACTTGCCTATTTGCTATGCACGCCATATCATCGTTTGCATTTGAGCCAGCACAAGAGCTCCGATGAGTCTGAGCGCCCCCAATCGTCAATCATGATCGACTGTCGTAAATGTCCAGTGAGTAGGCCTGCATCGGCTGCACTGTTGGGTCACTGAGTCAGACAGCGTCTCCCCTCCGGCGATAAATGAGTCACATTGTGACTGAGGGGCTGGCCCCACTTGTACCGAGCAGGGGGTGACGCATACATGGGTTCCTCTCCGCCTCGGCTGGGCGCCGTAACTTAACGTAAGATATCGTAGCGTAGCGTTGCTTAAAGGGACTGTCCCACCTTAACATAAGATTTGGGTTGAGATAGCCATTTTGCGTGCTTGGCATTGACATTATGTATGGTATAAGTTAAAACAACCACTGAGGTCGAATACAGAGAAATTCGAGTTGATTTTGCAATCTGTAAACATCGCCCAGCCAAATGTTATTTGAATGGTGGACCGTGAGCCGATGTCGTAGTCTCTCTTTGCCAAATGTTGATTTACAGTCGACTTGCTTTACCTTGGCCAATACATAATAAGCCATACACTAAGTCCTACTTTATAACAGGGTGAAGGTTTTATTTTTTCCCAAAAAATTCCTTTCATAATGACGTCATCAGGCCAAACTATTAAACTGAGTTAGAAATTGAGCACTGTTCGTGGGAGGAAAACAAATGTAATAATCGTGCTTCAGCAGCATTTCAAAATTCATATTTTGCCACCACAAACGACGTACATTGACACATTTTTTGAAGGTGGGACAGTCCCTTTAACATAACATAATATCATACAATGTAGTAAACATCACGTTACGTGGCAAAGCAAATAGTATCGTAACGTAACGTAGCAAAGCGTAACTTTGCAAAACGTAATCTAACGTAGCGAAGCGTACCGAAATTTATTGCAATGACGTAACATGCTACATCTGCATCAGGTCGGGTCTGCAGTGACTTTGCTGACCAAAAGTGACGAATTTGTGAATTTGCGCTACTCACAGCTCATACCCACTCTTCGTCAAATCCTTCTCCGACCAACAGAGCGACGTTTGATGATAATGTTAGTAGAGTCCAGAAGTTATAGTCCAGAGGCCAGAAGTTAAGCCCAGACTTTAAAGTCCTCAGAATAGACGTGAAAATTTGCATTAATCCATGGCATTACAGAAGAAGGATTGCATTAATGCCTAAGCATCAGTCGGTGGGGTTTAATAGAGCTGTCACTGTTAAGCTGGGAGATCCCTAGATTAAGCTGAGGGCGCTCTAGCTCGGCACCAGAGTCGGAGTCAAAGTCGGAGTTGTAGTCTGAGAGTCAGAGCCGGTGTGGGTGCCTTGTTCGGAGTCGGACCAGGAGTCGGGAGCCGGAGCCGAAATAGGAGTCAGNATTATAGGGATTGACTAATAACTAGGGCGGGGGTGTCCGAGTGTATAGCCCATATAATATACCTACCCACCATTTGATACAGAATATACAAATTTGTAAGTATATATTTTATTTATTTATTTAGTTGAATATTTTATAAGGATGGTTTTTCAAAGTCAGGGGCTATACACTTGGACATCCCCGCCCTAGTTATTAGTTAATCCCTATAATATACCCACCATTCGATGCCAGAATGTGGCACATTTAGTAAGTACAGATGGTTCCCTTAAGACATTTTTTTTACACTATGAGCTAATTTAAAATTTTCAATAATTAAATTTTCTCACCCGCTTCACCGTGGCTCCCGTCCTAAACTTTGTTTACACAACAGCTGTAAACCAAAGTTTTGGCCAGCAGCATGTTTTTTGGATTCCAGACGCCTTCTTGCCACATGTTTTTTATTCCAGACGCTTTCTTACCACATGACGATATTTCCGCTACAGTGTCACCATTTTTTTTTATTGATATTGTTGGATGGTAAATAAATGAATTGAAACACACAATCTATTACTGTTGGAACATCCCAACGCAGTGAGAGGAAGTGACAGCTGTATCGAACGTTCAAAAATATATTATCACAGACCCCCCTATTATCATAAGGGCCTGAAGGGCCCTCATAGGCCGTAACCCCATATTATCAGGAGTGCCTGAAGGGCACTCGTAGGCCGTTGCGATCCAATCTCCGGAAAGCCTCCTATTATGAAGGTTAGGTAAGGTTCGATTATGTTGTTATGTTATATGTACGGAACGTGGCTCTTGAGTTATTAAATTTTCTATAATTCTTGGAAAACCTATTAAAATCTCTAGATTTTCTTCTGGAATTTGTAAAAAAAAAGATATTTGACATAAAATCTCTAGAATGTCAAATCTCTAGATTTGCAGCACTGGAATAGTTGTTGACAGTTGACACAGACCTTGAACTGCAGAGGATGGTGACCAAAATGGCACTCAGCGTGGTTAAAATAAACGGCGGTGATAAACTCTCCCCCGGCTAGAAATTGTAAGGTAAGAGTACAGAAACATGCAGAATGTCCAAGTTATTAACCTAGTGATGAAATAGTTAAGTTTTGAAACATCTAAAAACGCTAGGGGAGGTCCGAGTGTTTGACCAAGTCAGGACCTGCACTAAGCAGAGCTTGTTGCGCAGGCCCTGACCTCACCACCCGATCATACAATATGCGACTTAAGTGTGACGTCAAAAAGGTAGCATGGCATACTCAGCTGACGACAAAGTGTTAAAGGCCATAGTCCGTAATTTGTTCCTCAATTCATCGGAAAACGGCTCAGTTCTTAGTGATATGCGGTACATCACGTTATAGAAGGACATTTGCTCTATTTTTTTAATAATAAAAAGGTAGACTTATTGCAAGAATGAAGCGAAAATAAGCTAATAAAGAACACGATATGTTTTTTGTGCACTTGTGACAAAATATTTTCTTACATAGCGTTGAAATTTGCAGCCGTTACTGCGTCTTCAAATGAGGTAGTATCACGTATCACCGTTGATTTGTTCACTTTTCAGATGTTTTTCTCATGCAATTCACTTAAATATAGCTCAATTAAATATAATAAGGAAATACAATTTCTTCTTTATGCTTCCAGGAAAGTTGCTGACAAGTATGACATATGAGTATCACTCTAACACGATTTACGAAGCAGCGTTACCTTAAAACTAACTTAAAATCTTCTTAAATAAATAATAAAAAATAACCTGATCCATTTTGTGGCCTCTCAATGCTAAGCTGAACTTTATTTAACGGGAAAAATGACTTACTTTTTGTGTCTATGGCCTTTAACACTACGCAGTCAGCTGAGTATGCCACGCCGTCAGCTGATTATATCGAATGACGTCCCGACTTAGGTTGCGTATTCATGTTGGTCAGCTGAATTTAGACTAAAGTTTTACGTGCCCGACATACCTGGACACGGTCCGCCCCGCTCACTAGACGTCACCTGACCTTCAGTGTGTCTGCTGACACCTGCAGCAGGCCTTCCCAGTCAGGAGCAATTAGCGAGCACCGAAGCGATTCGAACCTGGGATGCCACTACTGGGATAGGGTCAGAAGCTTAAGCGCCCTCACAACTGAGGCTACAGGGGGCGGACAATGTGTGTTTACCTTATAGATGTATTACTCAATTTATTATTATTCAGCTATATCTATATTTATATTATATATATATATATATATAATAGATATATATTATATATATTATATATATATATATAATATTATATATGATATATTTTAAATTAACATTTACCTCAAAACATTTTGCACTGAACTAATTTCAACTTCAATTATTAAAATCTTGCTGCTACAATGCGTTGTGTGTCACGATGTATTGTTTACTCAACTGCTAATTGTTCTTAGAGCTGCAGTATTGAGCGTCTCAGGGTAGCGCAGCCGGGGCAAAAAACATAAAGGAAAACATGTCACTTTCTAAGGTTGAAGGCCACAATATTGGCTGAAGTGCTGTAGGCTGTAGCTATTAATTTAGAGTGTTAATTAATTTAGAGTTAGTTGGTTATTAATTTAGAGTTAGTGTTATACCAGGTTCCCTTGGGCCAGGTCCCCTCTCCACATGTTCTTTGATGAAGGATATTTTAGTTATTTCTGCTTGGTCTGACTGACCTGGCTGGACTTTCCGCTGGGTTTAATTATCTTGGCTGGTTAGTTATTTGTATAAGGTGCTTCGGTGCCTTGGTTGGACTCTTCGCTTGGTCTGATTGCCCTGGTTGGTATGGCAAGCATATGCTATCATTGGGATGGTAAATCAGTCGCTGCCATCCGTGCTGTATGACATGGATAATAGTCTGTCAGCGATGGACCCAGTGAGAAAGTGCATGAAGTCATACCCTCTTAATTCTCGCCTTACGGGAGTTTTTCTCACCTTCGCAGTGCGGGGTGAGGGAGGGTGGGTGGGTGGGCTCCGGCTGACAGGTCTCCCTGTTAACTTCCAAACCAAGCATCATAGAGCCACGCAGTAAGAACCAGCATGTTAGAACCTGCCATGTGAGGAATCTAACAGTATGCAATTTCTATTTTTCAGGTCAACCTTCCAGGTCAAGTGTGTAAGGTAGACTGTTCCTGTGATCGGGGACGTGCCACGTGGATATGCCTAAGAGAAAGGTATGTACACTTTCAACATTTATATAAATTGATTTCCATTACCATTCTCTTTGGATTGATATCGCCGAGTTGTAGTGCATTGTCAGTGAGCAAACTGCGTGCACGTTCATATAGTACTAGGTAACTTGGAGACGAGCCATAATCATAAGGGTATTGGGATGCATGCAATGCCTATTTTAACATGTTAACTGGGGGCGGGGGCAAATTGCGCCCCCCCCCCCAGTGAGCCGTTTTGCCCCCTCCCTAGTCAAGCCATTTTGCCCACCCTAATGTATTTAATTCCATGTCGTTTGTCGCTTGATATGTGGTCAGATAAAATAAATGTATTTATCTGTTAATAAATTTATGAAAATACAATAATAAATCCATGATTCTCCTAAATGTAGTATTTCTTAGCGAAAATAAGTATATTTAAATTAGTTCCGAAATATCATTCATTTAAATATCCTTTGAACTCATTAAAGGCAGAATAAGGGAGATCGGGCGTTGTTGGACCAGGAACGTCGACACAAAATGTTGAGTGTGGGGGGGACCTGGTGGTTATTCCTCACTCCTGTTGGGTTATATTAAAATCCTGCTAATCTTGGGGTCTGGAGCGGTCTTGGGGGGCCGGTCCCTGGCCCCTTGGAGCTCCGGGTGTCCTCTCGGAGCTCCGGGTGGAGCGCCCAGGGCCGCGGGTCCGCACGCGCTCCCCTCAGCGCGTGGCGCGTTGCCGCCCGTTGGATGACACTTGTCAGCCGGGTGGCTGCCCCCCCCCGCTGGACCGTCCGCGCTGGCTCTGCTCCGGTCAGGGCAGCCTCGCAGCCCTCCAGGAAGGCTCACCAGTCGGCTTTGTGATGTGCCTAGCGGGTCTTCCGTATCCTCGGGGTGGACATCAGACGGGGGGGGGGTTCTTTTTTCTCTCTTTTCTCTCTCATTTACCGAATGTATGCATACAAGGCTTCCCCCAGTGAGTCAGCCAGCATGGTTTTGAATGCATTGAGGTCATTTGCAGTCACAACCCGGTCCGGGAGGGAGTTCCAAGACTCAACACATCGCGCACTAAACGATCTTTTTCTAAGACCAGTTTGAGCTCGGACATGACTTATTTTAAACCTGTGACCTCTCGTCCCGGTACGAGGAGCTAGAGTAAACATGTCAGTTGGCTCGATGGTGCACTGAGCATGGAATATTTTCCAGTACTGGATCAGATCGGCTCGCATAAGTCTACCCTGGTCTGAGTATTGATTGAGGGCTCTCAGACGCGATCGATAGTCCAAATTGGACAGGCCAGAAACACGCTTGGTCCAGCGCCTCTGGACAGACTCCAGGAGGCGCAGATCCCCTAGGTAGCCAGTATACCATACACACGAGCAGTATTCTATGATTGGACGGACGTGCGAGCTGAATAAAGCCATGAGGAAATCAGGGGATCTGCAAACTGTTGTCTTAAGCAGATTTTGAGTCAGACCAGCGGCTTTGTGCACTGTTGCTGCGATATCTTTGTGAAATTTGAAGTCGGAGTCGATCAGGACACCAAGATTGGAGTGTGACTGGACGACCTGGATCACGGATTGCTCGATATGATAATGAGGTGGAGGAAATACATGGAATTTCCTCTGGAACCTGATCACGACTCATTTTTTCTGATTCAGGGTAAGACACCAAGACGCGGCAGTGCGCTGTAACATGGTTACATCTCTCTGGCACACCTGTGAATCGCAATGGGCGTCTAGTTAGCCGGGGGAGTCTGTGCGCGATTTTTCAATAAATCTTAAGGCGTCGCGAAGAGTGTTTGTACTAGAACCAGATGCGTAGCGATGTGATTTAACAAAACCAGAAAAGAATCGGTCCAAGACGAGCCCTGAGGCCACTCCGCTTGTTGACGAGGTGGTGACGTACTTAGTACCTTCACAGACAGTGACATTTTACGTCCAACAAGAAAGTCCTCAATCCAGTAGATGAGACGGGTATGGATACCTATCAGACGAAGTTTGGCGAGTAGGATCGGATGAGAGACCACGTCAAAGGCCTTGGCAAAATCAAACATAATTAGGTCAACGACACTGCCACTATCCAGCCATTTCGACACATCATTATACACCAGCAGCATCTGGTCCATTGTAGACCTGCCGGAGCGAAATCCGAACTGGTGGTCAGTCAGGATATTGCTGTCTTCCAGGTAGGCTGTCAAGTGGCGAACTATTACACGCTCCAGACACTTGCATGCTACTGAAGTGAGGCTTATTGGTCTATAATTTAAAGGGTCATATCTCGAACCTTTTTTATAGATTGGGACGATTACCGATGATTTCCACGCAGCGGGCAAACGACATTCTCTGAGAGACAGGAGGAATAACTTGAATAGAGGATAAGCTAGACTGGTGGCGCAGTTCTTTAACAGAAAGGTATGGAGGTTATCGGCTCCCGCAGCAGAGTGTGATTGTTTTTATCTGGGATATGCTTCCCAATGTATGTATATGACATTTCTTCATTGTTTTCAGGCGCGCCAGGGAGGGCTTCTGGCCAGAAAGAGAGTGAAAAGTGTGCAGGTAATATGGAATTTATTTATTTTGCTGAAATGTGTCATACAATGTACATATTTCAAATGTGCTTTTTTGTGGTACGTCGTACATATCTGAAATGACACCAGTAAAAATCCATACCTATCACTGGCAGATCCAGAATGTCAACATTTGGTGGCTTGGAGGGGGCTGTGTCTCAGACAAACTTAACAAATTTCAGAAAACTCATTGGAATTTGTTTGCTTTGTTTGCTTATGCATTGTTAGGCACTGGCAGTGTTTTTGTCTGTCCTCGTTCGCAATCTGGGTATGAAACCTGAGGCTATTGAAGGTGCAAATGCTTGTATTGGACGCTATCCAAAAATGTTTTCAAGATAAAACGCAATGAAATGAATGACTGACAACTTTTATTATTAACATTTTTTTATAGAAAACAATGTCTTAAAGGGTCCTACTCTTTGAAGGGCCTAAAGGGCCTTCTCTTTTGAAATGTCAAATATATTTTTATTACGGTAAGAAGCTATTGGTTTGATTATTGGTTACGATAAAAATCACGTCTTGGAGCCCTTTCTAGTGGAAATTTTTACTTATATTCTGTTTTGCATTTGTTTTGTTTCAAAACTCATGAACATTCGTCACTATAAACAGAGTAGCGAAGATGTTACCTATAATGGCGCACCAAAGACGATAAATGACGATAAATGAGCAATGTATGGGTTTGTTTATAGTTATCGAGGATCTGTTTGGCAGCTGTTATCAGTGCTCACGAGTTGTTTTCTATTGGCCAGAGTTAACAATTTATGCTAGCGTTTGTAAGTTTAAGAGCAATGATTCTAGTAGCGAAAGACTCTGTGGCCCGTATATCGATAATTAAAGTGCCCCGGAAGACCAAGTGATTGGCGTATTTGTGAATATCTCAGCACTAAAGTGAATCTGGGGAATATACGATGGTTAAAATTAAGAAAAATATGGTTCTACAGACTAGTGGTCAACCAACTCCTCATGACCATGTGAGTAGGCACACCCTTTAACATAAGGGTTTGAGTTGAGATAGCCAAGTTGGTGGCGGCATGCTCGAAAATGACATTGTGACGCTTTCACAGTTTTCAACAGGAACCTCTTAATGATTTGATATTCAGTCCTATAATTCGGGACTTGGTTACCCGGTAACTCCAATCGCTGATTTGGCTGATTTTGGCTGATATGACGCATGATTATGACGTAGAGATGACGTAAGACTTTGGAAAAGTGTTTAATAGAAACGCATTGTGCTGGACTAGACAAGAACATATTGATTCAGTACCTCATTCCCTGGATTGCCTGGATTGCAAAAATAAGCTTTGTGAGGATTTATCGTGATTTTTATGCTTAAATCGGCTATATAACGTTATTCTCAGCAAAATTATTCAGACGTACCTAGTCTTACAGATGGGCCGAAATCCGTCTTCATTTTGTTGGCTTCCTTGTGTGCATGGGTTTCAGGAATAGCTCCCGTTTCACTGCACTGGTTATGCAAAAGAATGCACTGGTCATTTGTCGTAAATGAATACATGGTATAGGCTAAGTTGAAATATTTGATGCAACTAAACACAACTTTCAACGTCCATAGATGAACAACGAAACTTCTTCGGTGGATAAAACACCAATTTACTGTCAAAGAATATTTTGTAGGGTCTTTGTCATTGTAATTGAGTTCCGTATGTGACTCTCGGTTTATCCCGTCGGCGATTATTGCCAAATAAATAAATGAATAAGCACGTGATTTGACTTCGAATTAATCTCCGTGGTTCTAAAAGCGTTGCATTTTTCCGCATATTAAACAAGTTATTAGGCAAGTACTGTCTTGTATGCGCCACGATCCCTCCAAATCGATGACGTTTTGATGACATACGTGTTTTTATGAAAGCTGATTTCGCATTACTTAGAGGAAAAAAAGAATTATCACCAAATAATTGACATTTTAATTTGCTTTTTCCGCGTAAATAAAGGTTTCTTTGAGTTACTAGTAATATGATTTTCTTGCTTCTCTTCATCATTTCTGAGCTTTTCTCTTTTTTTTTCAAGGTGAACTATTCCCTTTAAAAGGTAATTTAACTACCGCCAACAAGTACTTTCTATGGACGACTGGCATCTATAACTCAAAAGCTTTCAACCCCAGAAGAGGGATAAGAAGCTCTGCGGATAGAGCGGCCAGCATTATAGAGGTGCCAACATTTCACTTGACATTACTTATATCAAATATATTTGTGGATAGCTCTTAATATTAGCTTCCATAAAGTTAGCACCTTCAACAGCCTGAGGCTTCAAACAAGAGATAGTGTACGAGGTCAAATCAGAACACAGCCAGGTAAAGCATATATATATATATATATTATATATATATATTATTATATTATAAACTATATATATAGTATATATTATATATAGTATATATGTGTGTTGTGTCTTGTGGTGGGTGTGTGGTGTGGTGTGTTGGTGTATATAACCAGTACTGCAGACATTATTGTGCGTTAATAAAACATTGATTGTGTGTCCCATTTCAAGAGAATAATGACTTTTGTAGAAAATTCAGAGATACTGCCCGAAGAGAAAAAATTACGAGTTCCCCATTCACAGGAAATATTTTTTGTAGAAAAAATATCAGAATACTGCCCGAAGAGAAAAAAATACCGAGTGAAGTGGCAGGGATCTCCGTAAGTATAAGACATATCTTCGATTACATGTACAATTATTCGATATGTCTGCAGGATGATGTGTACCATAGTTGAGCTTTGTTGATTATTTTATTGATTTCACTTAGTTATGGCATCCAGCTGTAGCTGTAGCCAGGCTATGCCTAGAGATGTGTTTCATTTATTCAAAAGTATGACACGTATTTATTCAAGGTCAAATTGATCGTACTCCGTGAATCATTGACTCATGGCTCTAGAAGCCAAAATGGGGAAGTGAGTATTATTTGTGTGGAACAATTCATTGAGTTAAAAAATGTGTCTGAGTCAGATCAGAAAATGTGTAATCTGATCCCGAACCAAAGCAAAACATTTTAGTCAATTTTTTAACCCTCGCTGGTGTAGGCCCCCCGCTTAACTTCGGTTTTTCGGCAATAACTCGCGTAAAAAACGGCGGATCACGAATAAATTTCCGGTATCCTAGTATTTATAAAGTTTACACCAACCCCAAAATTTCGAAACCGTGACGCCGATGATCCGTGACCTGTGACGTTTTTCTCAAGGTCACGTCGAGCGCAAATGGCGTTCTGTGACATCGATGCTTATAACTCGCGCGCTTCCTGATTTTTTTACGTTCAGGATTATACAAACAAGTGATACCATGCTACTTCCGTGTTTCCAATGAGGTTACAATCCCGCCAAAGGTCAACCGAGGTCACTGACCTTGGATGACCTCGAATGACCTTTTTTATTTTCAGAGCTTTCTAGGGTATTTTTAAAAGCCAATTTCGAATTGCACGTTAATTTTACATATATACGAGTTCAAATGAGGTCATGATCTATTACAGGTCAAGCGTGGTCACTGATCTCAGATGACCCATCCTGACCTTTGGCTAGGAATAAAGGTCTACTGTGACCTGAAATGTATCAAAACGCATTATACTGACTACAAGGAACGTCTTGGCATTTTGAGTACGGCTGTAGCTTGATTAAAAGGCATTCGATCGGCAAATAAGGAATTTTGTGATTTTGGGTCATCGACCTGACTTCAGAGGTCACCAAATGACCCAGGACCTAAAATTGGGTACCACCGGCTTCCTCTCGTCACAAGCAACACGCTTGTTTTAAATTGAAGTTCTAGCTCAATTAGGAGTGAATCGGCGGGGGTTGCATCAACCCCCTACGCGGAGACGCAGCAGTTTTGACTTACTCTGGTGAGGGGTTTCTCATAGCACTACTAGGAGGTAGTTGTAACATGCTCCAATGGTGATACTTGTACCTTATTTCCCAAAACACCAAATCTGAATCATAATCCTTTGTCCTACAGGGAAATCACATGGGAGCCACCTGACCACTTTCATCCCGACCTAATCCGTGCCTTTCATGAAGGTGAGTATTATTGTTACATTGGAGGAAATTGTCGTATGTGAAAAGGTCAGGGCGGTCATTTTTGAAAATAACTAGAAGACTTCTAATGAGCTCAAAGTGTAATGTTTGTAATCCAACTCCCCTAGAGCATGTTGATGTTAAATGCGCCCCACAGCTGATAATAAGTACTGTGCCGAGGCACATGACGTTGGGTTTCCTAGATGCGGTCTATACAGTTGACCTGACTTGTAACCCAGGCTACCCTGGCTGGGTGTAGTCGCTGTTTCTACCATGTCGCTGCAATGGTGATCTGACCGTGCCTGTTATGTCGGCAGGTGCAGATGCGTCGCAGCCCGGGCGCGGTCCCGGCTCAAACCGGGCCGCCGTTTGGAGCCATCGCTGAGAGAAGACTGGGGAGCCGGCCGTTGTTGAGCCGGCCGGTCATCGTACGAGCCAACTCTTTGCACGCAGTTACGCTCTCAAACGGGAGGCTTGACAAGTTGTTACAAATGGGTCTAATGTTCAATTTAGATTTATATAATCCACAGGCTAGCATTATACCATTCTGCTTATATTCAGTCCTAAAACTCATCATAGACAGTGCCCTCACTGGGGCCAATTTTTTACCCTCCTTATTGCCGAACCAATTTGTCCCTAGCGGACGTGTAAGGCGGGCGGCTGCCACTCAACTAGAACGTTAAAAAAAAAAAAAAAAAAAAAACATAAATAAACGGCCAGTTTCGGCCGTGTGAGGTCCAATGTCAGGCACAAAGGTTTAATAATATATGTGATATTGCTTGTAGAATGGTGTATTTGGGCATTTGTAATAGTTAAGTTTTCAATGTTAGTAATCTCACTCCCCTAGAGATGTTGATGTTTTATATGTGCCCCACAGCTGAATAATAAGTTACTGGTGCCGAGGCCACAGACGATTGGGGTTTCCTAGAGCGGTCCTATACAGTTGACCCCCTGACTTTGTAACCCAGGCTACCCTGGCTGGGTGTGTCGCTGTTTCTACCATGTCGCTGCAATGGTGATTCTGACCGTGCCTGTTATGTCCGGCAGGTGCAGATGCCCGCTCGCAGCCGGGCGCGGTCACCGGCTTCACGGCCGCCGTTTCGGAGCCTGCGCTGGACGAAAGACTGGGGACGCCGGCGTTTGTTTGAAGCCGGCCGGCTCATCGTACGAAGCATACTCTTGCACGGCAGTACGCTCCTCAAACGGGAAGGCCTTTGACAAAGGTATGTACAAATGGGTCCTAAATGTCCATTGGTTTATATAATGTTTATATTATGTCATTGGTTAATTGTATGTGAGTTATTATGAAAGTTATTCAGGGGGCTTAAACGTCACCCCAGACAATGCCGGGTTAAGACAATCTAATTTCCTTGAACTTGTTTGATTGCCATTTGCTTTAAAAATTCATTTTCTTAAAGTGTTCAAACATTCATTAAGTCAAGTCATTTTTAGAACCAAAATTGTGTAACTTGATTCACTAAAACGTCATCCCCCAAAGAGTCAAGGAAAGTTTTTGAAGCTTTGCCAGAAATTACAGAATGGATGCAGCATTTGGTAAGCTTCATGTTAATATCTGCTATAATTTTAAGGTTATTGAAAATATGGGAAGCAAGATTTACTTCCTTTAAGGAAGAGCGTCGCGTCAAATAAGGAACTTGCACCGGCGAAAAAGTGTTTTGAGAGAACTCTAATCCGACAATCATTTTTGCCACAATTTGAACGTTCGTTTCCAAATTTGTATGTTAGTTTGATCTATTTAACGAAATATTTACAAGTTAAAATGGCTCGCCTCGGATATTTTGTTGTACGTCGACGCTCAACGCGAAATTAATTTTAACACACCGCCACTGTGTTTTGTGTTGTGTTGCAGATGGCCCGACCCCTCACCATGGCATCGGCGTGGACGTGATGCGAACACCTCCTCTCGGATTGCATCGAATCGAAATGAGTACGTGTGATATATCATTTTATGAACATCATTTAAAGTGTCATTTCAGCGTAGCGTTTATGCTATTGCATGAGTGTTATATGCTTATCCCTCGCCAGTATAGGGAGTGGTTGTCCCCCGTCGGTTTTTCATAAATAACTTACGTTAAAAATTGTGAATCGTGACGAAACTTTCCGTACCATACTACCGGTAAATTTTATACCAACCCTGAAAGTTTCCAAACTGTGACCCTGATGGCCTGTGACATTTTCTCAAGGTTATGTCAAGTGCAAATAGAGTTCTGGGGCATATCGATGCTTATGACTCGCGCACTTCTTGATTTTTGGTGTTCAAGAGTACATAAAGAGCTGTTACCATGTGACATACATGGTTTCCAATGAGGTCACGATCCCCAAAGGTCAACCGATCAATGACCTTGGATGACGTGTTTTTATCCTTCTGAGGTATTTTTATGCGCTGTTTTCGAATTTCACATTCATTTTGAACGAAATGTTCGAATGAAGTCATGTTCTTTTACAGGTTAGCCGAGATCACTGACCTCAGATGATCAAGTTGACATTTGACCTTTGACTAGGAATAAAGGTCAAGTGAGACCTGGAATGTATCAAAACGTATTATACTGACGAAAAGGAACGTCTTTGTTTTTAGAGCACGGCTAGCTTGATTAGAAATCACTCTGGTGGCAAAAACTGAATTCAATGATTTGGGGTCATTGACGTGACATCAGAAGTCACCAAATGATGCAGGACCTTAAACTAGGGTACCATTGGCTTCCTATCGTCACAAGCAACACGCTCGTTATTAAATCAAATATCTAACTCAAATAGATGCGAATCGGGGGAGGTTGCATCACCCCTTCAACACGGAGATGCAGCAGTTTTGCCCTACACTGGCGAGGGTTTAAGACAACATGAATTGTCACCACTTGTTTGAATGCTGCAAGCGATGAAATATGCATTTTACACTTGTGCTACTTATATTGTGTTATTGCGTTCTTTGGGGCAGGCTATGGCCGGAATGTTAAAGAGTACTGTGCCGACTCGCCTTACAGGGTATCGCACCGTCTTTACCTCAGCCAGTGCCACATTGCACGTTGGACGTGTTACGCACAACTAGCCAAACCAGTTACTCAAGGAGTCTGGTCAAACGGTAGCTTACCCAGATGTGTTATCTGACAGGGCTGGACAGGCCGTCAGCTGAGGTAAAGCCGGAAAGCCGTCGGATCATTCGTCCAGCCTTGCCTCGTGACAGTGACCTCGGATTGGATGACACAGTGTGAGTATGCTACCCTTTTCTGCTTCTCCGTTGCTCCTTACGGGGCCATCAGCGTGCAATCCAGTCAGGTGGCTAAGAACAAACAGCTGATGCCGCACGCCCCTCGCCGCACTAACCCGCGCCCCGCTGGGTCTCTGGATTTTCCACGTCCTGGGGGTGAACACCCCCTCGATCACGGCTCCTATCGGACGCTGGAAAAATAAAAAATAAAAATGTTCGAAATCTCGCCAAAAGTCATTTTGAAGTCACTTCAGTCATTGTTGAACTCAGGTCAATATTTATGTCACCAGATGTCATCATAGGTCAAACTGTCAAAAGTTTTTTTTTTCAATAATTATCGTCATTATCTCGGGAACTATGCCGGGTAGGAAGAAACTGCAAAAAAAAACACTCGAAAGCTCTTCGAATGGCTCAGTTGCTATTTGTCCTCAGATTTGAGCTCAGATAAGTAGTTTAAGCCCAGTGGTCATACATTTTTGTTTTTTTTTTAACGAAAATAGGTTGATTACTTATGACCTAATAAAGCTAGGATAATAAATTTGGCACTGTCGTGTTTCTCTCGCCAAGTATATGATGACCTTGCATGGTCAACTTCAAAATTTGACCTTGGTCAAGGTCACGAGCTGACCCAAAAAGGTGATGTTACATATTAATCGATGCGCCTCGGCGAGACGAACACATAAATGCTTTCCCTACGCTTCTATCTCATCTCTAACAAAAGTTATTGGCGAAAAGCGTTAGTGACCTCGGGTTACCTCAGATGACCTTAACGGGGTTACCTATACAACATGCACTAGGGTCATCAATAATGGCCAATGTTGATATGATTCCGAATAAATGGACTGATCTCATGCGTAATTTTTTAATTTCCCCTCGTTGGCTTGTAATGGGCAAGTCACGAAGTTGACCTGACCTAAGGTCACCGATATCGAAAATCTGAGATCAACAATTTGTAGGTACTGACGCCCTTATGCAAACTTGTATGTTTCGTGTATATCCCTAAATAACTGTGGTCGTGGCACGACTGCATTTTTTTGGAGTTGGGGCCACGTCTACCTGACCTGAGGCCTCTTGAACCAACAAATCTGCCCGGGTTCTCAATTATACCCAGGATTGTCTAAAACGCAAACGAAATTAGCGGACGATACCCGGCTGCTCCGAGCCCATTGGACCGATTTGGTCAAATCCTTCACTAATCCATCTGGCGTGGTCTGAAACGGTGTTTTTTAACTACTTTGGTCAAGTATAAGGTGACAAATTTGATCAAAATTGCTTACTTTTGCCGTACGTCCAAATGATCCACGTGCAATGTCCTACAATTTGTCGATCATGATGGGAAATGGCACCCAACTGTGAATAATTATCCACTCTCATTTCCATTTTATATGTGAATTTTCCACTCTCAAATTGTTAATTGTGATATTGATTGATTCTGACAAATGGATATTGACAAAAGATACATGCTTTCAATGAAAACTACTGCTTTTCATATTCAAAACATAAATCAACATCGTACCATTTTTACATAATTTTACGCTCTCATGGTCTTTTTGGGCTCACAATTTCCACTCCGACACCCAAGCCAAAATTGAATCTTGGGACACTGTCCACGTGAAAAGAAAGTAATCTTATTGTGGTTTTGAAATACGATTTAAGTGCATAAATTACAACGTATTTTTAAATCATTGGGCTTTCACTTTAATTCAAATGCACAGTTGAAAACTAACCAAACACCATTAAATTATGAAATTATTACACTTTCAATAAAAAGAGAATACATTTTTACACTTTCAATAATGTGGCTTGTGTTTGGCTGGTTTTCAACTATGCATTTGAATTTAAGTGAAAGCCTATAACAGTTTAAAAAATACGTTGTATTTTATGCACTTAAATCATATAACCAGTAAAGCGCCGTAGTTGGCGAAGGACGAGCGAGTGCGAAGAAAATGTATGTTGAATTTCAACTCAATCGGGCATGTAGTTTCTGGGATACAAAAAAGGTGCTCACGTGCACACGTGCAGAGGCATCCATCCTGATTTGTGGAAAAGTGGCGACTGAGAGGTTCCCTAACCACACCAAATTTGAACACAATCGGCTCAGCCGTTCCTGAGATGTATAATAGGGGTGTGCACGTGCGCACGTGCGGAGCCACCCAACCCCTGACTTGTGGAAAGGCGGCGGCTGAGAGGTCCCTAGCCACTCACCAAATTTGGACACCATCGGTTCAGTCGTTCCTGAGATATAGAATAGGGGTCTGCACGTGCGCACGTGCAGAGGCACCTTACCCTTGACTTGGGGAAAGGCGGCGGCTAAGATGTCACTAACCACACACTAAATTTGAACACAATCGGCTCAGCCGTTCGTGAGATATAGAATGGGGGTGTGCAAGTGCTTACGTGCAGAGGTACCCCACCCCTGACTAGCGGAAAAGCGGCGGCTGAGGGGTCCCTAACCACACACCAAACTAGAACAAAATCAGCCCAGCTGTTGCGGAGTTTTTGCGACAAAACACCTTTCAACACCCCTCACGCGGCACGCGCCACTCGCTTTGGTAGTCACCCACATTATTCGGCACTGGTAAAAAACAGGATAGGTTGGATGGGGCTACTCGCAAAGAAGCCCGTGTGTCAATCGGACGTGCGGTCGCAAAGATATGAGCTCAAAAGCGTCGCCACGTGTCAGGTTGGGTCGGGTCGCGTCGGGTCGCGTCGGGTCGCGTCGGGTCGCGTCGGGTCGCGTCGCTCATAATCAGATTTGTATCATATACCACGTAAAGATGAGCGAGCGCTTATCGTGTTTTTATTATGAGCGAGCCGCTCGCTCGTAATAAAACCACGATAAGGGTACTAGCTTTTCACGCAGGTCATTTGGACGTTCAGCAAAAGTAAGCAATTTTGATCAAATTTGTAGCCTAAGACTCGACCAAAGTGGTCAAAAATTAACACAACGTCGTTTCAGACCATGCCAGATCGATTATTTAAGAATTCGACCAAATTGGTCCCATGGGATCGGAGCATACCATCGTCTGCTAATTTCGTCTGCGTTTTAGACAATCCTGGGTTTAATTGAGTTTTACCCGGGTATATTTTTTGGTGCAAGAGGCCTCTGGTGACATGACCTGAGGTGACATGAGGTTAAAAAACGAAAAGATGCGAAAAGGATGCGAGATATGCTGTGCCACAAAACGGCGGTGCGCAGCGACGGTGTTTTTGCGCTACCTTAAAAAAAAAACAGGAGGGCGGGGTTGTTCAAGCACCCCCAGCAGGCGCGGGTTAATCAAGCAACCTTATATCAGTCAAAACACGTTCTAAAAACTGTCCTTATTTATCGTCCGCACCCTGTATACGTTACGTTCCAAGTGTGACGCATTTTTCCTTACAGTTCGGTGTCAAGTGGTGACTCCTGGCGTCCAGATTCTTCATCCGCGTCCGGTGTCTCGCTTCCGACGTTAAGAAGAAGCCAGAACATGTATGTAAAGCAAACATGATTGTTTCATGCATTTACTGTCATGCCCTTGTCAAACCCCTTTTCTTGTCTCGTCAAAAGTTTATCCATTTCATAAAACCTACTGGGTCGTACGTTTTAATTGTCTAATTTGTTTATGCTGTAGCGTAGCAGGGATAGCTGCAGATTCCATTTTTGCACAACGCCTTAGGGACTTAAATGTGAACGTCTCAGCAATGTGTCCAGTCGCTCAACACAGGCTGGTATTCTACTGGTAAATCAAGTGGAGAATCTTGGCCTGTGTTGCTGGTGAATTAAGCAAATCAATCTTGGCGAACCAATCCCATACTGACCTATCGTGGCCGGCGTGGTACTCTTGTAACAGGGTCGTCACCGGAAATGAGACCAGGAAGGGTCAGAAGGTGGCCAATGGCTTCTCCTATTACAGAGGTTCAAGTGTCGTACGGTTGCAAGCGTTATAACAATGCACTCAGTTGACTCAAATTCTGTGTCTGATATCGCACAACGTATTTTTTCAGGCGTATTGAAGACTGGATGATGGGGATATCCGCTTCAACGCCTCAGCATTCGCCACCGGCATCAGTGAGTCTGATACTAAACACGGGTCAAGGTCGGGTCACAAAAGGTCATTGTGCTTCACAGGTTTGGTAATCAGCCGGTTTAAATTTAATTCTCGCAAACCAGTGGCTTGTATTCATTTAAGCCAGTATAAACCGGCTTAAATTAATACAAGTCTGCTTCAACCCTCGCCAGTGTAGGGGGGGGACGCCACCACCCCCTCGGTTTTCCAGAATAACTCATGTAAATATCAACAGATCACGATGAAACTTTCAGTACCCTACTTTGCATCAATTTGACATATACTCTGAAAATTTCGAGCTTCTAACTCTTATAACCCATGACCTTTGACCTGTTTCTCAAGGTCGTGTTTGGCGAAACTGGCGTCCCGTAGTAACGATCCTTGATTTTTTTTCCGAGTGTTTGTTGTTCAGGAGCATACGTAAAGGTGTTTCTAGGTGCCAATTGTGGCTTCTGCAGAGATTGCGATCTCGATTGACCTTTTCAGAGGTCAACGGAGGTCACTGACCTCCGATAACCTCAGATGTCTTTTTTCGTCTTATGTCCGTTTTTATTGCAGTTTTTGTTGCTGATTTCAATTCTTGGATTCATTTTACATGATAATTTGTTTCACTGGGGTCAAGTGCTTCCAAAGGTCAACCGAGGTCACTGACCTCAGATGACCTGACATGATCTTTTTTAATTTGCCAGTTTTTAGGTCATTTTATGATGCTGATTTGCAATATAGCGTCTATTTAGCATTATAATCTGTTCTTTTGCGATTTTAGCTCGTTAAGTTCTTATTTTTTACACATTTAAAATTTGATGACATTTTGGCTTCGACATGGCCTCAGAGGTTACCTTATGACACAGGACCCAAAAATTAGGTAACCCTAGCCAGTGAGGGACAAAACTACTGCGTATCCGTGTAGGGGGTGTGAGTTGGGGGTGATGCAACCATTTGATTTAAAAGCAATACTTTGCCTAATATTTGTGTGTCCTAGAGTCCAGAATATGCGTCAAATGTGCATGAAGTTTGCATTCCAACAGCTGCTGAGACATGCGGTAAAACTGCGCTCCGGTCATTAACCCGGCATTGACTGGGGTCTGATCTGAACACCATTGAGGTCTGATCTGAACACCATTGACTGGGGGGGGGGGGGGCGTTACCCCGGTTATCTTGCGAACTTCTGATCGCAGCGAGACGCGCAATGCGGCATTCGAAAGCGCCCAAGGATGCAAATCTAAAACACGCTCGAAAATATGAATTTGAGGTCACATGTCAGGTCACGGTCAGGTCAATTATAAACAGCGATATATTTTAGTTTATGGGTCATACTTTCCCACCAAGGCATTCAATTGCAACCATAATCACCCAAAGTGCTGTCAAAGGTATGATACACATCCCGCCTGACATAAAATGAGATTGTTTGCAAAAATCAAGGTCGGGTCACAAAAGGTCACCATACACAACATATCTACGAACGTCACGCAATGCATGTTTTATGGATCATTTTACGCGTATAATTTGATAGTGATGCTCATTTTACCACCTGACTTCATGCAAATGAACTTATTGTCAAGCTAAGGTCAAAGTAAGGTCACAAAATGTTTCAATTTGAAGCTGGTAAATATAAATAAAAGTCATGTTTCTAGACCAGTTTTGTCTCGGAAATACAGTGCTGTTTTTTGTCTGTATATTGTCAATAAAAGCAAAAAAAATCGCGATTTCAAAATATAACTCCATGAGTTACCAGTATTTTAGATGCACTCACTCAGTCAAAAATGAATATATCATTTTGAAAATGATTGTTAGAAAATAATGAGAGGTCATCTCGTTAAACATTTTGGTGATCATTTCTTTCATTTGTTTCAGGAGCTACGCACTACCTTAACGGGATCAGACACACATGAAGCTGACCCAGAGACTTCAGAGCGCTCCAGAGCGCGTCTTCGCGGTGGTCATCACGCAGCTCCGTGGGGCGACATCGGAAGAGGTAATTTACCCGGATGTCACCGATGGTACCTTTTCGGCTATTTTGACTGAGCTTGATGTCTTTTAAGTTAGCGACGTAGTTCTGTTCATTTATAATTTGATTCTAGCAGCTATTTGCACACCTGACCCGTTGTAAGGTCAGGTCAGGTCATAAAGGGTCAAAATTTGAAATGGACAAATATAAACACAAAATGCATGTTACATAACCAGCTTGGTCTCAGCAATACAGTGGTGCCATTCATTTTTGGCATCTGGTCTAAAAATACAAAAATATACTTAAACCTGCGCCCCACTGGGGGTGTTTGACCCCCCCCTGCGGTTTTTTCGAGATAACGAATAAACGGCGGCACGTAGCGCCACCAAATTAAAAAAAAAATATCAGAGCGCCGCCTGAGGGTCACTTACCGCCAGAGGAGGCACTCTGACCGGCAGAGGGGGCACTCTGACCGTCTGAAGAGTACTTTGGTCGCCTGATGGGGCACTCTGTCCGCCTGTGGGGCACTCTGGCCGCCTTAAGGGTCAATCTGACCACCTGAGAGGGCACTCTGGCCTCAAGAACCTCTGAAGAACTTCTGAAGTGCTCTAAACTCTCTTAAAATCACGCTTCGTGTGGTCTTAACCCGGCATTGACTGGAGTCTGATCTGAACACCATTGGTCTGATCTGAACATATTCGTGTATGAGCCATACTTTCCATCCAAAGCCTTCGATTGCAACCATACTCACCCAAAGTGCTCTTAAATATATGATACACATCCGGTATGATCGAAAATGAGATTATTGAGAAAGATGAAAGGTAAAGGTCAGGTCACAAAAGGTCACTATGCGAAAAATATCTACGAAAGTTATGCAACGCATGTTTCATGGTTCATTTTACGCGTGAAAAGCGATAGTGATACTCATTTGATCGCCAAACTTCATGTTTATGAAGTAAAGGTCAAAGTAAGGTCAGATAATGCATTTTTTTTAATTGATAAATATTAACCAAGAAGACATGTTTCTAGACCAGTTTTGTCTCAGAAATACAGTGCTGTCATTTACTTTCCTGTATCTTGTCAACAAAAGCCAAAAAAAGCATTTTCAAAATATGACGTCACCAGTTACCAGCTTTGTAAATGCAATCACTCAGTCAAAAATAAAGATATCACTTTGAAATTCTGTATGCAGGCTGGTTGATATATTCTATCACATATCTCCGGTTTTTCCAAATCTTTGAAAATATTGATTTTTATAGACTATTTTTTCCATAAATAAATACTGTTTTTTAATTTTGTAGGGTTCAAAAAATCCCAAAAAATGCAAATCCGAGATAGCCATTTTGTAGCGCTCATTATTTGCAATCTTTTGTCTTTTTTCGGATTGCATTTTGCTCCTTATGTTGCCTTTGTACGGTCTGTTGAAGTTTAGCTGATTTATGTGTAAAAACCGCGTGTAGTGACGTCACCAAGTTCGCCATATCTCAAAAATTTATCATCGATTTTTTTTTAGTTTCGCACTGCAGACGTGAAATCGATGTAGGATAAGGTACCCGAAGTTTCACGTTGATAGCTATAATCGTTCTTTAGTTATGACTAAAAAACGGCAGGGGGCGTTAAACGCCCCCCCCCCCAGTCAATGCCGGGTTAAAGGGACACTGCCACCTTCCCAAAAGTGCTAAAATGTACGCCGCTTGTGGTGCTTAATATGAAGTCATTGCTGCCGAACACGATTATGAAATTTGTTTCTCACAAACAGTGCTCAATTTAATAAAAAGTTAAGTTTTAATATTTGGGCTGATGACGTCATTTGAAGCAATTTCGAGAACAGAGAAAACCTTCACGCTGCCATATGTACGGCTAATGTATGGCCAAATGTAAAACAAGTCGAACTATCATCACCCATTTTTAGTAAAGAGTGATCGTCATCGGAATCAGGGTCCCGTTCAAATACACTTCTCGGAGTACAGATGTCAAAACCAAACTCAAATTTATTTGTGATTCGACCTCGGTGGTTGTTTTAACTTATACTGTGATGTCCTCACCTTAATCACAAGACTGGCGCTCCCTGACCGTCCGCCGGCCGGCCGGACGAGGCGCGCCGAAGCAGTAGCTCGGTCCCGGCAGTAGGGCAGCGCCCAGCGGTGCACGCCAGGCCAGTGCACCCAGGCAGTGCTACTCAGGCAGGCACTCAGGCAGTGCACTTCAGTGGTGCAGCCGAACAACTTATCACCACACTATCCCCTCTCTTGTCTTAAAAACTAAACCTCCCCCCCCATTTCCGTGCCACTCTACCACGGTCCCATTCGCCAACCGCTCGGGGTTCGGCTCTTTGCTTCGCCTGTCACTCTGGCGGCCGCTGGGGAGGCTTGCTGGTCCACGGATTGGTCGGCCCTCGACTCATCAACTTGAACTTCCGGAAGAGTAATCCACAGCTTCGCTATCTGAGTCTGTATCTGAATCATCCCCACTCACAACTCCAAGTCTTCCCCGCTGCATCTGCCACCACTACCCGCTCCCTCTCCTTCTCAGTCTGACTTGTCAGACACGGGAGCGCCGTTCCTCAATCAGTGTTTTAGCTGTCTGTAAAATGCCGTTTTATGACCTGTCTGTCGGAAATTGCTCCTCCCGTTTGATGCGATAACGTGTTCCCTTGGCTGGAGCTTATTCTACAACGAAAGGTCCATCTCAGCTGTGGTGAACCTTTCCCGGTGTGCCTGTGCTTCCTCGGAATTTTCATAAACACAAATCTCCCAGCTGATACGGAGCCATTTCAGTGTTCTTTGACTTGCCGCCACACGTTCCTGCTATTTTCTTCTTTCCGTGCTTGACTTGCCTGTGATGCGCCTTCTTCGAGATTTTCACAAGCTCTCTCGCCTAGGCCGTTCCTGTACCAGGCCCCGGTTTGAGATCTTTCCGTGCGCGTCATTTCAGGAGTACGAGGTTCGCGGCCAAACTGGAGAAAAAATGGAGACCTTCCCGTGGTGGAATGCGGAGCCGACATATACTGAAACCTAACGAGGCCTAGACACAGGTCCCAATTGCATCCAGCCTCCTGCACATTGCGGCGAATCAGGGCACCGAGAGTCTGATTTGCCCTCTCCACGCCCCCATTTGCTTGCGGATGGAATGCACTGACTCTTTTCTTATCAATACCCATCGATTGTGCCAAAAACGCCAAATGATTGTTATTGAATTCAAGACCCCGATCCGTCAGTATCGACTCAGGGAGACCGTGGCGATAGACAACAATGTCAACCAGTGTGCGTGCAACCGTTTCTGCGGATTTGTCTGAAATCGCAGCCACTTCTACGCCCTTTGTCAGCAGATCCAATACGACCAGAACATAACGATTACCCCGCTCTGTGGGCCGCCGGCCGAACGGTCCCATCAGGTCGACTGCAAGGTCCTGCCATGGAGCTGTGGGCTGCGTCGTTAGCTCCAACGGCGCCTCACGACGGTGCTGAGCGCTATTCGAACGTGCACAAACCATACATGCTTATTACAATAATTCTTGACATTCCTGTTCCATTTTCCTAACCAAATTATAGCCCTGCCCTGTTTCAGTAGCTGATATGTCCTTCCTGCCCCGAAATGTCCAAACTGATCGTGTTTGAGGGCCAATACACGGGGAATGAGTCGCTCGGGAACCAGCGCGCATCTCACGCCCGCTCTGCTTACAGTCAGCAGACCACTGTTCGGGTCAAGCACCGGCTCAAAACCGAGCTGTCGCCACCGGCGGCTGTGGGGTCCCCGCCCTCGACCCAAGCGCACTTCGCCGCAGTCGGCTAGCACTTTATTCTTCCTCCTGGGCCACCCTCATTCCGCCTCTCGGCTAACGGAACCATGATCCTGGGACTTGCGATTTGTGCCTGCGGTACCGTCTTGATGTCTGCCGAAATAATCACTCTTGAGATAAGGCATCTGCCATCGTGATTTTGCTCTGCCCTGCGAAAATGTATGGAAAAGCTGAACTCCTCTATCTCCTCTATCCAGCGGGCGTATCGTCCGCGAGGGTCCTTCGTGTTTCTCAGCCATTGGAGCCCACAGTGATCAGTAAACCACTTGAAAGTCCTCCGAGAAGGTAAGGACGAACTTCCTCAAGCAAAAACAAAAGCATATAACTTCTTTATTCTCGGATGTGCCACTTTCTCTCACTCTCTGAGAATCTGCCCTTGGAATGTCAAAACTCACCGGCCTGTCTACTCCGGAATGATCCCTCTGAGACAAAACACAACCAAATCCAAAATCTGATGCATCCGTGCTAACTTCGAATTCTCGCTGCATGTCTGGCAAATGTAAGAGCGTGAACGAACTAAGGGCGTGTTTCAATGCTTGAAAGGCCTCCTCTTTATCCTCGCCCCACTGGAATTTTGCCTTTCCAGATATCCCGTGGAGCGGAGCGGCCAGTAGCTGTAGATGTGGAACAAAATCATTGTAATAGTTACATAGTCCCACAAACTGCCTCACCTCTTTGGTCGTCTGAGGCCGAGGCCACTTTTTGATGACTTCAACCTTCTCAGCATCCGGCTCGAGCCCATCTGGTGATACTAAATGCCCCAAAAACCGTATACGTCGCCTGCATGGCACCACCTTTGTGCTCTTCACAGTCAGACCCGCACTTCTAAATCTGTCTAACACAGCTTGGAGCAGATCCAAATGTTCTTCTTCCGACTTTCCACCCACAATGATATCATCAAGATACGCGGTCACTCCATTCCCAATTAGACCCTGCAGCACATCTGCAATCAGGCGTGAAAAGCATCCCGGCGCCCCCTTCGCTCCGAACGGCATCACCAAGAACTCCCATTTCCCATCCTCTGTTGTAAAAGCAGCCTTCTTTTGGTCGTCCAGTGCCACTGGTACCTGCCAATAGGCCGAGTTCAGGTCCAGTGTCGTGAACAGCGCTGGAACCCTCCAAGCTATCCAGACACTCCTTGACGATGCAGATAGCAGACTTCGGTCAACCCCACTATTGATTCACGGAGATCAACAGCGAACCGGAATGAGCCGTCTGCCTTCTTCACCATCAAGATGGGCGACGACCACGGGGAGTTAGATCGCTGGATTAGCCCTCTGGCCTCCATATCAGTGATCTGCCTCCGCACTGGGGTCTCAAATGGTATGGAGTCCTTCTCGTCTGACTGCAAACCCGGAGGTGACCGCCCTGTTTATGCTTGAAATACGCACGATCAGTTCGGCCCAGCTCGAACAGAATTTGCGAATCGTCCGATACTTGTTTAGCATATCTTGAGTTTGCGACGGCCGGCATCACTATCTACCGCCCTCTTAGATCAGATGTGCGCCGCTCAGATTGAACCGCTTGCCACCCTTGATCGACGCTGGCTTCATTTATCTTCAACCTTTTCCAAAACGGCATTGGGTATAAAAGATGGACGGGTCCAGTCCTTGATTCTCCACCAGATCGGCGATTGATTTTTTTGAACCGGACCGGGCCACACAAGGACTTGAAGGAAACGCCATACGCTCCATCGCTGAGGATGAGATCAAAACATCACATCTCTGGAAACTGAGCCGAAATCAATCCGCCTCTGCCCACACAATGCGTTTCGAGAGCGGCTGCGATCGTTCAAATCAGACACCAAGCGCCTGACCGCTGCAGAGAATTGCCGTCGCGTCGCTTCTCCGAGGCACGCGAAACCCGCCTAGGTAAAGGACCCTCTCCCCAAAATCGACCCTGAAGGACTTGAATAACGACAGAACATCGTTGCCAAGTATCGCCGGAGCGGACAAGTCTTCCACAACCAGCACCTGAACATCGTTCACAACGCTGGACCGATCAAATATGTTAGCTGGAAAACCATACCAATACATTTCAGTGACGATGCAATTGGCTGGCCAACCGGCTGTACGGAAGCTGGCTGGATCGGCAGCGACTGACCCCCGGCAGCGATGCTGACACACACGTCACCATTGCCCCTGTGTCTATGAGCCACGTACAGTCGACCTTGGCTATACGGCCACGTACATGGAGTGACCGGACGCTCTCAGCGTGAGGGCTTACGGGACCTGTTCCCACTGGACGGGCTACCGCAGGCCCCGTGGCGGTAACCCTCCTTAGTTTAAAGCCTCATGACAATCATATTGTGTGTGGCCAAACTCCTGACAGCGCCAGCAGACCACCGAGGCCGGCCGTCCCCGGCCACGACCCACGGGAGCCCGCGAGCACTCCACCTGGCGGTGGCCGAAGGCACCACACGTCCAGCAGCGCATCCGCCTGTCACTGGAACCCGCGTGCTCCGGCCCCACCGCGCCGCGTCCCTCCCCCTGGGCACGCTGCTGCGAACCAGCTGTCCCGCTGAACTGGTTAGAGCCACGTGGAGGCCGCGGCCCGCCTCGCCAAGCACCTGGCGACACCTGGTGTCGGGCTCCGAAACCGCGGTCTCCGGCTACCATCCCGCGGCCCCACGGCGGTGCGATCTCACAGACGTGCGAGCTAATCCGCAAACTTCGTCACGGAGCTGGTCAATTCCACCCTTTTCCACCGCGGGTCCGTCCACGATCTGGTGAACGGGAGCCGTAGAAGGGGACGGGTGAATGGCCTCTTCAATTTGTTTGGCAAGTATCGGCATTTTATCCACGTCGACATTCGGATGCAACAGTTTCAACTGTGCTGACACGTCGGAGGGTATACCATCCAAAAACCGACTCCTTAGGAGAGCAGCTCCCACAGAAGTGTTCGGCTCCGACCCCGGAAATGCCCCACGAAACAGAGAGATAAGATCGGAAAGGAACATACCGTATGTCTTCGGGGAAAGGGGGGGGGGGGGCCCCTGGTTTAACCGGTCCCGGGGGACGGTTTGAACCGCTCTGGTACCAGCTCTGTGACGGACCGAACTCCCGACGCAGCGCCCCTTCAGACTCCCGCACATCCGCGTGTCCTCCTCCGATAGCGCGTCATCACCGCGATCCGCGAAACCAAGACCCATCAGGCCTTCCCAACCGCCTTTTCTTCATCCCCCACCGCCAGCGACAGGCCTCCAACCGCCGCAGAAATCGTTTCAGCTCTCGCCGTACCCCACGAGAACTTGTCCTTTATGACTCCATTGGTACGCCCCGACCGCTGTCACCAGTGTGATGTCCGCGCTCGCTACCTAATCACAAGGACTGGCGCTCCCTGACCGTCCGCCGGCCGGCCGACGAGGCGCGCCCGAGCAGTAGCCGGTCCGACCAGAGCGCGCCCAGCGGATGCACCCAGCAGTGCACCAGGCAGTGCACTCAGGTGGGCACGAACACTTATCACCACAAACTATTGATAATTGCAATGCCTACCACGGAAAATGGCTATCTCAACTCAATCTAATTGTTTAAGGTGCAGTGTCTCCTTTAAGAGAGAAAATAGGGCCCTCGGCCCTATTTCCCAAAGGAGGCACATAGGCCAAGGGGCACGCAGGAACCTTCAGGGGGGGGGGCAATTGCCCCGTTTTGCCCCCTGGGTAGCCTATGATTATAGGATATTATGTATTATCCAAGTGCAGCTTTGTTCAAGTGGACCCATACAGGGTCATCTGATGCCATCCGAGGCAACAAACACCTTTCGTCCAATAACTCTGGACATAATGCAGATAGAGAAGTGCAACTTTCACCAATGTTTTCTCGTCGAGACACGTCTCCTTATATGCAACATGACCTACTTGGGTCACCACTTGACCTTGACCTGAGGTAATGTTTTTCAGTTGACCTTAATATGGTAAAATTTAACAAATTTTAAAAGCGCCTTGACGAGACAAATATGATGGCGTAAACAGTATTGCGTTACTTTTATTAGGTAAGAAGTTATTTGCGAGGATCATATTTCTTTGCAAAAAAATCATCATTTTCGGCTTTAATGACCTCTAGAGACTTACTATTAACCCGCGCCCCACTGGGCCTCTGCATTTCCTTTTCGCCCGACTTGGGGGGTGTTTGAACACCCTCCCCCGTCTTACTCGGCTTCCTTTGGCACTTAGAGCCAAAACAAAAAGCACTGTTCGAACCATTATCACAAAATTAATTTCGGAAACTATTTTCGGATACTTTGTTTTCGCCCAACGTCAAAACTCAGGTCACCAGAGGTCATCGAAAGGTCAAATTTTCCAGTTTTAATGACATCGCTCCAGAAACCCCCAAATATCTTCGGAAACTATGCTATCTAGAAACTGAAACGTTTACAAAGACGAATCGATAGTCCATTTACATTTTCAATCGCATCCAAGGACCTCAAAATTGACCTCAGGTCAATAGTTAGGGCTCTAGAGGTCATTAAATTCAAAAATGATTATTTTGTAAAACATATTTTCGCGAATAACTTCTTACTTAACAAAGATAACGCAATACTGTTTACGTCATCGTGTTTGTATTGTCAATGCGCTTTGCAATTTGTCAATTTTGATCATGCTAGGTCAACTTAAAAAATACCTCAGGTCAAGATCAAGTGGTGACCCAATTAGGTCATGTTGCATATCAGTAGATGTGTCTTGACGAGACAAACACACTGGTGAAGCTGCACTTCTCTATCTTCATTATGGCCAGAGTTATTGACGAAAAGGTGTTAGTGACCTCGGATGACCTCAAATGACCCCGTAAGGTTCCCTGAGCAAAAACTGCACTTGGATCATACATAATGTCCTTTGATAACATCATCCAGAAGGAAATGGACTGATATCGTCGACAAAGAAAGCATTTGAATATTTCTCCATTGACTTTAACGGNTCAGTAGATGTGTCTTGACGAGACAAACACACTGGTGTAAGTTGCAGTTCTCTATCTTCATTATGGCCAGAGTTATTGACGAAAAGGTGTTAGTGACCTCGGATGACCTCAGATGACCCCGTAATGTTCCCTGAGAAAAACCTGCACTTGGATCATACATAATATCATATGATAACATCATCCAGAAGGAAATGGACTGATATCGTCGACAAAGAAAGCATTTGATTATTTCTCCATATACTTATAATGGGGAGATCGCAAAATTGACTCGACCTAAGGACACCGATACAACAAATCCGAGATATACATTTTGTAGATACTAATGATTTAATGTAATCCTAAAAGTTTGATATCGATCCCTTTGAAACTGCAGTCATGGCACGACCGAAAACGTTTTTGTAGGTAGGGTCACTTGACCTGACCTGGTGACCTGACCTGACCTAACACGAAACTTGGAATTTTCGCAATATGGTCCGGAAAGAATCAGTGAATAGTTATGCCAAATTTGGCGGCGCTACGCGCCGCCGTTTTTTCGTTATCTTGAAAAAACATGAAAAGGGGGGTGTTCAAACACCCCCCAGTGGGGCGCGGGTTAACTGTGTAAATTTTTGAGTATATGCACTGATGAATGAATGCCATTAAAATTGATGGTTCATTGTCACATTTGCTGTCTGGTTTCTTCAAAGGATGGCCACTTAACCCTATTCCCTGCGGGGGTAGATTCTGGCTCCGGTAGTTTTTCACCTGCTGCTTCTGAACCGTTACGTCTATCGTTTTGAACTTTTGTACTTTTCCTAGAATTAAATGACGCCTGTTGAGCCAAAATTTTGAAGAAAAAAATCGGCCCAGCAAAGGCGACTCCAGGCTCATGTTTTGGGAGGTCGTTACGAATGCAGTTGTGCGGCGCATACTTCCTTCGTAGTTTGCGGTGGAATAAAAGCGTCAGAAGCTATGTCACTGATATATACATCATACATACTTATATTATGCATATTTGGGGGCAGAGGCGCACTCAGGTATATCAAATGGGAGGCGATATCCTCCGTCAAATTAGGCCCAACTTCAAATTAGTAAGATCATAAAACGCGTTCCGCACATGGTGCCCCCACGTTCTTTACCTGGATCCGCCTATGCACAATATATTACATTTAACAAATTGCAGCAACAAAGCCCACATATGACGTTCCTATCGTCCCAAACATTCACAAACAGCACATACTTTTTATCTGAAAATCTCACCATTTTTTATCCCTGAGTACGCCTATAATTTTTCATTTTGGTACTCTTCCTTTTCATATTGAAGACCATTACATTGGAAGCTCAAAACTGTTTCGTTCATTAAAATCAGTTGAATCACATGGCCGCAATGACCTTTCAGACTAGTACTTTTTGCCCCCTAGCCCCCCATTTTTAAAATAAATTTCGGGGTCCAAAAAGAAAGGTTTCGTCACCAAAAATAAGGTAGTGTTTGTTCTATCGAAATCGGCCAAGCGGTTCTTGAGATCTGTGGGGGTGCAGAATCTGCCCGCAGGAAATGGCTGATATCGTCGACAAAGAAAGCATTTGATTATTTCTCATATACTTATAATGGGAGATCGCAAAATTGACTCGACTAAAGGAAACCGATAAAACAATTCCGAGAATAATAAACATTTTGTAGATACTAACTAATGACTTAAGTAATCCTAAAAGTTTGATATCGATCCCTTTGAACCTGCAGTCATGGCACGACCGAAAAACGTTTTTGTAGGTGGGTCACTTGACCTGACTGGTGAATGACCTGACCTGACACGAAACTTGAATTTTCGCAATTGTCCGGAAAGAATCATGATAGTTAATGCCAAATTTGGTATCCGGCCCGCCCGCAGTGGAAGGAAAACTCCGTTATTGAAATCCGAAGGAAGCTTGTATATTTGTGTTTTAAATTTCCCAAAAAACAAATTCGAAGGACAAAAGGTTGTTACTTCATTTTTAAACTGAGGCTCGATCATTTAAATACCATACTTGCTGCAAAATATTACGCAGAAAAATAATAATAAATTATAATGTGAATTTTTCCCTTCAAGTCACTCGGCCGCATGGCACCTTCGATCGATAAGCTGAGTCGCACAATGATCGCCCTGCAACAGCAAGGTATTTTTAGCACATATTACTGAACCAATGTGACCGATAAAATTATCAGCCATTTGCATACATTATTGCTCACGGGTCCCATTTGACTGCGGCCAGTAAGACGGACCAGAATAACAATCAGGTCTTCACATATCCTGAGCTATACATATATACCCACGCCCTGGTTAACTGGATAAAAGCAGCGGTCATTCAGCTTGAGCGTGACGGGGCATGATCTCTGTAAAATCTCTGTATTTTCAATACAAACACGGCTAATATAGACATGATGCAGTATTCTCGCATACGATAACACGCTTTCATCAAACAGCTGTACACTTTTTCACATATGATAGCCTAAGGGGAAAACATGATTCACTTCACACATCACATATGTAGAACAGAACGTTACGTTTGTCTCTGATTCTCATGATTTAACATTTGTGGCAGCATTAAAAACGGTGCACACATTGAAACGCTGCCTACGTCCTTCAAATTAATAAATGAAACTGTATGAATTATTTTCACTAAATGTGGTCTTCATCTATTCAACCATGAAAAGAGAATCAACACGAGAAGGAAATAGCCGTTTTCACGATGGATTATTTTGCGCAAAATGTTTTAAAACATCTTAAGATGTTTTGAAATGTTTAGTATTGAAAAGTTTAGTATACGATATATTCAAGAAAACAAGTTACTGATTTAGGCGATTTATTATCATATTCAAGAGTTATGGAAACATGAAATGAGCTCAATTATAAGATTATGATACAAAATTGTGTTTCTAAAGAACATATGCGTCAAGAGTCCATTTGTTCAGTTAAGCATACACCATATTAGTTGCTCAATCTGGCAGCGGTCATGGATCACAGGTCTGCCTTCGCATGGCGCATTAATGCGCTAGAAACGATTCGCTGGAGGCGAGTCCATTATGAGTCAAGGGGAAGATGCTTTGTTGAGCGATCAATAGCGTTCCCGAGATAAAAATGTTTCGAGATGTTCTGAAAAGTGTCAGTAGGTAAAGATCTCTGGCATCACAACTAACCTATGCATAATTATCTTGCTAATTACCACCAAACCACAATTTTGTAACATACCATATTCTTGCCAACATATTACAAAATTCTGAGAGACATTTCAAAACAAAAATCGCTTGCAAAAGATGTGTAGTTAAAGATTGGATAAGTATACTAAAACTTTGATACTAAAACATTTCAAAACATCTTAAGATGTTTTAAAACATTTCGCGCAAAATAATCCATCGTGAAAGCGGCTAATGCGATTTTTTGTATGAATCGTAGTACCCGTGTATAGAGAAGGCAAAGCCAATATACAAAAGATACAAAAGAATAGAAGGACGTCTGACTCCAGGCTAAAACGGCATTTTCTTCCAACAGGTTCAAACGTAATTGTCCTCAATTTGTAAGAAATGTTAATGTCATGCACATCGTTGATGTTGAATAGCACAAGTGAGAAAATGATTACCTACAATGCTGCAATATGTCGATTCAAATAGGTGCACATATTAGGTGAGTTCTCTGTTGCTCTGTTATACTATGTTGCTCACTGTTTTTTGTTATTCTCTGACTTATTTTCTACTTTTTATGTTTATTTTACGCAAATTAACTCCACATCGTTCCGTTGAAAAAGTTGTATTTAGCTATGAGCTGTTAATGAAGATATTGTAGATTTGTTGCAAAATGTTACGCCGGTGTCTCTCGTAAACATTTAACATTTACCATATTTTTACACAGGGAAGAACAAAACAAAACAACCATGAGATTCGAAATGTGAATTTAGAACCCCATGATCACAATAGAACAGTGCCTAGGGAAATCCGACAAATTACACCAGTCAACAAGGAAGCCTTCGGAACATATTTAACCTGTATTCAAACCCAACAGCGCTCCACTGCATTATGTGCGAGCAATCGCTCCAACGCTCAAATACAGGTTACAGGAATGCTCTAATATATGACACTATATGGACATCTCATCGCTTCAGCAGCACGCAAGAAATGTTATCTCCGTTCCGCCACCTGTGTGACTCAACAGACACTGTCATCATTTCACTTGACGTCACTGACGTCACTGCTCACGTCCCGTCAAGCAGTACGTCACACCACGGATCATGTCACATCGCGGCAGACGTCACACCACGTATTACGTCATATAATGGCTTACGTCACACCACGTCTTACGTCATATAATGGCTTACGTCACAACACGGCTGACGTCACACCACGTCTCACGTCACACCATGCATGACGTCACTTAATGGCTCACGTCACACCACGACTGACGTCACACCGCGGGGCTGACGTCTCGCAAGCTGACACCACCAGCTGACCTGTTGCAGCGGACCCCAGCGCCGGGGAATATTCTGCTCTAGCTCCCCACTGCGAGTTCACATGTTGCCCGCTGCCAGACATTGAGATGTGTGCTGCGCCGGTTGCCGACTTAGCGGGCCTGTGTCGGCCGCTCTGCAGTTCAGTTGATGTCTTCTGCGGTGGCTCCCAGCGGTGTGCTGCCACGTTATCCAGTCCAGGCCGTCTGCCGTGAACACATTGGAGATGAGTTGTCTATCGGCAGCTCTCTCCTAAGTACCGCGCCGCCGCTGCTGAGGAGAAGTTATCATCGGACGCTGCTGGGGCCAGCCGGCTATCATCGGACGCTGCTGGGGCCAGCCGGCTATCATCGGACGCTGCTGGGGGCCAGCCTCTATTCATCTGACGCTGCTGGGGGCAGCCGGCTATCATCGGACGCTGCTGGGCCAGCCGGCTATCATCTGACGCCGACCAGCGCGGCCAGCAGCAGGGGCAGCTGTGACGCGCCCGGCACCAGGGCGCGGAACAGGGCAGACGGAACCCGTGCTGCATCGCCGCCGGGTTTCACCTGCCGCAGGGCACAGAGGTCAAAGCGTGCAAGTCACGGCAGAGTACGGCAGGGTCAGCCGTCATGTTCAGCCGTCAGGTCAGCATCAGGTCAGCCGTCAGGTCAGCCCGTCAGGTCAGCCGTCAGGTCAGCCGTCATGTCAGGCCGTCAGGTCAGTCCGTCAGGTCACCGTCACCCGTCCAGTCACGTCCAGGCCGTCAGGTCAGCCGTCAGGTCAGCCGTCAGGTCAGCCGACAGGTCAGCCGACAGGTCAGCCGTCAGGTCAGCCGTCAGGTCACGTCAGGTCAGCCGTCAGGTCACGTCAGGTCACGTCAGGTCACGTCAGGTCACGTCAGGTCAACCGTCAGGTCACGTCAGGTCAACCTTCAGGTCAACCGTCAGGTCACGCCAGGTCAGCTGTCAGGTCAGCTATCAGGTCAGCCGTCAGGTCAACCGTCAGGATACCATAGGTCAGCCGTCAGGTCACGTCAAGTCAGCCGCCAGGTCACTTCAGGTCAGCCATTAGGTTAGCCGTCAGGATACCATAGGTCAGCCGTCAGGTCACGTCAGGTCAGCCGTCAGCCGTCAGGTCAACCTTCAGGATACCATAGGTCAGCCGTCAAGTCAACCGTCAGGTCAACCGTCAGGTCAACCGTCAGGTCAACCGTCAGGTCAACCGTCAGGTCAATCGTCAGGTCCCCGTATCAATAACTCAAATAAACTTGAAGTGCTACTTCATTGTTGTGATTTAAGTGAAAACTAAGGAATTCAAGTTGCCAAATAGTTCCCAAATTATATGATAAAACCAAAAATCCGACCTAAACGCATCTAGCAGCGGGTGGCGGGTCGGCAGGCACGTGGCGCCGCCTGGAGGTGGCCGAGTTCACTATTGAGTGACGGATGTGGCTCTATGTGGCGGCGGCCAGTTGATTGTGCAATTTGCTGATGTTAGTTTCTTTATTTTCTTGTTAAGTTACATTAATTCAATTCAGAGAGGTGCTTTAGTTTAATAATTGTATTCTTTTGCACCAATCTTATCATTATTATTTGTATTGTTTTGTTACTGAATGGTAAAAATACACGTGTTGTTGTTATTGGTGTAGTTGTTGTTCTTGTTGTCACGTGAGGTCAGCCGTCAGGGTACCATAGGTAAGGTCAGGTTAGGTGGGGATACCACATGTTCGGTCAGGTCACACCGGGACAGAGTACCATAGGTCAGGTCAGGTCACGTCAGGTCAGAGTAACATAGACTAAGTCAGGTCAGGTTAGTTCAGAGTGATACAGGTCAGGTTAGTTCAGGATGATACAGGTCAGGCTAGGTCATGTGATGTCAGGTTAGGTCAGGTCAGATGATACCAGGTCAGGCGATGTCAGGTCAGGTGATGTCAAATCAGGCGATGTCAGGTCAAGTCAGTTCAAACTACCAAAGGTCAGGTCATGTCAGACTACCACAAGTCAGATCAGACTACCACAGGTGAGGTCAACTCAGGGTTCACAGGTCAGATTAGGCCAGGCCAAGTCAGCTTTGATCAGGTCAGGTCAGTACAGGGTACCACAGGTCAGGTCAGGTAAAATTAGTTCAGGTCAGGCCAGTTCAGGGTGTCAAAGGTTAGGCTTGGGTACCTGTCAAACACAGGTCAGGTCAGGTGAGGTGGGGTGAGCTGGAGTCAATAATCAACATTCGCGGAAACGAAAGGCAAACTGTCAATGAGTCGGTAGCGTTTGATCTTTGGACTCGGTTCTGGTCAGCTGACGTTTAATATCTCGCTGCAACACTGACAGTTGGAATGGGTGAAACCATGGGCTGTAGCTGAAGATATCCGCCGTTCTTGGAGAAAGCGTGAATAATAAAGACATTTGTCAGGAGTCAGACAATTTTATTGGCTACAAATTTATGGCAGCCCAAATCAGAGCTCTATCCGCATTGAAATTCGGTTGGTCAGAATGTTCCAAATAAATTGCACCACATTTGGCTGAGGCATTTGAGAGAATATTAACAGCCACTTACGCTGCGAACACAAATCTCTGTAATTTGTTTTTGGTCGGCTCTCCAAAAAGACAGCGTTATAAATAAATCCCAAATCACCTCTGCAACTTGTGCCTCCAAAAGTCCTAGTCATTACACAAGGAACAACAGTAAGAACAACCATAATTAATCAACCTCAACTGAGTTGTCATTTTCTTCAACATTGCATCCAGTCAATGCCTAATACGCAGTGCGTATCTAATCTCGTCACAAAGGGAAGACCACTTTATCGCAATGACCCTTTATTCGGGATATATTCTGGAATCTATGGACTGGAGACGGACCGGACATTGACCAGACTGAGCCAGCATCGCCACTCTGAACCCAGTCACGGCGCTCCTCTTCGAAACGAGCTCTCACTGAGCCAGCATCGCCACTCTGAACCCAGTCACGGCGCTCCTCTTCGAAACGAGCTCTCACTTAGGCCCAAGTTCTGCTTTTCATGTTCGCTGTCAGACTACGTGATCCATACAAGTTGGTACTGGTGTGATAGCCGTCAGTGCCGGCTACATTGGCCCTCAGACCGAGCCGGCGCGGCCGTCTCGCGCCTTAGCAGCGCCGCCCGGCCGACTCAACCATCCAACTTGGTCGCCAGATGCAGGCAAACTTGGCCGGCGACGTAAGTGCTTTATCACGAACGGGATCGGTGGGTGAGTTGAGTTTAGTGGAGATTAACAGCGCGCCATCGAGTCTCCGCCGGATGGTTCGGTGCGCCGTCAGATGCCGCGCACCGCTGCACAGCGGAGAGGGGCGGGACGGACCGAACGGAGAGGAGGAGTGGCCCCGGCTCACAGGGCTCTGGTGTCCTCAACGCAGGGGTTCACACATTTGAATGTCCGGTATTGCAGCTTATTCATGTAAAGTGGAAAATATATAGCCATCTTATATGTAGTATGCTAAACAAACAGGGCCGTTTGGTTGTCATAAATCACCTGAATGGCCTGGTTAGTGGTTAAGCCGCACAGAGCCGCCCGGGGCTGTATCTGAGCGATGGCCCGCCCCGACTGCCGCCGCTCGGACCGGCAGCCAGGCGCGGCGGCAACAGCGCAGCCATTCGTTTCGGTTAGCCGACGAAATAATGCGTGCTGCGACCTAACCAGTGCGACCAATTGACGATGTTCCGATTTCTCTGCGTCAAATAACTTTCGGGGCGCGCTTTATTTCCACTCAGTGAGACGTACGGCTCTCGTTTGCAGTTCGAAAGAATCGTTACGCATTTCTCGAAACTGAGCTTCCGGTCGTCTAATAAGAATACCGACATCAGTGAATGAGCCGACGTTGACGGATTTTTATTGGACGGTTTGCCTTTAAATTGGGGGTCAACTAGAAGACCCTCGATATTTAGCTTTAACTCACCCTAACGTGTCGGTCGTTGAGATACTACATACAGCAGCTAGGCAGTATGAGAGTGGGCTCCCTCACAACTGACCTGTGAGCACGTGCACCATCACATGGTCGGCTTCGGCGTCAGTCGGCTGGCAGGTGTAGCGTCCGGAGTCGGTCAGTCCGGCCCGGGAGACCACCAGACTGCTGGTGCGACCAGCGGTGGTGGCCACGACCCGGCCCAGCCCCAGCGGCTGATCCTCCTGAGGCCAGGCTGCCGACAGAGGCGGCGAGCGGAGCTGTCAGACAAGATAGCCACGCCGTCCACAGAGAGTGACACCGTGGACAGCACCGCTGGCAGTACTGGCAGGCTCGCGGTGGCCACGAGATCGGTCACAAGGACTGGCACAATACGTTACGGAGAAATTCGAAAAGAAGATGTCAATCCAAAAAAAGATTATTATGTAAGCACATCCAAAGAAGAAAAGCATCTTACATCGAAACGCATCATTGTTGCTTGCAAAAGTCAAGTTAACTCAGTATGGCTATATTATCGAGCTTAGCGCTTGTGCGAGGAACGTACTTGGCATGTGTTTTAACTATCATCAGTAAAGGTATGTTAAATTGCTTTAGATTTGTGTACGCCTTGTGAAGATTACCCGATCATATTTAAATATAAAATAACATCGGCAGAATTTCTCGACGGAATTTCTCCACGTTCAAACAATGAGAAGCAGCCTCCCGAGCTGGTGATTTTATCTGACCCGTTTCCGGTCGCTGCTTCTGCCTCCGGTCTTCCCGACCGGCAACAAATATTAAACGCCTGAAAGTCTTCAGCCTGCCGTTCAGGGTGGCCACATTTTCAACCAGAGTTCAGAGGCCAACCGACTGAGCTACATGAGTGGGCGCTGTCGTTTTTTGCCTCGCCTTTTTGTCACAAAAACTGCTTACTTAAAAGGTATTAGATCTGGCCATCATTTATCATCAAGAGCTCGTCATAGAAGGCAATTTGACCCGCCTGCATGTATAATGTAGATAAAGCGGCCTTCCTGGCAATTACGAGCATCTGCCAGTGCCACAAGCTGTGTGTCAGGCTATTCTCAAGGGAGTAGTTTCCGCGCTGGGAGGGAGGCCAGATCATCACATATATATATATTGGAAAGAAATGCACTTCGTTTTGCAATGATATTTATCTAAAAACCACACTTAGGAGTCAGAAATTAGGCATGTATTCAAACTAACAGTTTCGGATCATCACGACCCCTTGTCAAAGTTTTACATACATGTAATGAATACATGTAATTAAAATGTAATTAAATAAAATTAAATTAACATGTAATTAAAATAACGGGGTCGTGATGATCCGAAACTAGTTAGTTTGAATACATGCCTAATTTCTTGACTCCGAAACTGTGGTTTATATATAATATATATATATATATATATATATATATATATATATAATAATATTTTATTTTATGATAATTTGTTTATATATGTATTTTAATATAAATTATGTTATTTTAGTATATATATATATATAGATATATATATATACATAATATATATATATATAAAATATATATATATAAATATACCACACCACTATATAATACTCAACTATCAACTATATACATCCCTGATATTGTATTGTTATGGGGCAAAACAACCACAGGGCAAGAGGCCCAGTTACGGCTCCACCCACCACACACTCACCACCACACACCACGATAACAGGATCGGCGACTGAACCGCGTTTTTTACACCAGAACATGCTCACCCACAAATTTGTGCCTGTTAGCAGACTCCTATTTCGTGATTAAATCTTGAAGGCGTACTTCTCTTTTCCAATATCACACCCTCTCACGCCCAACCAAACCTAATTCTCAGCGCAATAAATATAAAAGATTGCTGACTCTCCTGAAGGTTGATATCAGACTGGAACGATGTCACGAGCAAATTTCTGTTAACTTAATACAGATTTTCACAATAAACTGGTCGCCTTCTCTTCCATACAAACTACTGTGAGTCGCCGATCCCTGTTATTCTCTTATTCCTGACTATACTAATCTAAGTTCGAATATTAACATTCACAAATATCGCGAGTCCATACGCAGCACAAGCCCGCAATACAAAATAGGCGCAACACATGTACAGTGGTAGTAAATATACAGTAAAAACAGCAGCATAATGTAGCCATTAAAAGCAAAAGTAGCCTGTTAAAGCGCGTAAATCAAAATAAAATAATGACGCGCCTGATGCGCTGGTGGAGGCAAAAGACCAAAAAGTAAAAAAGATATATAAATAAAACCATATCACAGTAAGTAGACAGACGTGGCTCGCATCAGCAGCCCCTAGTCTAAGTAAGTGCCCTGATCTTCAGCGAACTTTAAGATTTCTGAACGAAGAGAGCGCGACGGAAGAAATAAATCAGTCTGAGGGCTACTAATTGTGAGAAAGTTCAACAGTTGTGGTAGACGAACCAGGAAGCCCTTCTTCACGCAGTCCACTCTCCCGCATCCACGAGGTACGTGGAACAGCTCAGGGCGTCGCGTGCGTCGGCCTGGTGCCGATAACGGGAACATTCCCACAAGTTCGACGCAGTTCAGGTGGTCACCAAACACTGAACGCATCAACATAAGATCCGTATGTACAAAACGCGACCTGACGGACGCGCAGCCAAATCGTTTAAGCAGCGATTTGTAGTCGAGTGGCGGGCACGTTGCTTGAGTTTTTGATCCCAGCCAACATCAAGAATCGGTCTGTAGGCGCTCGAGTCTGCGGTAGGTGGTCGATGCAGCGCCGGACCAGGTTAAGCTACCGTATTCCATTATCGACCTCACGTGTGCCTTGTAAGCGGCAAGGGCTGCGACATGGTCTAATCGCGTTCGATGTGCGCGAACTGACACCTGCATTCTCCTAGCCCCAGCATTCGGTTAGCCTTAGAGACAGTGGCGTCTACGTGGTCTGCAAATGTGAGCTTAGCGTCTAAAATGACACCAAGAATTGGGCCTAAAATGCTGCCTTCAGGGACTCCGGATAGTACCGGAGACCAGTCAGAGTGCTTTCCATCGAGAATGACTATATATATATATAAAACACACTTCGGAGTCACAAATTAGGCATGTATTCAAACTAACAGTTTAGGATTATCTCGACCCCTTGTCAAAGTTTTACATAACTGTTTTTTATATAAATATTAATGCGAAACGAAGTGCATATCTTTCAAAAAATATATATATATATATATATATATATATATATATATATATATATATATATATATATATACGGACAATAAGCGCTCATGGGCGTAGCCGCCTCTACGTGCGGTACGAAATGTCAGTACCATTTTTGGCGGGCGCTGAAGGCGTTTGGTATCTAAGTTGCGCCTCCTCCGAACAGTACAGGCGCCTCTGGGAATTGCGCCGTGAGCATTCTTAGAAGTAGATCGCGCCCTAGGGATAGTAAAGACGCCCTGAAAGTTGGACATTAAGGCGCCCCTTGAGGCAAATGCCACCCCATGGAGCGGAGCTGGTGCACTCTAAACCGGACAATAAGCGACCGCACAAACAAACTATGTGTGACGTCGCCCCCAGCAGCGAATTTGTACCATGTGTTGACGTGGCGCCCCTGCTGACGCCGCCGCTGCTGCTGATGCCGGGGCGCCCCGGTATGGGCACAACTACATCATAAGGCTGTGCCATCAGCATTACGGAGATGCGACAGCTTATCCGTTCCCGGTGATTGGTTTTTATGGGCGCGCCAACAACGAAGGCTATATCGCTTCCCGGTGATGCAGCTGTATAAAATAAAGTGAAAATAATGCAAATTATATAGAAAACGTAAGAACTTCAGTCTGATTCAAGGCACTTAGCGGAGCTGAACTGCTATGAGATTATAGGTTAGTGGATAATGCATTGCTTAGGCACAACATCATCCCGGTGCTGTGGCTAGCGAGCGCCTGACGCTGAATACAGTTCACAGTGGTTTAGTATATGGGGCGCAGCCGAGACTTTTAACGTTAAAGAAAATGGCCGAAAGGATAATATTTGCGGGCGCATACATCACCAACTATAGGTTGGATCGGCATGAAACTGGCACACCTTTGCGGAGGAAAGAATGACGATTAGTGTTGTGAAAAATGTGGGTGTCCGCGCGGGACAGAGCAGGCGGCAGTGAGCTATGACTGCGGATCTGTTGATTTTTGGGCGTTTTTCAGTTTTCTATTCACTTCTCAGCAACCAAAGAGACTAAAGGTATGACACCAACTTCATAGCATATATATGAATGTTTCTTCTTCAAATGCTATGTAGATATGATACTGTTCGGATGGTGGCTTTGTTGGGTTATCGAGTGGAAAGCATATAATTTTACCTTTTGGATGCTCAACCTGCTTTAGCACTCCATGGACAGCAAATGAAACGGTATTGTGAACTCAAACATACGTCATCGAAAAGTCCGGACAATGTTATTCCATGTACAATTATAGCTCGGAAACTTTTGTCCATGTCTTTCTAATGAACAGAGTTTTCGTGAACTTATGTAGGATCCAGTTTTATCGAGAAACATACTCTCCTTGGTTATTCTGGCCATAGCGATCGGCAAAACTGAAGGGAATGCGTGCAATACTGGTAGCAATAATCTTATATTTTTAAGGCTATACAATACTTTGTAAGGAAAAATTGTACAATATTGCCTTTACATTTACAAAATACCATATCTAAACATTTTAGACCTGAGAATGGGCTACGCTTGTGTACTGGTCTTTTGCTTAATTTTCTCATTAATATATTTAATAGTATGAGGTTGTGTTTTATTTCTTAATCGGCAACCAATAAGGCAAACCAATAATGCAGTACCCTCCGACTGACTTACATGGCAGCATGCATGCAATCACTAGAAGGTAAAATTATTGGTTATCCAGTATCCACCTTGGCTCCAATGCCTTTCATCCCAGTTTGCAGCTTGCATTAAAGGGAATGTTTCACATTAACATAATATTTGAGTTGAGATGGCCAAGTTGTTGGAATTCCATTGAAATTAAGTATTGATAGAAGTAAAAACACCCACAGAGGTCTTGATCGAAATAAATTTGAGATTTGGTTTGACATCTGCAACAAATAAGGGTGTATAAGGTGTAGCCGCTTAAAAAACCGCGCGGACGTAGGGGGGGAGGGTAAATATACCCCACCCTTCGTATTCCAAATAAACTTGAAAACGTAACAGATAACAACGACGTCACACATATTACGTATTTATGATACCTCACTAATCCAACGAGATCCCAGATTCAAAATTTGACGTCTTCCAAAAATTTTCGCATCCTTAACAATAAGTCTTAAGAACTTTGGAAAGATAATGACGTTATTTGATGAAGTCATGTCATGCCTAGGCTTTTACACCCAAGCCGGTCTGAACTCATTCCGGATTAATATGTATTTATAATGTGACATCCGGTAGATAACAACAAATAGTGCGGTTAAACGGCAAATACGTCACACAAGCAAAACTGTCAACTGCATCAAGATACAACAAGGGAAATATATTTAGTATGCGGTGGCCTATACAAAGATCGAAGCAATGTTCTGGATCTCTCTATTTTAGTTATGTTTTCATTTGAAACCCACCCGCGCCCACTCCAAACAACCAACAAATAACCAAGTTCAGACAGTTACTCCCTCGTAAAATGCAAATTGATTGTCCAACTGGATACACAACGTGCTCTACCGAAAAATAATACTGGTATAAACCTACATACTAAGTATGTAGTGAGGTCGTTATATTTTTTATAAATGCCAACACACACCACATCAAGGTTGTAAACTTACAGACCATAGAAGAATTGACCTTCACCCTAAGCAGCGGCTACATTCTCGCTCCAACTATACAACTACAACATCAACATTACGACCCACTCATTTACTCATGTTCACAGACCTGACTGATTGCTCTCCAAGACTATAAATAAACCAACCCAGAACAATAGTAACTGTACTGGCTTCACAACGGGTTTAACTAGAGCGTCACATTATTTCCAAACAATACAACACCGATTATTCTGCTCTATTTTATCTTTCAGTTTGCACAACTCACTCAACCACCATGAACAGAACTAAGTATTTAATCGCCGCAAATCTTAGTAGTGTTTCATGGACGACTATCACAACATAACGGCACCTACCGAGAAACATGCATTGTTTATTGCAGATTAGTCAGTTTCCCGTTATTTCGACTCCTATATGGAATGTATACCTGAACTCACATTGACTTCTTTTAATCTCGGGAGTTTCTAAGCATTTAGTACCCAACTGCACATGTGATTCTAATAGATATGCTTCAACCACGTGGTGCAAGAACAACAACCTCAAAACACATGGGCTGCTCGTCACAAGGCTTTTGCTCCTTGACCTCTTACGTCAGACCATTAGACCTATTCCACGTCAGGAATACCTAACCTTCGCACGCTTTGCAACATGCCACAACTGCAAAATATTCACTACAATTGTACTCTAACTGTGGCTACAATGAGGCTATACATCCAATCTATGACGCTCTTCGCACGGCTTGTTCAACCATGATGACATTGACCAGTACTTCAAAACTCAAACGCGCCGATAATTAATTGAAAGTATGAACCATTAACTCATTAACTCGAAACTTTCGCCATTAATCGCCAGCAACCTGAACCGTCGCCCACAAACCCTTACGATATGACAATACGGCTAATCTGACAGAAACTAAAAGAATATGTATGCACACTGCCTTCGGATAACTTACGTTTCTATAAGAACGTGAAAGACACTCTCTACCAGATTCGACGCCCATTGCGACGGATTCTTCGCTGACAGCGTCCATGATTGAGAATCTCAGAATAAGGTACAAGACCGGGCGGGTATCATGTTTACCCCCCCAGCGCTACGCGGCGTCACTCGGCTAGTAGAACCACCCTATATCACGCCGCGCGCGAAGTAAACCGACCCGCCGATGTGTCATTCAACCTCTCAGTTAAATCACATAAATGTCCTGAATACCAAGAAGTAACGAAACTGTCAACTGACCTGTGTCTTTACACATAATTGGCCGTATCCTTAAATCCTAGCCAAATACACTCAGTCAATACACATTAACTCTGCCAGCGTTTAAAAGTTCCCTTCTATCTATTTAATACAAATTCCACTTCACATCATCAAGCAGTTATCAACAAGTAGCCAAAATCCTAAAACTTAGGTACTCGATGTACAATTGCAAGACGCACTTTGCTGAGAAGAAACATCTAGTTTAATGTAGCAGCGAACAACACAACAGGATGTGACACGTCCAAATCGTCAAGTTCCATCAGGACAAGCAATACTTACTAATCATACTTGTGCACACAACAAGCAGGACAGCTGATAAACACCTACACTTGGACAACGACCTTTTAAAGATCGATAAGTGAACCATGACCCACTATATAGTCAACTATATAGTACCAGTGAAACCAATGTTCCTTACATACCAACTAGTCTCGCATCCTGTGGTACGTCCTACATAATGCGCGATCTGCCTAGCTTCCTTGTACATTATGAGCCTCTCGAAAGGTATGACCACCCCATATCGCTTGTTTCCCATTCAGCCCTAATAATAGTGCTTAGAGAACATCACCAGAATTAGTATGAGCCGGCTGACAATTTTGGATGGTGGCATGCAGTGGAAGGCGTTCGAGATCCTACGCGACCTATACTCGGATGGTCTGAGTCGGATGACAAACGCCTCTCACGTCCAGCATCTCTTATCAGTCCCCTGAGTGCAATCTACTAATGGCTCCTAGCTATGGTTTGTGTCGGCATAGGAATGTGCAAGTGGACGTAGGAACGGTAGCATCTGTTTCTGACTCGAAGGGAGAAATCAAGGAGACGGCAAGCAATGCTCTATCCTCGAGCGCTCGAGCACAGGAACAGGTAGTCACGTTTGTGAAGCCAGTACTATAAAGGGTGGAGCGTATGTTCTGGGTTGGTATGTGAACTGAAACATTGGGGTTAGAGTAATGCGTTAAGTTGTGTACTAGGTAGGGTGTTAAAGGGAATGGTTTCACTTCTCTGAATGAGAGTTCGGATCGCTGTTCCGTAGTAAAGCGCGAGTGGAGTATCGGGAAATAAATGGTATGAACATGATTGTACATGTGTTGGCTTGGGTATGTGCAGGACTGACGATTAGCTTAGATGCGAATATGTGTGTGTAGCTCATGCAAAATCATGGGTTTCTTCACCTTAAGTGAACTCGAGATTATCGCTCGTTTGTAGAAGTCTAGTAACAAGAAACTTGACTTAAATTGTTCGTTTGTTAGTTTAGGTTTTTAGTGTGGAACTGCTTGAAAGATTCAATGGCTGTAGCTAGTAGTGAGAATGGGTAAAGTTTGTTTTTATATAATAGATGGACAGAGAAACCGTTGTAGAAAGCCTCAAGATCAGCATGGCATTAGTACTATTGTGGTTGATGACTTAGTTGTTATATGTGCTAAATGTACTAGAGCTAAAATGTTGGAAAACGTAAGGTTGCTGACATATACGTGACAACAATGAATTATAAGATGAACGGGAGTGAGCACGAATCCGTGAAGTCCAAGTCCCGGTCGCACTATTGTGCTCGTGAGGGTTGGTATGTGGTCTACTTAGCGCTGCGAAACGCGCGGCCGATGTAGATGGGTAGTGGTAAATATACCCCTCTTATCTTCTGAACCAATAAATACCGCATGGTGTGCTGTAGGAGTGACGCGCAAGGCGGCGATCGTAAAATAGACGTTGACTCAACTGAAAAGCACTCGTGTGTACAGCCAGAGTAACATGGTGAACATCAATATTTTCTTGGTGTTTCTGCTATGTAGAAGATCTGTGGTCAAAATGATATAAATGCGTGTTCAGACGGTCAGGTTCATATGAAAGTTCGAGTTTGAGATGTTAAGTTTAATGGTGATATTTGACATACCTGTCCACTGTATATAGTAGAAGTCCTAGCTTTTACGAGTGAGGATATCTGGTCCATGCAGCCATATATAGGATCCTGTAGAAAAACTGGTAAATAATCTATGCATAGTACAAGTGAGGAAAATTAGTGATCGGGCCCAATAAATGGTCAAGTCAAGGCCAATGCTAGAAAATGTAAGATGCATAATAGTGACGGAGCCGTCCTGTCCGAAGCACATGTACATGTTCGACACGGATAGATGTGTTCTGCGATTAAGCCTGAAGCTTTGGTAGACCACATGTTTTTAAGTGGTGTATTTTGGGCACGTGGTGAAAGAATCCTGTATTAGACAGTTATTTTTTACAAGAAAACCTTGCGTGTAGACTTGCTGCGTATGAATAATGAGTGTATACCCTCCAATAGGTGACTCTGGAGTCAAGTCCCGTTGTATAGAAAAGCCAGGTGACTCAGAAAGACACTATGTGTTAACTGGGAAAGTTAGGTCTATGGAACCCTTGAATCTGAGAGTATTAAATAGCGTAGTGTCCGTTATGTGCTTATGAGTGACGTAGCCGTATGTGAAGGGCTCAGTTTACTATGTTGTGCTACTCTAATTTGATTCTACACGCGCGATAAGTTGGTATGATGAACCCTGGCATTAATAATTGTCATATGTGTAAGTGTGTGTGAGAGTATTATTGACGGAGCCAGTTGTAAAAATCTACGTAGTAATAGATAACAGTTAGACATGATGTTGACTGGGTGTAATTACGCAACTTCTGTGTGAATAAATTAAGTATATCGATACACTTAGGAGCCCTGTTGTGTAGCCTTTATGACTTGACAGCCCTTGTGACTTGATGTGGGTTTAAAGATAGGCCGTAACCTGTTCCTCCGTAGATACCAAAAGGGCTGATTAAAATATAACGGAAATTGAAGCCGATTGTGTTTTTAGTTTAGACTATTTGTGTTGACTAAGAATGCTGCGTGCTTTCGCGTGCCCACCTTGCTTGGGTAGGTATATAACGGGAGTCCGATTTTGTCGATTTAGACGCTTCGGAGTTTCTTCTTAACTAGATTGGATGATGTTGTGGGTTAATATTATATACGTACCTGTTGTTTAGATATATAATATACGGCGCGCACGTTGGTTGTTTTATGCCAGATATGCAGTTGGACTGGAGAATACGTGTTCATTGGTTGCAAACTTCGTTAATACGTGGACCTGTTTGTAGTTATTTAATCGGTAGCCGTTGTGTGAGCGCCAGTTGCAGTTGACTGGATGGCGGGTTAATACGCACCTGTGGTGGGTTTCAAAAAGTAACTATATCCAAGGAGCCAAAAAATTTTGAAATTGTAGACCATGTGCCGAGAGTTGAAACTGTGATTGCGGTTTCCCAATACATCCCGATCCTTTTGTAGTATATAACGGTAGCGCGGTTTGTGTAGCCAGTACAGTTGACGTATGTGTAGGGTATAATAGGCGTACCTAGAGTTGTCCCAGTATATAACGAAGAACGTTGTGTAGCCAGTAAATTGTTGTTACTGATGTTGTCCGGCGTTAACCCGTTCGCCTTACCTGCAGGGGGAATCCGTGCAGTACCGCACACGAAACTGCAGAGTGGTTTTGGATTTCCCGCGTTTTGCCCCCCCCCCGTAGATCTCCAAAACTTATGCCGTTCAACGTAACGAATCAGCGAGGAAAAATCGGGTGTGTTCTACAATTGGCATTGATCTCTAGCTTAACAAGCTCTAATCGAAAGTATTTCAGTCTTATCTTTTTGAGTCTGCCATATTCAGATAACACAATTGCCGCGCGACCCAATACAAACACAGTTGGCATTCAGCCAAAACAGCGTCAACGATTTTCCGACGGTCTGTTAATGGACTCTTTTAGGACTCTTTTCCCAAGTCCACCGATATATCTCTCTTGAAATACCTCTATTGATACCTCTAAGGAAAGGCAACCCATCGTAATTAAAAGACGGTCTAGATCTCGATAGACATATTGAAAATTTGCATATCGACAACCAATGCCTCAATAATTGAGTTAGCGAGCTCAGATCACAGTTCGTTATATTAAAAACTATTGCCAAGAGTGCGCGATGAAAGCGATTCAAAAAAATACTGTTTAGCAAAAACAGTTTTCGGCTGTTACTAATAGACTGATCACACTTTAGGTTGAAAGCATAGGGAGTCAACATTTTGACGCCATCGTGTTTTGTCTCATTTGCATGCTCTAGCTTTCGCAACAGTGATATGGTGACCTTTGGTCAGGAGTTTTCAACTTCACTATATTCGACCTCAGGGCGTCAGAGGTCATTTTGGTGACCCAGTAAGAGTCATGTTGCATAATGGGGAATACGCGCGCCAGACGAGGATAAAACACGATTAGAGGGGTGGCTGTCAACTAATCGTCTCTATGCTCTTTTCTATCAAGAAGTTATTATCAAATCATTGGCTGATGACCTCATATGACCTCAGATGACTTATAGAAATCACTAAGCAAACAATTGCCGACCTCGATCATTTAGAATGAGCTAACAATAGCATGATCTTTTGAAAAGAAATTAGCCTGATCCAATTCATATTTTCTGAAAGGGATAGCATTGTTTAATTCCCATTCACTTATTAATTGGGGAGGTCAGGGAAATTGACCCTGGACCTTTGGTCACCGATACGACAAATCCGAGGATATAAGAATTGTAGGTACTGATATTTCTTATGAAGTTTCACTGCAAGTTTTCAATAACTTATCGAAAAAAGACTTGTGTGTTTACTCTTCGCCGCCACCCCAAACCGCAACACCCATTTCTTTGATAAGGGTGCAGGTGCACTTGACATGAACTTGTGACCTGACCTGAGATGACACCCGTAAATGCCAAAAACTTTTCCAAGGTTGTTAAGTGCAGGGCTACCCCTTATAGGTAATTGATCGCCCACAACATAGATTGTGCTGTGACACGGATAGGAGTTTGCGACGCTAAGAGACCCGCGACCGCAACAGTCTCTTTTCAACCGTTCTACTCTCATCTTGTAAAAAACTCCTGAGGGGGGCGAGAAATCAAAACACGCACCCCATGACCGTGCGCCACGGTGTGTAATACGTACCTGCTGTAGTATATTAACGGAGCCGGTTGGTGCTTGTAGCCAGTACTAGCCCTAAGGACACTGATGTTTCTGCGGGTTTACAATACTCACACTGATATGTACGTTATATAACGGTAGTTCTCCGTGATGTAGCCATAGGACGAGGTGCACTATATTCGTCATAGTGGTCTACAGTAGCAGGCAGATATGGCTTGATGGGAGCTCGCCAGCCTTCTCTTCCAACTCAAACAAACATGCTCTCCAGGTTTGCGTGGTCTTTATATTATTAAAGGACACATTCCGTGTATCTAGAATGACCACACGAGCCTGGTCTAATGTTCAACCTGAGGCAATGAGTATCCCGAGGTTCGCATGCGAAAGATGTGCGTCGTGAACTGCGAAAGCCACAATAAAGTTCATCATTTGAACTTGCTAGTAATATTATTCAACTCGATGTAACGACACATTGATTGCATAGATTACTGAAGTTCTAAGTCTGTGCAGGAGTCCTGAACGATAACCCTGAAGACTGAGCTCGTATCGGACATTCCATTAATCGGAACTTCATGATTCTAGAGCATAGTGATTGAAGCACTTTTCGGCATGTAACAAGCCTCGCGCTCGATACCACGGCACAACAATAATCCCGACGCCCCCAAATCAGACACACAATTGAAATTCGAATTATAGAACGTGAGAAGTACTTTTTTGACTTAGCATACATAATTTTTTTTTCTCCTATTCAGGTCAATATTGAGTTATTTAACCGAAGGTCGCTTATTCGTTCATAAATTGGATCCAGAATCATGTTGCGGACAGCTTCAAGATATAGATGCGAAGATACAATCAACAGCAAGTACATAGTCCAATGGACCTACAATTAGTTTATAGCGTAGGCCTCAGTGCATAGATTTGTTTAAAATGAATTGTGCTAAGACCAAACATGAGTTTCGTAATATACCTGACATAATGATAAGGTGCTTAATCGCACTCGAAAATATGAGATGCGCTGAATGACAGCAGCAAAAGTGTCGTAATAAGCTGAATTGACACCAGGCAGATAATGAGATGCTCTCGCGACGACCAATTGGCTCAAAATAAGCCCTCCGATCTGGCCCGCCCCTCGCCGGGTACAAATTAACATAAAATAAATACAATATATTTGGAAGAAACTGGCAGCAGTATGTGTAAATCAATTCTTAGAATGTATCAAGGTAGTTGGTTTCCAAAGATGTCAAGCCTTGAATGACATTGGAATGCAGCTTTCGCTACCACAACTATAGCTTCTCTCGAACTCTATTTTGAGTGACCCTGCCTTGCTATTTTTATGAAATTTATTTCCTGCCACTGCTGCTAGTTTGTGATAAGGAGCTATAGAGATGGTAGTACCAATTAAATGATCCCATAAAACACACTCCCAATTAACTTGATCGTTTGAGTCGAACATTATAATTTACCAACGCACACGTATCGATCTGGCTCATTGGTGGCCGATTGAATGAGAAATCACGTCTCGGAGCTCACGGACGTCCACTTCCGGCGGCCGGAAATTCGCCGGAAACTCTAACGACATCATTGGCCGCGTGCTAACGGCCGAATGAAGGCGGGAAACTGCCGCTAACCCGATCTGCCGGTCACCGCCGGGTCTCTCATCCGACGCAGGTCACTGGACCGGACTGACGACCTAATGGGGCCAACTGACCCAACCCACATAACACAAACACATGGTAACCACATGGTAATCATGAGGGCTGCCCACCTTTCCCACATGGTGACCACATGGTTTTGGAAGAAGTTTCCACATGGTTACCATATGGATTATGGACTAGCACCCCACCTTCTAACCTCCTCAAACCCACATGGGGCCCATACGGGTATGCTCATGTCATCCCCATGTTCACTTGTGCCCACCTCAGCTCACATGGGAGTTGGGACCCATTATAATCCCATGTGCAAGCCCATGCCCATGCTGAGCCCACGTAGCCCCATCTTAAGCCCATGTGGTGACCACATACCTACGTGTGTTATGTGGGAAGCCAACTCCGGGTGAGCGGGCTGCCTATAGTACCGGACCTACTGACTAGTGCAACCGTCGCTCCGCTAGGGACGATCTGATGATATCTATACCAGCAGTACACTCTTGTCTACGTGTTCCTCGTTATCTCGTACAATATATCCACCCAAAAAACTTTGAAAACGGTACCCATCCGTCAATGGATCACCGCAACACGTCGAAGGTATCGTGGTTTGAATCATTAATATTGCAGTGAATGTGCACACCAGCGCCACCTGGCCGCCACCTTGCCGCCACCAGCGCAACGTCATATTTGCTTGCTGCGCCACCTGGTAGCGTGTTCGACTAGCACACTGCCGTGCTTGTAGCTCAAGCTCCGCTTAACAGATGGCGTTTCATACATCAGACACTTTTCCGTGTTGTTTTTCCAAACAAAGACATTATCTTAACTTGCAGGACAGTTTGATGTTGGGAATGAGCGGGAGCATAAATACACACGTAGATGACTGCCAATCTGAAGAAAAAAATGTATATTCGATGATCGATGCCGATGCCTCAAGCCTACGGAAGATTTTGAATCAATAAAATATATAAATTGAAAACTTTGTGCGAACAGACAGACAGACATACATTCTTTAAATAGTAAGTTTCGACGCCAGTGGACCCCAGGGCCCGATCTGACCAACTGCCGGGAATGTGTAGGTACGGCGTGACGAGGATGAGGTGCTCAGAATGCCGCACTTCGGCGGCTGCACGCGTTTTGCTTGTTCAGGCTCCTGGCTCATGTTCGGGATAGCTCACTCGGGAGAGCAAGGCACTGCAGGTGGGGATGTCCCCGACTCGTTTCCGGATTCACAAAGTTGTGCAGGCCGGTGCACTAATATGCATTGGTAAGATGCTGTGTGATTATGGTATTTGGTAAGTTGAGCCCAGCTGCGACCACAGCGCACCGCGCCTGACAAATGAGCATCAGAAACAATCGTGATATCCACTAGTCTTGATTGACCTTGACTGCCCTAACCACTAGTCACAACATTCGACTGACCCCTGTTGCCTTGATCTCCTGTAACCCCAGGTGACCCGCAATAACCCTAAGTGACCATGATTGACCTCGAACAAGCACGAATAACCCCGACTGACCCTGACTGACCCTGTCTAACCCTGACTGACCCTGACTGACCCTGACTGATCCTGACTGATCCTGACTAATCCTGACCGACCCCACTGACCAGGTTGACCTTTGCGGTGAGGTTGAAGGCCTGGCTGATCCTGACCGACCTGACTGACCCCGACTGACCTTGGACGGTGAGGTTGAAGGCCTGGCTGATCCTAGGCTCGGTGCTGACTTGACACAGGTAGCGTCCCGAGTCGTTCAGTAGCGGCCCCAGCAGCTTCAGAGTCCAGGTGCGGCCAGTGTTGAACGCCACGAACCGCTTGTCTCGCGTGAACGTAAACAGACCCGTCGTTAGGATGTGAAGGTCCCGCTCCCTGATCCAGGAGACCTGCGGCAGGAGACAGGTCACACAGGTCAGGTCAGAGATCGGGGTTCACACGGGTCAGGTCAGAGGTCAGAATGTGTAGGACCCGCTCCCAGATCTAGGAGACCTGCAGCAGGAGACAGGTCAAACGGGTCAGGTCAGAGATAAAGGGTCGCACGGGTCAGGTCAGAGGTCAGGGTCACACGGGTCAGGTCAGAGGTCGGGGTCACACGAGTCGGATCAGAGGTCAGGGTGCGTAGGTCCCGCTCCCAGATCTAGGAGACCTGCAGGAGGAAACAGGTCAAACGGGTCAGATCAGAGGTAATGATCACACTGGTCAGACCGATATGCTATCACATCACGGCTCGATGGAGGGGAGATTATTGGGCAGATAGTGATTGACCAAATGCAGTTCAATCACAAGCTCCATACTGGCAAAGTATATATGAGCGCAATCAGATTCAGTTGGGACGTGGCAGGCTGACATATGTTGTCTCCTAGAAAACATTTATATCGCAGATAACATAGAATGGGTCTTCAATTCCATTATACCAATTCAAACCACGCAGGAAATATACACCCTGCTTACCCACAAGGTCCTTTGGAGTAATGTATTTCAGCATAAAACCAATCTACATTTCTTAGATTGGACACAGCGAGTAGCGCCGATCGTGATAGTATGTAGCACACTGGCGATCTGAAATCCCCAGCTGACCGTTTGCTGAAATGCATGGCGTTGCAGCGGCGGTGGCGCCTGCTGCTGATACTCGCTATGGCCAGTAGTGGAGAATTAATGGCCTCCGTATCGACGCCTAAGAGTGGGTTTGTTCAATCGGGCCGCCACCGCACCGAATTTACATTCCGTCTCTAAACAACACGGCGCGCGGCCGAACGTTCATGGGCCAGCAAGTTTGCTACCCGGCCAAGAGGAAAGCGTCTCTTAAACTGTGAGAGTCGCACATATCCCCGAGTGAGATGTGGTTATGTGGTTCACTGCACGGCATGCGAGATGACTCAAGTGCAATCTGGATACAGATCATCAGAGGTATAGCCCGCGCTCCATAAGTGTCGCAGTCCATAAGACGTGGTAGCATGCATGGGCGTAGAAACTTTTTAAAGTTGGTGTGGATTGTCAGTGATGTCATCTGTTTTTTTTTTCTCCAATTTTTGTCCACTCGTCTTTTAAATGGTGCAAAAATGAATTGTTATATTTACACGTACACTCTAAATGTACACATGGACCCAAAAAAGACCATTCGATGATCAAAATTGCATCTCTCCTACAATAAGTTGGTGTGGATTTTCCACACCAACTTTCAAGTTGGTGTGGAGCTTTCCACACCAACCACACAAAAAGTTACACCCATGGTAGCATGCGATAAAGGAACATGTATGTTTATTTATTAAGCAATAAGCATGCAATAAATTAACGCCATAAATTTAAAGTCTGACGCATTAACATTTACGAAGCAGCATTTGTGAAGAAATTAGGAACAATAAAGGTCAGAAGCCGTTTATAATCCATGTCCTGAATTTGATTAACATGCATGTCAAGAACTGGAAACGATGCAAATTAGTAGTTGTGCGAAATTCCTATGATGTAAAAGGATTTGGTACCTTTTAAAATACATTAGTTAACCCTTATCCCCACGGCCAGAATTACTTTAACCTGCGGGGGCAGCATTCTGCCTCCCTCCCCAGAGATCTCGAGAACGAATCGGCGATTCCAATGGGACAAACACACATTCGATTCGTCATGACAGACATTTGAGACCCCGAAATTCTTTTCTTGTTCAATAATGGGGCCATTGGGCCAAAAATACGAGAGAAAAAATGTGTTTTTGTTAATGGTCATTGCGGCCGTGTGCTAGGACCGATTTGCATGCACAAATGTTTTTGAGCTTCACAATGTTACTGCGACTTCAAAGTGTAAATATATGAAAGTAAAAGTACCCAAAACAAAAGTTAAAAGGCGGATTCAGGAATTTTTTTCGGATAACAAATATGCACTATTCGTGATTTTTTGGGACGATAAATACGTCACCTATGGGCTTTTTCGTGGTAATTTGTTAAGTGTAGTATATTGTGCAATAGTGGATCCAGGTTAACATCGTGGGGGCACCATGTGCGTAACGCCTTTTATCATCTTACTAAATGGAAATTGGACCTTATTTGACGGAGGGTATCGCCTCCCATTTTATGTACATGAGTGCACCTCTGCCCCCAAATATGTACAATCCAAGTATGTATGATGTATATAGCAGTTACGTCGTTTCTGACCCACTTATTGCACCGCAAACTACGAAGGAAGTATGAACCGCACAACGGCATACGAAATGTCCTCCCAAGAAGATAAGCCTGGCACCGTCTCTGCTGGTCCGTTTTTTTTCCTCTAAATTTTTTGACACAAGACACGTAATTCAATTAAAGGAAAGGTCAGAAAGTTTCAAAACGCTAAGTGTAATGATTCTGAAGCGGCGAGCGAAAAGCTACCGGGGGGGGGGCAGAATCTGACCCCCGCAGGGAATAGGGTTAAACAGAATCATTCTCTGCAAAAAGGAATGTAGCTATAAAATTATATATATATATATATATATATATATATATATATATAATATAATAATAAATATATAATATAAATAAATATATTTATATATATATATATATTTATATATAAACATAATGTTCTAGTTAGATTGTATCAAACAAATAAAATAATATCAACCACAATCCACCTGGATTCATTCTTTTCAAAGCTCATCTCATGATGGCCTTCGAACGTAACGAGTTTATTTATTTAGCTTAAAGGGACACTGCCTCTTCCGGATGATATCGCAAAAGCATGCTAAAACAAGTATAAGGGACTAAATATTATTTTTAATTGTCCTCTTATGCCCACCAAAGCAGCGCGAAATACCAACAAAACTATCATTATTAATTTATTCATAATAAATATAAAAACGGTTTTGCGATGCTACACACCACGTAGATAATATGGCAGCGAGTTGAGCGACAAATTCAGCGCAGTCAGACATTTCCGTATTTGTAAACAACACTGTACCTTAAAACAATGTAAACAATCCGATACCAAAAAACATCGGCTGAAGAATCTTCAAAAATAGTTGGAGCTTACAATTCCTTCGTAAATGTAAAAAAAAAATCGGAGCAAATCTTTCCTTCGTCTGGGCAAATTTTTCATTCATGCCCATTATTGAGCTAAAATCAGGCATAATAAGACATGAAATGTTTGCTGACATAAATTTGGGTAGAATCAAGAATGCCTAAGCAAAAATATCACTATTTTCCATAGTTGCACAAGGCTGCAATTAATTGATTTTGGTAGGCGTAGTGGTGGCAGACTCGTCAAGCTCATTGGCTGGAAGAAAACTGAACTTTGAACGATGATATTGGGGCACGTGGCGCGAATAAAAAAATAACTTTATGGTGCTTACTGCTTATCAAATCCGGTTGTTCTTAAACTTATCACATTTTTTCTTTGAACGGACAGTGTCCCTTTAAACATGAAAAATTTGTTTCATGAAACAGCTGATATTTGTGTCACCGGACACAGTCCTGTGATGCTGAGTTGGCCTGTGCCAGTTTCGCTGCGATGCATTGTTTCCAGTGTGTTTCATGGGTCGGGTGCACCCATGGGTGCCCACTCAATTCTTCCGATTGTCTGGGCTGGGTATGCATTTTTTCAACTTGCATGGAGTACGGGTGGGGCATGGGTATATACAATATTTTCTAAGTATGTCAATTGCCGTTATTCTTCTTAACTTGACCAGCCAGATGTTTAACCAGTGAATAATGCTAATAAATTGATATAGACACTTCAACAATAAATCTTGGCATTACATGAGACAATAATCATGGTAATTCACCTACAGTGGTGAAAAGATTGAAAATCCCAATCATGTCCATCCCAAAGTTCTGAATCCAGTATGACAATGTTGACGAAAAGTGTTTGATGAGTCAACACGCCACGCAGTACACAGGTGCGTGATAATTATTTCTCGTCGTTTAGCATGGCAAGTAAATATGTTAGAATAATGGTGCAAATTTTGTGAAAAGTAATTGATCTGCTTAATATGAATGCAGCCTACCGGGCATGGGCCTCAATATTGATGAATTTGAATGGGTTTGAGTCTGGGTCTGGGCTTGGTGTTCATAGGCTTCGGCTGGGCTGGGCTTGGGGTCTAGGCACCCATGAAACACTATGAATTTGTTTCCCCATTCCTCTCACCCGGCCTCACAAAACAAGTTCAGACACGTCACATTGTTCTGCAGAGCTGAGGTCCGGGGTTAACTGAGTTAACTGCAGAGCTGAGGTCCGGGGTTAACTGGGAAGGTCAGTGACCTGCTGGTCTCCTGATTATCTGATTATCTGATTATCTGATTATATGATTTTCTGACCTTCTGACCTTCTGACCTTCTGACCTTCTGACCTTCTGACCTTCTGACCTTCTGACCTTCTGACCTTTCTGACCTTACTAGACCTTCTGACCATAATAACATAAGACCTTACTGAACCCATTCTGAGACTATATCTAACAATACAGAACCTCTGGACCTGCTGACCTTCTAGAACCTTCTGAACCATATCTGCCTTATCTGACCTTCTACCTTCTGACCTTTTGACCTTCTGACCTTCTTGACCTTTCTGCCTTCTGAACCTTCGACCTTTCTGACCTTCTGACCTTCTGACCTTCTGACCTTCTGACCTTCTGACCTTCTGACCTTCTGACCTTTTCCATATCTAACCTTCTGATCTTCTGGCCATCTAAACATCGAGTTCCAGACTCTGACGCCGACGAATGTGTATTCAGAACATAGTCGCATCACATTGCCGTTCCCGTGCCCTTCTCATCTTTTGGAAATGCCCTGTTGGATGAAACATGAGATGTATATTCGATATGCATGACTGCGTGAAGATCAAACATGTCAAGGCGAGAGGAGGAAACACTCAGATTGCTTCCACGCTGAGTAACTACTACAAAGACGCAATGCAAGTGTTGGATACATAGTTCCAGGACTTCTAGGCAGCGTATTGTATTCTCCCTCCGCCTTTGCCTTCGCAGACTGTGAGGCGAATAAGGCGAATTCGATATAACGATCAAGCGATGTTACACAGGAGTCTGTGGAGTTTCCATAACGGTATAAAGATAGGTGGGTTGATAGCCTCATAATCTCTCAAATGAGGCTCTTCCTGATGGATGCAGAGAGTAGGCTGCTCGAAGTAAAGGATTAACTTATTTAAAAAATGAAAAGAGGGCACCCGGAATGAAATTTAGGTATATCTTCAGATACACATAAGTTAAAAACTAGTACCTAATAGCGAGACGTTGTTATAGTAGCGTAGCATAACCGTCTAATAGCGATATGACTCAAGACAAAGCAACACAAAACCCAACTACGGTTTGGCATGGTATGGCTCAAAACCAGATGAGCTCGTTTTGAAGTCACAAGAGCTCCACAGATGGTATGTACTCTCGCATTATAAAAATATTCGCTATGCATAACCTCAGAAGAGTAAATATTTAATTTTTTACCGAAGGACAATGGATGTTAGTGTCATAGCTGCAAACCAGTACCTGCCACCACTCAGGGTAGCTTTAGCATACTTTTGGCACATTTTGGTGTGCCCTGCTTTCATTCAGGCCATAAATACAAATAAATATAACACAAAATTGATGGACAGCCTGGTGCTAATGCATGGTGGTTGCTGGGTTGAGATTCTGTACATTCAAAGTTGTTGTTTTGTATTATTACCAAATACCGAGGTGGCTGAAGTAAGCCAGAATCGGCTAACTTTAACCACTTCGCGTTACAGATCGGGTTTCTAGGAGATTTGCAGGCAATAATTGATTATTTCTGCTCCCATCGACTTCAATTGCAATGCAAATCTTTAATTAAAGATGTGTACATTTAAAACAAACATGAAAATATGGTGCATGAGTATGCTCTGACAATCATAAAATGGTAGAATCAGAGATGCAAAAAAACGGTATTAGTATTGGTATCAGCTGGTATTGGTAACAGTTTTACGAGGATAGCGGAACAACGGTGGCGTTTTGGGCATCAATTACCCACATTATGTGTGATTCTTGATCTAGGATTATCTCAGGTCAGGTCACCAGCCCAGGTCATGTGACCCCACCTCTAAAAAGTTTGCGGCCGTACCTACAACTGCGGTCGTACCTAAAGCCACAGTTTGTGATCGACTGGTTTCAAACATACATAATTGAATAAGGTCATAGGTAGGTACTTACAATTCGTATATCTTGGATTTCTTATATCGGTGATCTAAGGTCGGGTCAATTTCGTGACAACCTTATTATAAGTTTGTCAATAGCTCTTGACAAAATAAAGATAAGGGATTGAAACTGGCACCAATATATTTTGTCTCGTCTAGCCACAGTTCCATCTATGCAACATGACACACTTGGGTCACAACTTGACCTTGACCTGAGGTCGAATTTATAGGTAAATTTAAAATTGACCTAAGCTGGCCAACATGAATATGATGTAAAGCGCCTTGACAAGTCGAGCACGATTCCGTCACAATTATGTGCCGCATTATCTTGGTTAGGTACAAAGTTCTTCGATGACCTCCGCAGTCTAAACTATTTATCTGAGCTAAAATTTGAAGTAACCTCGGTGATTTAGTTGAGCTTGTGAAGAGCTTTCAAGTTTATTTTCCTTTTCTTCCTAGCTATCACAGTTTTCTAGATATGTGCATTGTGCAGGTTCCTGGAGCGAAGTCTTAAAACGGGACAATCTGACATTTGGTGACCATTGGTGACCTCAATATTGACCTGAGCCAAACAATGACAAGAAATAGTTTTGACATTATTTTTGACGTGCTATCGAACGGTCTTTTTGAATGCAGGCTACTCTCAATAGAACCCAAATGCAGCGCCCCCCCCCCCCCCCCCCCAGCACGTCGAAGGTTAAGACGAACGCCGGCACGGCGCAGGTTACGTCATCTCTAACGCTCGTTAGATTCATCTCGATCGAGCTAAAATATAGTGCTATGAATACAATGTCACCTGTGAGTTTTGAGACGTCGAGGAGTTGCTAGATGTCGATCAGTTGGTATAATTGGTGTGCATATGTCTCTGAGTTTGTAAACGACAGTGGTATATAAACTGAGTACATTATTGATCTTGTGATGCAGGACAGCTTGAAAGGTGAAGCACATACTCTTTCCCGAGGCAGTTTTTATCAAACTGAATTTGCCGTTTTCTTAACCACTGTCTTCCTATTGGAGCATGTTACCACAAATAAAACAACATCAATCTTACAGGTTGTCATTACTGTCATGCACGGCCTCCAAGTTCACGGGGATATCAAGATAGGGAATAAAATCGCAGACACCCATATACCTACCGAGCGCATAGTTGTATGTTCTTCCGTTGTAAAATGCTTTCGTTTTATCCCTGTTGCTGTCTCACTTTTAGCGACGACTCTCGGATGCCAAGCGAGACCTGTCAGTGGTTTCAAATTAAACCCATTGTGTTTGTTTCCGGAGTTCTGTGATACTCTAAGCGATGCGGCGTTACAGACCCGGCTCCAATCGTGCCAAGACAGTTGTTCAAAGCAGCGCCCATACATTTAATGTCCGTCCTTTGACTACTCTTTCTTTGCTCTTACGCCGATCATGTTGGCTGATATAAGTTTCTTCTTAAGATCCACATTTTGACGTTCGCTACTATCCTCCCAAATCTTATTCAGTGAACAATTATATAATCTTCTAAAGAAGCTATTTGACAAATTACTTCGGTATACTTTCGCGGCAATACTGTCTCTTCCTACTCTTCAATCCATAATTACCTAGTGTAATCCACCCGTGGGTCACAATGCCATCTTTTTCCACACCGAGGTCCACCACGTCGACCAATCGCTCGATACATACCTATGTTTTTATCTTCTTATGCCTCAGGGGTTATTAATATTCCTGTGGTGTGCATGGTACTCGCATGCTTATCTCTCCATCTCCGCTGAAAACATGGCGACACTGAAGTTCAACCGTGAACACTTTTTTAGTTAACGCAAAGACATAATATCTAGTAGATATATAATAATGCAAGACTAGGAGAATGACGATAGTTCACGATCTCAGCCATGATCTCTTCAAATTAGCACCATTTTCACGGTCAAATGCTATATATTCTATGGCTCACCTCAAACTATACTGGCCCAAAACTTCAGAATACTTCATTAAGGCCACTTGGGGCGATTATTATTATATCTTTTGAAATTCTCCAACAGATATTGCATCGGAAATTTTTGGATGACTTAGATTACACCGTGGTGTTCTGCTAATTAATGTCAACGAAATGACCATCCCATTTACCAAGACTGTCACTCGCTGATGCCACACACGTTTGAGATTGCAGAAAAACTATATAAACAAACTCATCATGTCAACTGTAGTAGTATAACTCTTATTCCACACCGGACTATCCTCTCTCTTTTTAATTAATTCTATACACCAGCAACCATACTCGCATTCAATAACAAATATCACCTGCTCATGCTATACAAAAATAAAATTTTTAAGCCGCTCAACACTCATACATGTTCTTTCTTGATCGAACTTCGTATTTGGTAGACCGTTTAGTTAATGCCTCAAAGTTGAGGCGTGAACAAAAACGCCAGGAGGCTGGTATCGCTTGGTTAAAGCCCTGCTGGAGGCTGCGTCCCCTTCCTACTACGGTCGTAGTTTTTGACATATTCGAAGGCACTGTTGTATGGTATGACGTCCTCGGCACAGCACGCGGGCGCCGGCGCGGGAGGGGTTACATTCACGCAGTCCTATTAGTAATAGAAAGGTATGAAACGCACCCGAGCGGATTATATCTACCCGTCCACCAGCTTTCCGCATGCGCACGGTACCGACGGACAAAACGGCTACCCATTAGCTATCTTTTTTTAATAATTACTCGAGGCCTGGTATATTAAGCAGTAAGGGTAGAGCCCTAATCTAATGGCATTTGGGGATGGATACTTCAAATCACTAATCTGATGTGGAAATGGAAAAATTTAGGAGCTGAGTGAGGAGAAATCATCGAAATTTGAGATGAAGCGGTTGAAAATTTTTCATGATGGGGACATATATGCATTCTATTCTGGTGATCAAGATTTTTGGACGCCCTTATGTTGGACTAGATAAGGTCTTCCACGGCAGGAAAATCCAATAATTGGTATCAATGCAACCAATATAAAGTGCTAGTTGAGGAGATCTACATATGACCGGCAAAACTTTAAATGGAGACAGCATATAATCGCTTCTTCAGGGTCTATGAAGTCAGCCACTAGCCAGCTCCTGTATGTATGTACGATTGTACATACTGATTTTGACGCATCATGTACTCAGGACATAGCAGTATGTATTTCTTAAAGCTCCGGCGTAGGGTTTACTGACCAACACATTGGAATAGATGTGGCGTTGAGTGAGTGACTACACTTAAATCACATTAGTTGGAGGATATTCAGGTGACAGATGTTCACACGGAGGCTGGCTCATATGGTTGTTGACTTTTCAGTGTGCAGGCCAGACTGACAGACACTATTGCCTGCGCCTGAAGAAGCGTTCAGCCAGGTTACAGGAGTCTGAGGGGTCCATCTTTGAAAATTTCATCACTCATTCGATAACCTCAAGTTTGCCCTTTTGGAAAGAAATGCAAGTTCCTAAGACTGAATGATTTTGAGGGGGAGTCGTATTCCATGATATCTCGTGTTTGAAATCCCATATTCCTTCCGGCAAGTGAACGACTACCAATGAAGGACTGGGTTAAGTATATGTAATTATGTATTGTATATGATATGGCCTTGTGGTAAGCGGTAACTTCTCTATGGTTGTGACAATTTCTTACACTCTCAAAACCTAAAGAATATTCTAGACCATCGTAGTTAGCTGCTCTTACTGTGCTGCTTCACTAAAATTATAAAGTCATAGGCCACAAAGTTTTCAGTTCAACTTAATTTTACAACCACTAAATGTATAGAGTCTTATTTAGTGCCTGATATACGTTTGGGAATAAACATAACATGATCCATGGCCTTCTGCTGTTTTTGGAGAAAACTAATGGGATCGATATCGGATTTTGTATATCTCGTTCCCGTGCTTTCCTTATGCGGGTTGCGCTTTTAGAGCGGGGTGTATCCCTATCTCGCGTAACTGGACCACCAACCTGTCCAGTGACGTTTAATTTTTCCCAGCTATTTCACCAATGGGGTCGCTCGCGTGCAGAAAATCTCCCGGAGAAGTGAGCGTGCGAGTGTGTGAACATTATAGATAGAATCGCGTGACACAATAGATACTGAGGACGGCCGAAATCTGAGGCCGCGACAATCTTATATCTGCTGCATTCGATTCGTTACTTATCTTTTTACAAATGGTTTTAAAATTTTTCACGTTCTAATTTCAGTGGATCTCTGAAGGGCAGCAGCTATTTACTAATGCTTACAACTTTGGCAACTACTTGCTTTGGATGTTTATGTTTATCTTAGTGTTAGAATTAATACCAGAAGCGGAGCTTTCCTCGCCTTCAGGGCGGGGCGATCTGCATTTGATACGATAGTGGTGTTGGTGTCGGTGTTGTGGTTTTGGGCGATTACTCTTGTATCTGGTGTTCAGTGTGTTAGGTTTCTCTTGTGATTCAGCGCAATGAAAAGTTCTTGAATCAGAAGGGTACTACAATATTGCGCACAACAATTACTGTTTTTCTCGAAAAAGAGTATCGAGACACGAGGGGAACAAGGTGAATTAACGGGTCGCGGCAGACCCATGCCCATTCTCGCTAACATTTTTCCGTCACAACTCCACTGTAACTGGTTCTGACTGCGCCGAGTTATAGACACAACAAGATATGTAATCATAATACTGCTTAAGTTGATTTAATTAAAAACAAGGATTCTAACGCTCATCCACATCATGTTGTACACTTGTCCACTTTTTCAGATTCACGTTATATCCACCCAACCAGCTATACTCGCAGTCACCTTCCATTGTCAGTTCGACTTAAGCACCAACCTAGATTGCCGAAATAAATATAACCTAAATCCCAATATTGATTACGACACATTCGAACTAACAATTTAGAAATTAACTCACCCTACAAGGATACAACTTCTACCTGCCGGCCACGATATTGTTTCAACTAATATACTACCTCGTCCCTATGACCATTATGCTCCTTTAGGATTGGCTATGGGACAGCTGAGTGTGTTTGGTTCTCGCTCTCCTCGATTTCTTGCCGACAAAGCTCATTAGCCCTTAGCTCGGGCTTACAACTCGCTTTCAATTTACTAGAGTAACTATTTAAAAAGCACTTCTGTGCATTATAGCAGCGGCATCATGTTACCGGTATGCTCCCAATTTCGCAATCTAAATCCCTTAGTATGTGCACACAAATTTCATTTGCTCTCACTCGGATTTTGACCCTTAAGGTTAGTTTCTTAGTTCAGAGTTTTGTCCTCGACTCGCAAATTGATTCACCGTACATTTGCAATTTTTAACAACATATTTGATTTTAATGAAGCGACTAGCCATGCCCTCGACCATGATTTTTTACCGGGCGGGCGATAATTGTAGACGTTTCACAGGTGACGGATCTTCGCTCGAACGCTTGTTCCGGCCACTCCCATCTTGCGCGCCTGAGCATCGAACACCTACGCCACTGGACGAGGGAGGACACGTGAGTAAACAGCAACCTAGTGTATAATGGCCTTGGTTGGGTGCGATATTGAGGAGGTGTCCGGCTTCACTGCATTTTGTCGAGCTTTTCTGTGTAAAATTTTATGCACGTGTGGAATTGAGAAAAATTATGAAAATTTCAGCACGTAGGTCTCATCACAATATGTACGTGAATTAACATAAACCTCTAAACACACTGTGAATTACTATGTCTCCAGACCACATGCTGATGTGATTTCGTTTTGTGTCGAACTTCCTAGGCGTGGAAACATATTTACATTTCCAGATTTTTTAGATCAACATTCTTTAAAGCACAGTCACACATTGTAATATCGTCCGAGAACTGGAAACAGCGGATCTCTCTCCATATACCCAAAAGATACAAAAGCCAGCTACACAACATAAACACCAATCATCGACCTCGTCTTGAGACTGTAATTTAATTTAATACTCTTATCGCTTTGGTGGCGCTGTAAATAAATGAGCCTCCCTGATAACACCAACCACTGAGAAATGCCTCAAGTTATCAAGCTGCGATGGCTTGATAACAACCACTCGTAATTAAAAAAACGAGCTACCAACTGCAATTCCATCAGAAGAGTATGCATCGAAATCCGGTGAGATTTTCCGGTATGCGAAAATGGGTTAATGAGATGGAAGTATTTATCCAGATGCTACTTCCCCGTGCCTTATTTTCGTTATACGCCCCAGCGAAAACTATTCTTGCTTACTCTATTTTAAGGTTCCCGTCTCGAGTCATGCTTCAGTAATGGCGAGTGATAATCGCTTCATGCTTCACTCAGACGTGGCTCCCTGATATTATTAGGTTGAATATTCGCTACATTCTGAGGTATATTTCGTGATACATCCTTGCGGGACCTTGTAAGGGATTAGACACACAACAATAAAACCGAGCAAATAACACACGCACACACACACACACACACACACACACACACGCAACAGCCAGAAGCCAGTTCCACTACGCAGCAGCAGCAGCAGCGCAGCAGCAGCAGCCAGCAGGGGCAGCAGCAGCAGCAGCAGCAGCAGCAGCAGCAGCAGCAGCAGCAGCCACACAGCCCAACAACCTGGCGCACCCCGCTCATATCACCTCGGAAACCATCAGCGACAAGCCAGCTGAAAGTCGCCCCGGAAACAACTGGCATTGATCACTGTCAGCCCTGCCGAGAAGCGCCGGCATTGTGCCGTTACAGAGCGTCATCGTCTTATCTGCAGCCCAGATGGCGAGAACCTGGGACGGACTATGACAAAATAATGCTATGTCAAAACTATCACTTATTATATGTCGCTGTGTATTTTATAAAAAGGAGAGCGAGAGAGAGAGAGAGAGAGAGAGAGAGAGAGAGAGAGAGAGAGAGAGAGAGAGAGAGAGGAGGGGAGAGGAGAGAGAGAGGAGGGAGAAGAGATGAGGGAGAGAGAGATGGAGGAGAGAGAGAGAGAGAAGACGAGAGGAGAGAGGCGAGAAGAGAGGAAAAAGGGGCAGACGAGGTAGAGAGAGAGAGGAGAGAGAGGAGCAGAGAGAGAGAGAGAGAGTAGCGAGGAGAGAGCAGCGAGAGAAGAGAGAGAGAGAGAAGAAGAAGAGAGAGACGATAGAGAGAGAGAGAGAGAGAGAGAGAGAGAGAGAGAGAATCCCCTCGGTGATGTTTGCGGCACTTTAAACGACGGGTATTTGTATTCGTCGGGGAAGAAGCCGGAAACTACGGGAAGGCCCAGCTCCCTGGATGCTGCTTCTACCAAAGTTTAACTCATGTCGCTATGGAGGCTACCGGCCAGAAATGCTAGCAGGCGCGGTTTGATGCATGCATTAGCCCTAACTTTTCCTAATTAATCCTCTTAGAACCCCGAGGATCTTGAAGCTTGTGTGCTCTATGTGCTTTGAAGTTGAATGTGAAATGTACAGTGCCGGTCACAGGGTTTACGTAATGTTTATCAAGTAACTGAAAGACCATGTTCTATAGCGACCCATGTTCATTTATAACTGCCTATATGATCACATATCGTCATGGTCTCCTGGATGTGATCAGTCGCATTTCAAGGACATCAAAGTAGGTTATCCTCATTACCTCATTGGGTCATTGGATGTTTATTTTGCTATGGGCGAGGTTCGACCAGATGAAATCAACGAAGACTACATATGATTAAGTACACTAAACAGTCTGTCCACCCCTGTAGCTCAGTGGGAGAGCGCTGGACTTCTGACTTATCCCGGTAGTGGCAGCCCGGGCTTGAGTCGCTTCGGCGCTCGCTATTTGCTTCTGACTGGGATGGCCTGCGGTCGGTGGCAGCGGTCGCACTCAAGGCCAGGTAACGTCAGTAAGCGGGGCCGACCTTGTCCAGATATGTCGGGCACGTACAACTTTCGTCTCTAAATTCTGTCAGCCAACAGGAATTGCACGATCGGGTGGTGGGGTCAGGACCTGCGCAACAAGCTCTGGTTAGCATGGGTCAGGTCCTCGGCAAGTCATCCACCCAAAACATTCGGACTAAATTTATATAAAAAATGTAGAAAACATGAATTAAATCGTTGAGTTGTACGATAAATAAATTCATTGGCACTTTCAATAATGAAGTTTGTCATAGACTTGGCGCTACGCGTCTTGCTCATGACGAACTTTGACAATTGGACTTGCCAATGAATTATGCACATATACAATAAATGTACAGCTATGACGAGTATCTAGCTTGTTAAATAGTTCGTTATCCTTTTGGACGATCTTCATTGAGCGGAATATGCAAGCTAAATTTGTCTCTGAGTACTGGTATCTGGGTTAGCATCTCTGGTGCAGGTAATATTTTGGTGGTTATACATCCCTGGTCGTTAACCCTTGGCGGTTATATTTTCATTCGTATTCATAGAACTGGCAAACAATATAAATCTTCCTTGAAGTGTGTTGTTTGCCGTTGCATGCTACCGTTTGTTTTACGCCCTGCAGTTTCCGAATTTCTGGAGCCCTATCAGTGAATGGCATTGTCGGGGCTGGAAAGGGGAGGTTGGGAGCGGTCAGCTGACCCAGTCTCCACCCAACTCGCCCTTGAGTGTACCTGTAATACAATCTTTATCCGCCTGATATGTAACAAGCTCGGCCGGGTCCGCTTATATTCCTGCCTTCTTTCGGTCAGATGACCGTCCACCAGTAGAGGGTCGACTAAACAGGCTCCTAGTCCTATATGCTGATGCTGAACCTACTCCCTTGCAGCTTCTGGACCGTCTGCGAGCGCACCACAGTCCCAGCGCCGTCCATCGTGGGTATCTCAACGTGACAGGAACATCCCGTAAATCACTAAACAGCGCGAGTCATGCTCACGTGGTGCGTCCCACTCAAGTTCAGTGACAAAAGACGAAGCAATTCTCTCTCGGCCCAAGCAAGACGTTTTCAACAATCGGCCGTCATTTTTCTTCTAAAATTGAGCGTCGATTGAGTGATGCGCTCATCAGTCGCCGTGATGGCCGGCTCCCGAGTGTCCGTCTGCCCTCTGTGATCAGACTGGTGCTGACCCCGCTGATAGTCTGCGCTGCTCATATCGGCTGGCCGATCAGTGCCCTCGTTCCGTCGCCGGCCAAATTGCGCTCCCCTGGCCTGCGACGAGTGCCAGCTCGGGCCTCCTCTGCGCCTGTCACCGCCCCGGAAACACGCGCGGCCGCTCGTCTACGGTGGCCCTGGCGCGGCGGTCCTTCCTGGAGCGCTCTGGCTATCGCTATAAAAAAAAATCATGCCACGTCAATACCGTATTTCCGGCATCAGCGGAAATGATGTTATGTCTGCTGGATAACATTGGTTTCACTGATTTTCGTTGTGGTAACCAATTCGTTTTGCGCCAAAATAATTATATAATATGTTATTGCGACTATTGTAATGTTGTATAGAACAGCTCTTATCGAAAAGTCACCAAGTCAAAAACTGATGAGTTTCTTTTTGACATCAAATGAAACTTGTACTGTCGAACGTAGTTTGATAAGTTACATTCTTCCGATAACATGTATCACGCTGTTAGAGATTAGCAGACACTACGCCTGTATGATATCCATAAATTGTGTTCCCTTCTATTTTTCCGTTGTCGGATTTCTTTCTCAGACACTCCGAGTAGCATTGTCAGTCGTCTGACATCAGATCCGCAGAGAGCGAGGACTGGCAGATGATCTCAGAGACTAGAGAGAGGGCGGAGACCAACATCCGATCCCAGACTCGCGGAGAGAGTGCGCGGGGACCAACAGCGTCCACCGGCCGCTGAGCAAATGGCACGGCTGATTGATTATTGACGTCATTAATCTCTGCTGCTGCCCGACCGTGGTGGCTGCGGCGAGCTGTCACCTCCCCCTCCCCCCGATCCTCTCCCCCGCCCCCGCTCGCTCGCCGTCCCCACCGCCGCTCCAACAGCGCAAACAAGTAGATGGCTCGGCTCGTATTTGCATTCGAGCCGGTGACTGTTCACAGCCGACAACGCCAGAGCTGATATAGTCACACGCGGCTCTATATTCAAACGCCGGAGATGCATAGGTCACAATCGGCCACCAGCCACAATAACACGGCGGATGCATTGTTCTCAGGCATGACGTGGTATTGATGAATACAAAAGGATACATGGATGCTGGAAAATGATGTTTGTATGTTAGGCTTGGTTCGTTTTGTCTTCTTAATATTTGTTTTCATCACGTTAAGAACATTGACACAGAAGACAAGTGAAGCAAAAGGTGAAAATGTAAAGGCGTCTAAGTGGGGTGCTTCAGGCGGCAGCACACTGCGCATTCAGCGCCTGAATCACTACCAAATTCAGCCTCGGAAAATCGCGACGACACCGCGGAATAACATCCTTGTTTTAGCAGATTCAACGCTGTCTGCTCGCGAGATTCCGCCCCGTCGACCTGCAACCTGTCACATCCTGTCCCTACAGCCTGTCCTTACTCGCAACGCTTGACGAAGATGTTTTTTTTCGACGAAGATGCAAGTTTAGAACCACAATACTTTTACATAACAAATTGCACAGCTCTGCAAGAACAAGCTGTGCAAAAATAACAGTATACAGTATACAAATAACATCTTGCATATATTCGCCACTGTTAACCTGATCAATTCTTCCTGCCTGCAGTTCCGCGGCGTTCAGTCGCGCAAAAAGCTGGCAGCTTCTGAAAAAGCTTCTTCCAACTATTCCACCAGCGAACAATCGGAACATTTAGCTGGCGTTTTTCATCGTTCCGGCTGCCGCGGACGTGGTAAATCCCTGAAAATCGGCAGAAAATCCTAGAGATACCGCAGAGTCAGTGCGCCGAATATCAGTGTGCTGCAGCCTTTACCGCTCTGCCCCCCCCCCCATGCTGGCCGGTTACAGGACACTTTGGCGAATGTCATTTTGGCGAATGCATTATTGCCGAAGGAGTAAGGACACTTGACGACTGTCTTTTTGACGACATGTGAATATGCCGAATGCTAAATGGCGAAGTGGTTTGTTGTCGAAATTTTTTTTGCGCGTATGTAAAAATGTTCTAAATGTCTTTTTGGCGACATGTAAAAAAGTCGAAATGTTCATTTTTGACGACATGTGAAAAGTCGAAATGTCTTTGTGACGAAGTCATTTTGCGAATGTGGAAAAGACGAAATGTCATTTTGACGGAAATGTGATTTTGACGACATGTGAAAAGATCGAAATGACATTTTACGAATGTGAATATTTGACGGACATGGTGAAAAAGTCGACATGTTCTTTTTGCCGAATTTAATTTTGACGACATGTTGAAAAGATCGAAATGTCATTTGACGAACATGTTGAAAAAGTCGAATGTTTTTTTGCCGAAATGTGATGACGGAATGTGGAAAAGTCGAAAATGTTTTCTTTGCGAAATGTTTCTTTTTGTCGACATGTGGAAAAATCGAAATGTATTTTTTGCCGAAATATACTTTTGTCGAAAAAGGCGAAATATAATTTTGTCGAATGTTACTTTGTCGACGTGTAGAAAGATCGTAATGCTTTTTTGCCGAAAAACATTTTGTTGACATGTGAAAAGCCTTGATGACGAATGTTATTTTTTGTCGCCAACTTAAATATTCGATTTTTGCTTTTGACGAATCACGAATACATTTGGTGCACCCCGCAGCAATTGTCGTCATGTGTCAATGGTTGATTACTAAGTCAAGTGCCTTAAGTTAATGAAATATTCCGTTTAGGGAAGTTATCGATAGCGCAAGCATAAATATATTGTGGGAATCTCCATAATTAAAATGTAACCACCTAATCTTGCTTCTGAACTTAAACGCGCTCATTCATTTCTTGCCAACCAAGTCATCGCACTGGTTGGTGAACGCAAATTTGCTTTCTGCCTTGGACAATAGACATGCACCTCTAAAAATATATGACTGGCCGAGGCCGAGGCTAATTTGCGAGGCCGAGGCTGCCGAGGTTAAAAGTAAGATTCCTGCTTAAACGGTAGCATGGATGTGTGTACTTAATACAAGTAATCGTTCGACGCACCCATTGTTTTCCCACACATATTTGTTGGGAATGATGACGGGCGCAGTACAGACTAGCAACACTGTCTCCGTCGACCTAGGCTGCGTTTTGACCGCATTCCCGCGGGGATTCCAGGGATTCCACCGGGAAAGTGGAACTTCTGGACTTGCTTTCCGCGACGAGATTTCAGGGAATTTCCGCTGGGGACAGGGAAGCTGTCGCGCCGGTTGCGCGGTATTTAAATGTAATACCTCCGATAAGTAAAGAACCTCAAAATCAAACATTCAGTTGTTATGAGGGGCGCAGGCAAGACCTTCGGCCAGGGGTTTGGGATCAGATTCCCTTCGGTAAAAGTGCGAAAAAATATATTACCAAGGACTTAAGCTACTATGTTTTGTAGTGCTCCATCCCTAAAAAGTCGCTAACAGGGACGACGCAGATAAGCTTTTAGTGTGAAAGTCGACCGAATGGGAGGACATGTCCCCCCTTTGCCCCCTGGTTAATATCTTGCAAAACATCAGATAAGCTGTTGCTTTTTTCTGGGTCTAAATTAAATCAAAGGTCAAATCGGGCCAAATGTCACAGTTTTGGGGATTTTACCTCTGTGACGTCACAGGTCAACAGCAATGTGTCTGAAGATCTGCTTGGGGATGAAGATTAACATTGGCTACCAAATGGCGTTTGAATCGTCCCGATCTGACTGTTGGTTCCGAAGATATCGCTTTGAAGACCGCGATTATGGCCGCCATTTTGAAATTCAAATCCATATAACTCAAAAATTTACCGACCAATTTCGATTTTTTACGTCAAACGATCCTCTATTGTGTTGCCATAAATGTCGCACAAACACCACCGCCCTGCGCCGCTTCGTTTTCGAGATATTCACGAAAAACATGTGTGGAGTGCCCCCCTCCAGTGCGCTGTTATTATAAACCTTAATGCATAAGTACACTGCCGAACTGCAGTGTAGCAGAGCGGTTACAGGATGCTTTTTAATGACAAAAGAACATTTCGGCAAAAAGACATTTCGATCTCTTCAAATGTCGGCAAAATGACATTCGTCAAAAAGACATTTCGACTTTTTCACATGTCGACAAAACAACATTTCGGAAAAAACACATTTCGACTTTTTCACATGTCGTCAAAGTCACATTTCGGCAAAAAAAAACATTTCGACTTTTTCACATGTCGTCAAAATGACATTTCGTCAAATTGACATTTCGATCTTTTCACATGTCGTCAAAATCACATTTCGGCAAAAGGACATGTCGACTTTTTCACATTTGTCGTCAAAATTGACATTTCGTCAAAATGACATTCGATCTTTTCACATTCTCCATTTCAAAAACACATTCGGTCAAAAAGCATTCGATTTTCACATGTCGACAAAATGACATTTCGACTTTTTCACCATGTCGACAAAAAGTATTTCGACCATTTTTACATTCGGCCAACAAAAACATTTCGACAAAAGTACATTCGCCATTTTAGCATTCGGCATATTAAAATTGTTCGTCAAAAAGACATGTCGTCAAAGTGTCCTTTCGACAATATGCATTCGCCAAAATGACATTCGTCAAAATGACATTCGCCAAAGTGTCCGGACACCATGCTGGCCACCCTGCAGTGCAGTACTTACCGCCCTGTCCCCATGCTGGCCACCCTGCAGTGCAGTACCTACCGCCCTGTCCCCCAGGTTGGCTACCCTGCAGTGCAGTACTAACCACTCTGTCCCCCAGGTTGGCCACCCTGCAGTGCAGTACTAACCGCTCTGTCGCCCAGGTTGGCGACTATGCAGTGCAGATGGGCCGGTTGGTTGGTGCGACACGCCACGAAGCGTGCCTCCGATGACGTCACGAACTCGGGCATCTGCGACGAGGTCTCATTGGGCGGCCTGGCAGGTGGCTCCGCGGCCGACGGAATGTAGGGTGAGCCTGCAAAAAAGTAACTACGTGTCAGCCGTTATGACACGAGCAATCAGCGTTCATCCAGTATCTGCAAAAACATCGTGCTTCCTTACAGCTTGACCTTGCTTAATGTATTGTATTGGCAGCTTGCATAATACCTACTGTCCATCTCGCAACGTGCTGCCGATGGAGTACCTCGCCAAAAAAAAGAGACTGAAGCATGCTAATTCAGCCACTTGCCGGCATCACAGCCTAAACGTCATTGGACTATGGGAAACAATTGGGTATTGCATTTTGTCCTGTGCAAATAATTGCATAAAGGCGATCAATTGATCAATTAATAGCCACATTTGCCATCAATGCAAAGGGTGTCAATTAACACCCTATCAATCTAGATACATCCAGAGCTCACGTAATATTTTGTTTGCTAACCGCCACCCAAGAGCGGCTGACCCCCTTCCACTATCCTCGCGACTCACAGCACCATAAGTTACCACCTGCAAACATAAAAGAGGAATGTGAAGTATCAGACATGATAGTTTTATTCGTAGTCAATGACAATCCAAACAAATACTTAAAAACAAAGTTATAGTATTTGTTTGGATTGTCATTGATTACGAATAAAAAAAAAGATAGGAAGTCACTGCAGTCGGCACTCCAAGCTAAGAAGTGGAAACAAACGTAAATAACATTTATAATAGAAGAATGCCCAATGTTAGGTATGGTAACATTTAATCAGAGAAGGCAAAAGTAGTCATCGTTGAAGACAAATCAATGACAGACCCTTAATTGAATCCCATTAAGTCATGCATTTACACATTCATATTGCATACTATGGTTAGCAAAGGATGCAAGGCAGACATTCTGGGGGCTATTCCTGGTCATTTTCATTCATTTGTATGCTGGGTCATTTTTAACATTAAGATCACATTTCAGTTCAAAGGAGAAAACAAATATGCAAATGGAGGCAGCTGGGAGAGTAGGTACGTGCTATATTTTCCAACCGTGTTGTTGCAGTGGGTCCATGATATCATAAGGTGTTTTGTTGCATATAGTGGATGTGCTGCGAGTTGCATATTGCATATGTATTATTTAGTATGTAGTATGTACTATACATGAAAGTCAAAGCCGTCAGGTTAGAAACTGTGCTATTCACAGATTTACAGTAGTCATGGGACACAGTATTATGTATTCGAGTCCTGTTCCACGAGTAGATGGTGGTGTTTCTCGACTTGACATCAAATTTGAACAGTATAAAACGATATTCAGTCAGATTAACCCAGAATCTGCTTTATGGGGATCTAACTTACCATTTAACAGAAAATCTGTCCTCCTGTCTGTCTGTTCATCATCCAACTTTTTCCTTATACGTATCATGATTACGACATGTTATGCAGCTTCGACACATTAGCATCGAAAAGTATCTAAGAAATTATTTTGCAGATCGCATGACAACATGTGTGTATATTATTTTGCTCCCTACATTTCCCAACAACAAACCGTCCTCCTACAAGGAAAAATAATGTCTGACTGTGTTATAAAAAATAACACGACACAACTTCCACCGATAATACCGTCCACCCTCTGATGAGAGGAACTTTAACTATACGCAACCAACGAGGCATGGGTTGCGGTTTGTACACACCAGCACCACCTATATAGAATATGCACACACCAGCGACACCTATAGCACGGATAAGGGGTTCAGCAGTAAACGTAAAAAATATAGTCGTTCGCACCAAATTGAAAAGTCTTTAAGTCACAAACCACGATCCCTAGACGGGTGAGTACCTCGGTAATATGACTAATAAAAAACGTACAAATACAGTCAGTATGCATAGATCGTTCAGCGGAGCGGACGGGTAACCACTTGTGGTGGCTACTTGTTGTTTCCCATTCTCCGATTTCAGGTCGAACAATGCAATGAAACATATAATACTTTTGTAATGATTCCTACGTGCAAAGCCAAGGACTTACAGCTGTTGAGGTGACATTCAGCTGTTCAGCCATTCAACCATTTAGCTGTTCAGCCATTCAGAAAGTCAGGTTGAACAATGGATGAAGGTGTGGGTTGAATATGCAGAGTGCGATGACTTTTAAACGTATAATTTAAAATTTATTGCCATTTTGCCGACTGGCCCATTGTATAAGGAATGGGCCAGTCGGCAAAATGGTTTCGTGAAAAACGTTTTTGTGAAAAGTTTCGTTTTTAACGTTTCGTGAAACTGTCAAAGGCAGGTCTTAATCAGGGAACGTCAGGTCATTATTTGAAGTTTTGCTTTTTAACCCACGCCCCGGTGGGACTCTGAGACAACTTCGCCATGGTGGGGGTCACATTGACCCCCATCTAACTCGAAAACTAAAGAGAACAGAAGGAAACAGAAAAAAAATTTGAAGGCTCTTGACACGGGCATTCGAAGTTGTAGGGGGATTTTTGTCTCAGGTTAATATTGAGGTCATTAGGGGTCATCAAAGTTAAATTTACAAATTTTAGAACTTCGCTTCGTACAACCCCAAATATTTCGAGAACTATGATAGGAACAAATGGAAAGTCACTCAAAAGCTCTTGAAAATGCAATCGCATCTAGCGTCCTCAAGTTTGGCTCAAGTCAGACGCTAAGTCTCCAGAGGTCATCGAAGGTCAAAAATGTAATTTATGGTTTAACTGTTTTTCTAAAATAGCTTTTACCTAATCAAGATAGTGCAATGATTTTAATACCATCGTGTTTTTCTCGTCGAGGCGCTTTAAAAAAATATGAATGGTGACCTGGTTAGCTCAACTTCGAAATCTGACCTCAGGTCAAGGTTATTTGGTGACCCAGATAGGTTATCCTGCATATGAGGCGACGCAGCTCGACGAAGCACACAGTGGTTTCTTCCACTCGTCTCAATCTGTATTCTATCCAGAGTTATAAGCAAAATATTACTGATGACCTCAGATGATCTCAGATAACATTGAAAAAGTCACTGAGCAACAATTACACCAGGGTCATCAATAATGAGCTTAAATAACAGGATTCTGAAATAATTGGCCTGATGCAAGCATATTCTCTGAATAGGAAGCATTTGTTCATTTCCCCGTTCACTTATAATGAGGAGGTCAGGAAAATGACCTGACCTTAGGTCACCGATGCAAAAAATCCGAGACACACGAAATCTAGGACTTATATCTTTATGACGTCCTGTAAGTTTGAAATCTCTCGGAAAAAGACTGTGGGTTTGGCACGATCACAAGCATTTTGGAAAGTAAGGTCACTTGGCATGATCTGGTGACCTGACCTGACCTGACCTGACCTGACCTGACCTGACCTGACCTGACCTGACCTGACCTGACCTGACCCGGCCTGACCTGACCTGACCTGACCTGACCTGACCTGACCTGACCTGACCTGACCTGACGGCGCTGCGCGCCGTTGTTTTTCGTTATTCAGGAGACAAAAATTAGGGGGTTCAAAATGACCCCCATCAGGGCAAGGGTTAAACACGTATTCCGTTATCAATTTTGCATGCATATAATTAAAATATTCCTCAAAATGGCGCAATGGTTGTTTTCTCATTCACAAGAAGAATAAGTCCGTCGAAAGATGTTTAACAAATGCAAATGTAATTGTGGGATTCTTTTTATGTCTTGTACAGATGTACAGCTGTTTCAGAAAATATAATATTTTTATGGAAAGGATTTCCAAGATCAGGACCCACGCTAAGCTAAACTTGCGGCGCTGAGCCAGACCCCATCATCTGATCTTGCAATTCCAGTCACCGACAGAATTTAAAGGCGAAATTTAGAGGCCCTCGCCAGTGTAGGGGTATGCCACCCCTCGTTGTTTTTCCCGGAATAACTCGCGTACTGATCAACCGATCGCAATGAACCTTTCAGTACATTACTTTTAAGCAATTTGACACCTACTCTGAACATGTCGAATTTTTACTTTGATGACCAATGACCTATGCACTGTTTCTCAAGGTCGTGTTTGGCGCAACTGGCGTCCAAACGTATCGATCCTTGAAACATGTGCAGTTTTCGAGTGTTTGTTGTTCAGGAGCATATGCAAAGTTGTTTCTAGGGGAGAGTTGTGATTTCTGCTGCGATCACGACATCGATTCAGGGGGTTGCCATCCCTTCCGCCGCCATAGGCTCGGTTGTGACGTCACAGATGATCAAACAAATGGCGCACCGACGTTTGTGGCGCAACGTTTGTGGCGCGTCAAAATCCCTGCTCGAGGTCCAATGCAAAAGAAGAACAACGTATGTTATTATCTCGAAAAAGTAAGATAGAAAGACGTGGGTCTTCCTAGAAACGTGACGTCAGTCATGGTTAATGTAACTGTTAATGTAATGCCCGACTGTTAATGTAATGCCCACTGTTAATGTAATGCCCGAGGCTCCTGTTTTAAATTCGCCCGGCTTGGATAGTTTTACCGTCCTGTGTCGAATTTCTCAGATGTTGCGAACTCTCGGCAACAAGTGCCTGCGGCCTGCGACTGAGTGCTTATTTTGAAAGAATGCGCGAACCAGCTGCTTGTGCCTGCTGGATAGATTTGCCGCCTGTCCTTGCCACTGGCATTTTCCAACCGCGTGGAAGCAACCAACTGATTCCGTGTTAAGAAGGGTTCAAAAGCTTCCCGAAAACTACCGTCCTGTCTCACTCCCCAATTGCCCAAAATCCTTAAAAAATTGTCAGTGAGAGCCTCCTGCGCGCATGTCTCCCGGCCTTGGCACCACACCAACACCAAGTTCTGAATTATTTACGATTATTTTTTTAGGAAGACGTCAAATTGATGCTGGATAAGGTACTAAAAGTTTGACGTTGTTATCTGTTACAGTTTTGAAGTTATTGCGGAAATCTGGGAGGGGGTAATATTTACCCCCCCTACTCCGCGCGGGTTAAGTGTCCCGTAACATTTATTAACATATTTACCTGGTTAAACATCTGGTTGTCAAGTAAAAATTAACGGCTACCGACATGACTAAAAAATTGTCATACCCATTCCCATCCAGTATCCATGAAAAGTCGAAAAATTCATACCAAGCCCAGACAATTGCCAAAAAAATAGTGGGCACCCATGGGTTCACCCGATCCATGAAAACACGGCTTGCCAGGAGCAAATAGCGAGCGCCGAAGTGGCTGGAATCCACGTTGCCAGAGTGAGTCAAATCGTAAGCCCAGCGCCGCTCTCCCAACTGAGTTAAACGGACCGATATTGCGTTACTATAAGTGAAATATTTCCTTTACAAATGATTTGTTTAAAAAAAATGCTGCATTGATCCATAACCAATTATAAATCCTGTACTTATGTTTTGCTAAATCCTTTACTTATGTTTTGTGTAAGATGGTGTTTTCTATTGTTTAACATCCCTTCGTAGCTTTCCAAGAGCTCATTGTTATGATCCATCACAATTTTGCTTATTATACCGCCGAAAATAAGTGGTAATGACGTCACTGGATCACACAAATTTAACAACACATCAAAGATCTGTTCGGTGAAAATGCCGCATTTATGTACAGCCGGAGAAGAATTAATATCGGAAAATATATCCCGCCTTCAAACATTGTCCCCGCCTTCAAACTGCAAACATTCAGCGAGCTCGCTGCTAATGAGATCCAAAAATAACAACCGTTGCTATAGACTCGCACTCTACCTGGCGGCTGGCAACCACCGCTACCGGCGCCGAGGGATTTTCGGCCACTGCCAGGGCCGGGGCAGAGGCTCCGGAAACCAGAGCAGAGATAATGTGGCTATCACGGTGGCTTTTCGCCCTCCATTTGTCGCACGCCAGCAGGCAAAGTTAATCGCTCTAACTAGGTTGTAATCCCATTATATTGGGCGAGCCTGTAATGAACGCGGTGGCCGCTGGGGTCACGTCTACCATAGTGGGCAAGCGTGCCCGCTGCCCCTGTCGCGCACGCCGCCACCGCGTGGGCAGAAGGTCACATGGTTCTCCCCCCAGCGGCTGCTGATGGCAGAGGGTTACATAACGTGGTTACGTCTCGTCCCTGGCAGTGGTTGGCTGAGCAGACATTCGCTCGGATCCCGAAAACAGATCTCGAGATCTAATCTCTGGAATCTGGATGCCGGATCCATGGGGATCATAGATTCACCTTCACAATTTTTCGATGAATCCACTGGGATCATGCATTCGTCTTCAACATTGGTCAACAGATCCGCTGGGATACGAAATCGCAGGCACCATTTTGCACTGGGATCCACTGTAATCCCAGACCCGTCATTGCACAGCAATGTATTTTCGAAAGTTATTTTTTAAGTAATTATCAGTCGCTTGCAATTCATTGCCAATGAAACTAGCATGGGTGTATACTGTATGCCTTTGGTTACATTTTGTCAATACAAACTATAATTATGACAAAATTTATAAGTTGGTCCTGTCGGATCCCAGATCCGTTGGGATCAGAGATCCATTTTTATTGCTTATCATGGATCCTGTGGGATCCAAGATCAGTTACTAAATTTAATCGAGGGATCCACTGAGATCCAAGATCCACTGTTGTAATTTGTCGTGGGATTCAGTGGGATCATAGATTGAACACTGCGTTTTGTCGAGAGATCCTCTGGGATCATAGATATTTCTTTCAGATCCATGCACATGTATGTGGCTCAGCTTATCGTAACAACAATATGGAAGTAGATATATGTTTGATGAGGGGCAGTTTCACATGCCGGATCTACCATTTGTGCGGCGGAATACAATGCTTACATAATTAATTCCATGTGTCTTGAATTTGATTTCAAAGCCGACGCCGGCCACATGACAGCCGTTTTGACGAAGGATGTATTTTTACCCGGTAGTACCCGGTAATATTTCGTGCGTTATGGTTAATTGAGTCTAGGAACACGGTTTTTCCCATGTATTTTGGTATTAATGGAAGCTTTATGAATTAATGTACAATTATCTGCTCTTACAATGCGAAATTCCCCGTTAGTTTTCTTTATATAATCAAATTCATGAACAAATATTACTAATAATTATTGTACATGCAAATAATTGTACATGAATTCATAAAGTTTAAATTGATACCAAAAATTTCTGGGAAAAGCCGTGTTCCTAGACTCAATTACCCAAAACGCACGAAATATTGCCGGGTACTACCGGATAAAAATAAATCCTTCGTGAAAACGGTAATATTTATTCAGGAAAAGATTACAGAGCCCATACATACTAACATAAGACTAAGAAAGGGTTTCATACTTAATAGTGTAAACTGCAATCCTTTTCGCGTAATAAAATAATAAGTTTGAACTCGATGCTGAAAACGCGAAATAAAATAAATTAAACATCAGGATCCAGCACATTAGTTATGACCCACTTTTCTGCAATTTCAAAGGCCAATAAAGCTCGAGAGCGTCATGAACGACGACAAATGTTCTGTGGAATTCAGCAGCCCACAGTCTGCGACTGGTTGGCTCAAAACGCACTTCACTCCTTGACTTAAAGCATTATTTCTCATAAAGCAGTTTGTCTAACACCTTTCCAGGGACGGCACAGCTTGCAGAAAAGAAACGGTTTGTATTCATATCACTGTTCTCAAAATCGATACTTATAATTGAGTTCGTTTGTCGCCTAAGAGGACGCCCTAACGTCACTGCGATAGCGCTCTGATGGTGACTGACGTCTGATAATGACCCGGCCTCCCAGCGGAGAGCCGCTACTGATGTCGATACGTGGCACTATGACCCGCCGCTGCGCTGGTCCGGTCGAGCGTAGAGGGCAGTGGTGCGCGGGCTGGCCGCCATCTGAACACAGTTTATCGCTCGTCTGCCCCCGCGCTAATTCCAACACCGTCATAGGGTCTGTTCCCGTGGCACTTCCAACTGCCACTGACCTCCTCCAACCTCCTCCGGTCGTTACCGTGTGTGCTCTGATCTGCTTCAAGCTCCTCCAATCTCGACCGAATCCTCCTACAAACTCCTTCAACTTGTTCCCGAGGTCGAGATGGGGACAACAGGAGGAGATTGGATGAGTACGTTGATGGTGCGGCTGATACATTTGTTAATGTTAACAGATAACCAGCCCTGGACGCAAGCAGCTGAGACTTCCTCCAAATGTCTCCGATCGCTCGTGGTGGCTCCTACTCGGCTGCTGGACTGCTCCAAGTTGCTCACAATTACTCCGAAGGCCCACGGGAATCAGACCCATAGGACTGCTGGCGCAGCTGGGAGCGGTACAAGATCCGTCCCCCAGCCAGTAGTGTGTCGCTCAGATGCCGTCCAGCCGCTAGTGTGTCGCTCACATGCCGTCCCCACCAGTAGTGTGTCCGATCAGGATGCCCGTCCCCAGACAGTAGTGTTCGTCATGAGCCCCCCCAGACAGTAGTTGTGTCGCTTAATGCCCGTCCCCACAGTAGTGTGCGCTCAGATGCCCGTCCCAGACAAGTAAGTGTGTCGCTCAGATGCCCGTTCCACGCTAGTGTGTCTCAGATGCCCGTCCCAGCTAGTGTGTCGCTCAGATGCCCGTCCCCAGCCAGTGGAGTGCTGCTCACTTCAGATATGGATCGTCTGACTGCCCGTGCCCACTGCCCACCAGTAAAATGCCGTTCAAAAGCCGGGATGGCCAGGAGAGCTGGCCGTCTGGCTGACCGGCTGACCGGCCGGCCCATTGTTCCATTGATTGATCTGGCTGTCGGCGGCAGACGAAACAAATACAGAGTATTTGTTTAGAGTGAAACATGGTGGCTTGGTATTTGAAATGGTTTTAGTGCAAGCAGCGAACCCAAGCTATTATGCTTTGTTGTCGTTGATCAGATCAAAGACAAACAATAAAAAGCGCGCCAAGTCTGCATGGCGCGCTGCAAAAAAAAACACGAGGTGCATGAAAATGGTTAGATTCAGAAGACAATGAGCGACACTGGTTGGTGATGATATCGATTAACTAGATGATCTTCGGTGGTTACAATAAAGTGTTTACGCTGCACTTTTCCTCAATTTACTTTTTATAAATTTAGTCCGAATGTTTTGTATGGATGGCTTTCTGAGGTCATGACCAACGCTAAACAGGGCTTGTTGCGCTGGTCCTGACTTCACCACCCGATCGTGCAATTCCTGTTGGCCGGCATAGTTAAGAGACAAAAGTTGTACGTGCCCGACATACCTGGACACGGTCCGCCCGCTCACTGACGTCACTGGCCTTGAAAGCGACCGCTGCCACCTGCCGCAGGCCATCCCAGTCAGGAGCAAACAGCGAGCGCCGAAGCGACTCGGACCCGGGCTGCCACTACCGGGATAGGTCAGAAGTCCAGCTCTAATGCATAAATATTGTGAGTTTGATAGACCATCCCCATAGCAGGTCCGGATAGAAGGACGGACATATTTATTCCTTTGCCTGTCACGTGATGATAAATATTCATACCAAAAAGGAGTGACACATTTTGAATTTATCTCAAAACCAGTTGATTGAGTTGAAAACAATAGTGGGTGAAAAAAATAAGCGGGCATATCAGCAAACAATGCGAATTTGAAACCATTTAGACGCCTTAAACGTCGAAGGACGAGCGAGCCCGAATAAACCCGCGTCAATTTATCATCCGCTCAACGGAGGTTCGTTTTGTGTGAAGCATGCTTTTCAGCTGTTTTTGCTATGTGCTGTTTTGTCGTCGCAAATACATCTGAATTAAATCGATACTTTGATCTAAATCGATTTTGCGGTGTTATTTTAAATTGGAATTATAAGCTTCATTTGTGTAGGCAAAAATACAATTTTGGTGGGTATATGATGGATTTGATTACGCTTAACAGCTGCATAATTTGTGTATAATGTATTACTTTTCGGTTTTGACGCTATGGCAGTGTACTGAAGGAAAAACTTTAAAATCGGTAAGATGTATATTACAGGTGGGTTTTAGCAGCGAAATATTGCATTAAAACCTAAACTTGTGCATGCATTTTAGAAACGGTACAATGGTCTACACATTGGTGTTTTTAATCGCTCACGTACCATAGGTGCCGAGCACTGATTTAAATCGTGGAGACGTCATAAAACCATGAATTTGCGCTTGTATAGCCAGTAACTTTGCACGTGTCACGCACTGCTGATCGACACTCAAAGCATACGCAGGGCGGATCATTTATCTACACATCTGTGTTCAACCCGTGTCCTTGGGACCTATGGTTGCCGATATATAGGTCAGGTGTTGCAACGGTATTATGTAGGTAATTTTGTGGACGGAACAGGGGTGCACGTGCGCACGTGCAGTGTGACTCAGAGTTTGACCTGCGCAACATTGCCAGTGGTGTAGTTTAAAACCACACACCAAATTTCAGCTTAATAGGTCCATCCGTTTCTCAGCTATAGCAGGATAACGGTTTCTAACACCCCTGACGCGGCACATGTCACGACTCACATACCATGCTGACCCCTCACGTGAGACAAAACATGTAAATAATCATAATGTCATTGCATGGGGCTAGCAGATGGCGAAAACCGCTTGTCAATCGGATGCCGGATTCAAAAGATATAAGCTTCTGACCAGCGTTATGATCTGGCCGGGCCCGGCTCGGCCGGGTTGGGTCGGGTCAGGTCGGCCGCTTATATGTGATAAAAATCCGGTATTCAGTGAGGACTCGCTGCGCGCTTCGCGCTCGCTCGTAACAATTTCAGCTTAACAGCTTCGGCCACATTGCCGCGCCAGTTCAACAAGGACGAGTTCCAGTCTGTTACTAGGCGCAGCCGTCTGCGCTTTATATGAAGGGTCCTGGAAGGTTCCGGAAGATACGATACCATTAAATATGGAAAGGGAAGGTATTAGCTTCAGAAAGAAACATATGCCGAGAGCGTGAAATATTAGGAATCCTCCCTCTTCTATAATCTATAGCTATATAATATAGAAGACGTGGCCGTCTTCTCTGCATAGGTAGACTGTGCCGGCAGTACAGCTGTATTGCGGGACAGTCTAAGGCTCCAGGTTGACAAAAGCTGGTCCCAAGTCGTTCTTCGTTCTTCTATAGCCTTGCCAAGTCCCGACGACGCACAGCGTGCTCCACCTATGTCCATTTCACAATGCACTGAAATAAGTATTGTTAAACAAATGATTGATGACAAATCTCTTGCATTGTTCCAATGAAGGTTGGCAAAGTAGTTCAACAAATATATTTATAATGGTGTTTCAATGGTCAAATTTAGTAATGTACTGTTTTGTAAAAACAATGTTTATTGTTTCGGGAGTTTTTAAGACAGTCAATATCGCATTATAATGAGATTCTGCCATAGAAAAACACCAATGTTAGAGTTGTATAATTCCTAATCCTCATTCGACAGCCGAAACAGCTGAAACGTAAAGTTGGAAGTACCTAATCTTTAAATGTATTCTGTTGCATACGAATTAAATCGCAGTTTTATTTTGGTATTTTCTATTTTATATCTGGCTGGGAATCTAAATGCACCTCTCAGTTTGTATATTTCCCTATTTTTTCCGAATTAATTTGGATGTTGTATGTGCATAGCTACGCCTAACCCCCATCCTCCCCCGGCACAAACGTATTCCTCCCATTGCTTACGCCAATATCCGCGGTCAGCGCGGCAGAAAACATCGCCTCGTCTGTAGGCTGTTGGTATGTGTGGTCGGCGGCGGCGGCAGCGTCGTGGCTCATCAAGCACTCAGCAGCCGACCACGTTATACCGCTCACCACACCACGCCCGCCGGCCGAGCCTCCCACCCCCCCCCCCCCCGGCCCCAGATCGATACACGAGATGCACGATACCCGCTACTCAGTGAGCACTGCCCGAGCTGCCTGAGATCTGTGCTATCCCTCACGGTCTTCGTCGAGTACCTTCCCTATCCGCCCGCCCCCTGTTCAGTGCTCTTCGCCCACACGACGCTGAGAAGAGTTCTTTCTTTTAATTTCAAAGTTTGCCGGGATTAATCTGCGTCGCTCAGCGGCAGGTCGTGTGAGCGCCGTGCTGAGAGCGACGGCGACACGCCAGCGCAGCGGAGATGAAACGCGCCTACTTTATGGCAGCTGGCCTCCCGGGGGCGTCCTGTATTCATTATGGTCGCGACCGGCTGAGGTGGTCTGAAGTCTGGTGGTGGTCTGAAGAGGGCGGAGCACAACTCCTACAGATGATTTCTGGAGTTGTCCAGCGGGCTACCCAGACTGACTGATCACGAGTGGACGTACTTGGATGCGGTGTGGTTGGAGTTGAGCCCTCGAACGTCCAGGAGGAGCGGGAATTTCCGGTGCTCACATTTTTCAGAACAGCGCTTATCACATATGAAATGTGTATTGGAGCGTCCAGCGGGCTAGGCTCCCATGCCAGTTCTGGTTATAAATGTCACAGTTTAATTATGTTTTGGAACGTGGGATGACTGAAACGGAAAATATTGAAATTGAAAAGATTAAAAATGAAAGTGAGGCACCATAATCTGCTTTGCTTTGATCGGAAGGTATTGGAATTTCATGTACTTCCTCTTGTTATGGTCCAGAAGATTTGAATTTGGATTATTTCCGGTGGATTTGATCTGAATTGAACGAAACATAAAATTATTGTATAATAAGTTGAAGCACCTTTTGAATGCGAGTAACATTTTCGTTGCAGTCCTTTTCGTTATTTTATTATGATTCATGTGTACCGAATTTTACTAGCTTTTGACCAATGTATTTGACATCCGTAGCCAGTCGCGCCTAGTTGCGAAAGAGACGGTTCTCGACGGTCGTGCGTAGGGGCTCTGCCACAAGGGGGGGGGCGTGTTTCCTCCAACATTTTCGGATTTCAATATTACGCCAATGGGCGTTGCATGACAAAAATCGACTTCAGAATGTCTCCGCCCCCCCCCCCAACTTTTGGAAGGTGGCGGCGTCTTGGCCGTGCAACAGACGCACACTTATGTTCAATGCTTCAACATTCTATTCAAATATCCATGTAAAATTGTTGCTTTGGTCTTCATGATACTTGCTATGCAGTACTTATTGGTTACGTGTCACATATGGCATATTCTTAACCAAGACGTTGTTTGGATACGAAGACGTTGATCGAGACGTTGAGTCGAGATGAGACGCTGAGAAGACGTCAATGAGACGAGTTCAAAGACGTTGTTCCGGAGAGACAACTAAGTTGGAAATGTGTCAGATTTTGAAGCCGTTGATTGTTGGCTGGAGTCTCGGTCATGGCAAACTTCATTTGCCACATATGTACTTCAAATTTGACGACATCAATAGCATATTGGCTGGAGAGGAAACTAAGTTTCATGTGGATATAAGCCGCAAAATTGTGTTTCATTGATCCGATTATCTGTCGCGGAAGTCTGGTCTAGAATCGAACAGCAGCCCGCTGCCTGCGACTGCAGCTGGACCACGTAACTATCGTGAGACCTGTCAGTCGAGCCGGACCGACTTTTCCGACCGACAGCTTCGCGCAGCAGCACTCAGTTGCGTCATGCCGTGTTACGCTGCGTCGTGCTGCTTGGACATTGCCTGGTGTGCCGTGGCCCCTTCAGTGTTATACTGTGAACAAAAAGGTGTCAGTGGAGCTTTAACTATTATTATCTTCAGTGCTTTATCCTTTAATTAACGCATTACCATAATACCATTTTAAAATGACTATATGTTGAAAGTCATTTGGGTGCTGAAATGGTTCTTAAGTATGCATTACTGAGCCATTTTTGCATACTTACGACACCCCACTGAGCGAACCGGTGTTGCGTGGGCTGCTTGTGTCATGTGTCACAGTCTACGCCAGCTGGGGTTTCCGCTGCCGGCTCCATTGTAAGCTCTGAGCCCTATTCCCAGTCGGCCTGCTCATCACTGTGACGGGTTCGGTTACAACCCATATCAGAGAAACGTCACAGCTGCAGGGTCAGGGTCAAAAGAGATCGCCTACGTTTTCCAGAGTTCTAAGTAGGATGTTTTGTGTGTTGTATTACTTAAGATATCGTTATTTTAGGCTCATAATGTAACACCGAATAAATAACCATACCCTCATATTATTCAATATATAAATGAGAAAACGAATCAAAAGGGACAACAGTTTCGGGCATTGTTCAATGTTCATCTTCAGGTCATATGAGGTTATGTTCTTATTGATTCTGTTCTTGTGTGTTATTTAACTCCATCTATAAGTGGGTTGAATTGGCCCGTTGATGATGTTTGAACTTTAAATAAACTAAACCAAACTTTGCAGACCAGAAGAGCGAAAAAGTGAATAAAATGGAATCGTCTAACCACTAAGAAGTGTTAGTTTGTGTTAGATTCATAAAACCGCCATATCGGCCATAAAATCAACACAAAGTCGTAACAACATTACAAAATGATTATAAGATTCAAAAGCACAGAATAACAAAATGACAGTGTGTTTTTTGGAGCCTCCTATGACCTGCACCCATATTTCTCTGCAAATTGTGGGGCTTATCCAACATGGAAATAGTGCTAGGCTTATGTCACTATACCTTTATGACAGTCGGAGTGCATCTCTGATTGTCATATGATGCACGCGTAAGAAAAGGTAGGAAATAAAATAGTTTTGTGTCGCTCATTTCGCTGCAAATGATTGCAATAATTGCACTGCAGACAGACGTATCGCAGAGAGTATGGCTGCATGGCTAGAATTGTATGACACGTGTACCTGGAATGGATGCTTTCCACATGTGCACAATGATCCAGCATAACAGCGGCTGCACTTAATCTGCCAAAGCGTGATTGTCGTCGTAATTTGTTTGTTTTTTATGTTGTTTCTGCTTTGCCTATTGCTTGTTTCTGCTCTGTCTAAATATCAAAATGTGCTTCACTCTAGTTTTTCTCTTATCCATAACAGTTATCATAGCATTTGTTCCTGATACGATATCCCTTAAAAGAGGAGATAAAAACAGTTCTGAATCGGACAGCGCGTCCAATATGCTTCTAAGATTTTATGTACCTACTTAGTTCTTTAACATTTAATTCACCCTTTAAGAATTTGTTATAAACTATTGTAGATTATCTTTACAAAAAAGATAATAAGACGTACGTCACTATCCGTTATTTGATCATTTATGGGCGACAACTATAGGATTTCACGATACGTAAGATCACCTTAGTAGTCTAGGACTGGTCAAGTAAATTCATATTTCAAAAGTTCAATCAACCCTGCACTTTCGTAGCGGATAACAGAACCCGAAACTTATATGTGGCAAATGCCTTTCATTCATAACTACACAAATCATTTCATTTCCTCATAAATTCGCTGTCGGCCTAGAACCAGGGATCCATGTCCCACGAGCTGAGTTTCTTCCAGACTCGCCACTGGAGACAAAGACTGCGTGTCGTGCGCCATTTGTCGCCGCACTCGCCGCAGCCGCGCCACAGCTGCCGCCGCCGCCGCCTTCTCCGGCCCATAGATCACTGTGATGTTTGTGCTGCGCTAAACATCCGTCACGCGCGCGACGCAGCGAGTGGTCGCCATACAAATCCGCCCACACCGCCTCCAGCTAGCCGGCGCTGTCTCACTGGACCACCGCCTCCAGCTAGCCGGCGCTGTCTCACTGGACCACCGCCTCCAGCTAGCCGGCGCTGTCTCACTGGACCACCGCCTCTGTCCTAGCTGTCTCACTGGACCACCGCCTCTGTCCTAGCTGTCTCACCTGGACACCCGCCTCTATCCTAGCTGTCTCACTGGAACACCGCCTCTATCCTAGCTGTCTCACTGGACCAACCGCCTCTATCCTAGCTGCTCACTGGACCACCGCCTCTGTTCCTCAGCTGTCTTCCTGGACCACCGCCTCTGTCCTACTGTCTCACTGGACCACCGCCTCTGTCCTAGCTGTTCTCACTGGACCACCGCCTCTGTCCTAGCTGTCTCACTGGACCACCCCTCGTATTCCTAGCTGGTCTCACTGGACCACCGCTCTATCCTAGTGCTGTCTCACTGGACCACCGCCTCTGGTTCCTAGCTTTCTCACTGGACCCACCGCCTCTGCCTAGCTGTCTCACTGGACCCACAGCCCTGTCCTAGCTGGGTCTCACTGGTGACCACAGCTCTGTTGCCTAGCTGTCCACTGGACCACCGCCTTCTGTCCTAGGCTGTCTCCACTGGACCACCGCCTCTGTTCCTAGCTGTCTCACTGGGACCACCGCCTCTGTCCTAGCTGTCTTCACTGGACCACCCGCCTTGTCCTAAGGGTCTACACTGGGACCACCACTCTGTCCTAAGCTGTCTCACTGGACCCAACCGCCAATTCTGTCCTAGCTGTCTCACTGGACCACCGGCCTCTGTCCTAGCTGTCTCACTGACCACGCCTCTGTCCTAGCTGTCTCACTGGACCAACACTGTCCTAGCTGTCTTCACTGGACCACAGCCTCTTAGCCTAGCTGTCTCACTGGGACCACCGCCTATATCCTAGCTGTCTCACGGGACCACCGCCTCTATCCTAGCTGTCTCACTGGACCACCGCCTCTATCCTAGCTGTCTCACGGACCACGCCTCTGTCCTAGCTTGTCTCACTGCGACCACTGCCTCTGTCCTAGTGTCTCACTGGACCACCGCCTCTGTCCTAGCTCTCACTGGACACCCGCCTCTGTCCTAGCTGTCTCACTGGACCACCGCCTCTGTCCCTAGCTGTTCTTCATCTGGACCACCGCCTTCTATCCTAGGCTGTCTCACTGGACCACCGCCTCTGTCTAGCTGTCTACTGGACCACCGCTTCTGCCTAGCTGTCTCACTGGACCACCGCCTCTGTCCTAGCTGTCTCACTGGACCACCGCCTCTGTCCTAGCTGTCTCACTGGACTATTGTTTTTGTCCTAGCTGACCCGTAGAAGCGCTATTTGTGTATGTACCAGCTGTCACACAGAGTCACTGGCGCTGCCGTGTTCAGCAGGCTCTGTCTGTCAATCTGTCGTCCGTCTGCCTGCGCTTTTTATCCTTCTGTTTCACTCTTTTCCTCCCCCTTTTCATCTCCTGTTCCTTTTTTACCATCCACTCCCATTCAATAGTTATCTGAAGCTGGGAGGACAGAATTTTAAGTACATTTAATCAAACGTCTGCAACCCATACTGATCTAAAGTCAAGATGCCGTGAGGACGACGGGAAAAATACTATTTTCACGTCTGACCAATAAACAGCTGGTATCGGAGCCGGTGCCACATCTTTAAACGCGAAGCGATGCTGAATACTTTGTAGTCGGCGTAGTTTCCGAACTGCAAGCAAATACGTAAAGTATGCACCTTCCAACGGCGCAGGAATTACAACATTCGGTAAACACCATTGCAAGTTGGAGCACGTCTGGCTCGCGGAACTTGTATCAAACACGCCCGGAGGCGCGGCTGTACACCCCTGGAGGCGCGGCTGTTGAAGGTCAGCTAACTTCAGGACGGGCAGAGCGGTACGGGAACACCCACTCGCTGTGATCCTGCCGATGATGGTGCCGGCATCAAAGACAGCTGATTGCCACAGTCAGCTGATTACTGAAGTCAGCTGACTGCCGTAGTCAGCTGATTTCCCTGTAGGCCGTGATCGTCCCGCCCATAAGCTGACTACGGGCCTGTTCCCGTCGGACCTCTAACCTCCTCCAAGCCGCTCCAACTGTTCCACTATTGTCCTAAAACGCAGAGCAGTAGCAGTTGGAGCAGTTTGGAGGAGGTTAGAGAAGGTTAGAGGCGCCACGGGAACAGGCCCAATGAGGATTACATTGGGTGGGAGTGGTAGGTAAAGCCAAGCAATAATTGCAAATCAGAGTCGAAGATTCTTCGAGAGAATTAGAAGCCCTATTGAATATAGTCATACGGACTAAATAGGACATTCCGATGACATGTGCACATACTACGGCAGCCTTCTGAGTCGATGCATCAAGGTGCCGATAAACGTCCTTGTATTTATGCACTGCGCACCAGACGATCAGTCAACAATAGCATCATTATACGGCTGGTGCCTCCATGAATCGTGACAGCCAGTGTCCCACTTACGCCGCTGTTTGTTCAGTCCAAGCGTAAAATGCGCATGGTCACGCAATCTAAAAATCATTTGAAGCCAGCAAAGGCTGTTCCAACAGCTGGGTTTTACCGTCTTTTGCCGTCGGGGCAGTGCGTCTGTAGAAAAGCAGCATAAGATTAAATGCCGGAGTCGACTGCGCTCTGAAGTTTTACTGGCTCTAAACCAAAGATATTCGAGCGTTCTATAAACGTCCAGGCTGGCCCGAGTTGCACTGCCTCTGAAAATAGAGAGCTGAGCGAGACCATTTAACTGTGAGGAGAGCCGCGCTACAACACCGCCTCTGATATCCACTGCTTTACTGTTTCAGTTCGTTCTGTCGAAGGTATCACTCTTTTTGATACTCTTATTAAAGGGTATGCGGAATAATTTGGAACCATTCGCACCGCATATAATTAAAAACATAATTTTCCAATATTTGATATGTATATTGTATAACATACCTATCTATTATGTTATTTAGGTACAGGACTCACTACAGTGTAGTGCAAATGTTCCATTCACTTCATCGACACCACCTCTGTCTCTGTCTCTGTCACATATGTACTATTTCAGAATACTTTCAAAACTAGCCTCCAGCAGACGAAAGCAAACCTCGCCCCAGAGAAATGGAGTGTTTATTCGAATAGTGCACTGAAAGGACTGCTACTACCCGTTTTTACGAAGGATTTATTCGCCGGGCGCATCGACATCGGGCGGTGTCGATGAAGTGGGCAGAACATTTACAGTACATATTCAAGGGCGATATTTCCTTATTATTTTGCTAAGAACGCAGTGGGAGTAACTCATGTCAGATGTTGAGTTCATCAATGCTACTTACTGCATTGCACTTCGTTAGCTGAATCTATGTGATTCATGACATGATGCTATGACCGTGAACGATAACACAAGTTTGCGACATTAAAGATCATGTTTGTCAGAACCGATATAAATAGGTTGACTCCTTCGATCCATGTTCAATTCATTGGTGCATGGGAACAAAGGAGGCTGCACCATATAAGTATCCTTTCCTATCTAAACTTACATATTTAAAAGTCTTTCTGTCTGTTCTGTCTGTCTGTCTGTCTGTCTGTCTGTCTGTCTGTCTGTCTGTCTGTCGTGTCTGTCTGTCGTCTGTCTGTCTGTTCTGTCATGTCTTGTCTGTCTGTCTGTCTGTCTGTTTCTGTCTTCTGATCTGGTCTGTCTTGTCTGTCTGTCTGTCTGTCTGTCTGTCTGTCTGTCTGTCTGTCTGTCTGTCTGTCTGTCTGTCTGTCTCTGTCTGTCTGTCTGTCTGTCTGTCTGTCTGTCTGTCTGTCTGTCTGTCTGTCTGTCTGTCTTCTGTCTGTCTGTCTTGTCTGTCTTGTCTTTCGTGTCTGTCTGTCTGTCTGTCTGTCTAGTCTGTCTGTCTGTCTGTCTGTCTGTTTCTGTCTGTCTGTCAATGTCTGTCTGTCTGTCTGTCTTCTGTCTGTCTTCTGTCTGTCTCTGTCTGTCTTGTCTGTCTGTCTGTCTGCTGTTCTGTCTGTCTGTCTGTTCTGTCTGTCTGTCTGTCTGTCTGGTCTGTCTGTCTGTCTTGTCTGTCTGTCTGTCTGTCTGTCTCTGTCTGTCTGTTCTGTCTGTCTGATCTGTTCTGTCTGTCTGTCTGTCTTGTCTGTCATGAAATAACTGTCTGTCTGTCTGTCTGTCTGTTTCTGTCTGTCTGTCTGTCTGTCTGTCTGTCTGGTCTGTCTGTCTTCTGTCTGTCTGTTCTGTCTGTCTGTCTGTCTTGTCTGTCTGTCTGTCTGTCTGTCTGTCTGTCTTGTCTGTCTTGTCTGTCTGTCTGTCTGTCTGTCTGTCTTGTCTGTCTGTCTGTCTGTCTGTCTGTCTGTCTGTTGCTGTCTGTCGTTTGTCTGTCTGTCTGTCTGTCTTGTCTGTCTGTCTGTTCTGTCTGTCTGTCTGTCTGCTGTCTGTCTGTCTGTTCTTCTGTCTGTCTGTTCTGTCTTGTCTGTCTTGTCTGTCTGTCTGTCTGTCTGTGTCTGTCTGTCTGTCTGTCTGTCTGTCTGTCTGTCTGTCTGTTCTGTCTGTCTGTCTGTCTGTCTGTCTGTCTGTCTGTCTGTCTGTCTGTCTGTCTGTCTGTCTGTCTGTCTGTTCTGTCTGTCTGTCTTCTGAATACATGCTTCTTCTGTCTGTCTGTCTGTCTGTCTGTCTGTTTCTGTCTGCTGTCTGTCTGTCTGGTCTGTTCTTGTCTGTCTGTCTGTCTGTCTGTCTGTCTGTCTGTCTGTTCTGTTGTCTGTCTGTACAATGTCTGTCTGTTCTGTCTGTCTGTCTGTCTTGTCTGTCTGTCTGTCTGTCTGTCTGTCTGTCTGTCTGTCTGTCTGTCTGTCTGTCTGTCTGTCTGTCTGTCTGTCTGTCCATAGAATATTTACTCGATGTGCACACCACCGACACCTATAGCACGGAGAAGGGGTTTAGCAGAAAAAAATATAGCCTTTCGCACCGAATTGAAAAAGTCACAAACCACGATCCCTTGACGGGTGAGTACCTCGGTAATATGAGGAATAAAAAACGTAAAAATGCAGTCTGTATGCAATATGCATAGATCGTCCAGCGGAGCGGAAGGGTTAGCACTAGTTTGTCACTACTGGGAAAGTTAAGACATCGATTACATATTGGATCAACGTACTAGAAGCTAGTTGACTTTATTTCCATATATTCGCTTCCCTTGATTTAATATATTTTTCCCCTTTGTCTACATATATTTGCTCCCTTTGCTTACATACATTTGCTCCCTTTGTTTTTATATATTTTCTCCCAGCAATAGCAATAGCAATTCCTTTTATATATTTTCTCACAGATAACAGAAGACCTGGATTTGACACCAAATCAGACCACTGCAGTAAAGGGCTGAAAATGTAATTATTGAGTGGCAAAATCGCGAAACGTGGATGCCATCCCAGGACCCAGGTCGGTTTCTATGCAACTTTGATCGGCATGTGGCAAACACAGACGTGTAGAGAAATTAACGGGCTGGCGTATGCAACGTGGGTTGGCGAGTGGCGCGTGGTGCGTGCAATTTGAATGGCTACACAAACGCAAATTATTGGTTTTATGATGGTTTTCACGATGAAAATTAGTGCTCCAAGCATATGAGACCTGGAGAGATGAAACAAATGTAATTTTGAAAAGAAATGTACCTCTCTATAATGCATGTGAAACTTAAGGTTTCATATCAGTATTGCAATGCTAAAATCCGCCTATAATATGAACATTTACTATTTTCAAATAGTTTTATGACTACATCGCCATACCGCCAAAACCAGAAGGTGATAAATGAGACAAAACTATACAGCTGTAAGGCCCATTCAATTTTTAACAATACCCAGCCAAAGTTTTATTTATATTTACGAACATGAAAATTATAATAACAGTTTATTAAAACGCTGATAATACTATTTTTTCGGCATGACTTACGTCCGGGCAATGCTTCTGATAGCTAGCTAGATTTTGACCTTTTTTTTGCCGGCGTAAATCATGCCGACTAAAATTGGTATTACGACGTTTTAATTAAGCTGCTATTATAAGTTTCATGACTGTAAATATGAACTAGTTTTAAATGGGTGTTGTTCAAAATTGATTTCGCTTCACAGCTGCATAATTTTGTATCTTTTATCAACCTCCGGTTTTGGCGGTATGGCGGTGTTATACAACTATTAGAAAATAGTAAATGTTTATATTACAAGCGGATAAACAATACACTAACATATTTATATGAAACATCAAGTTTCGTATGCATTACAAAGATGGTACATTTATTTTCAAAATTACGTTTGTTTCAACTCTTTACGTCTCATAGATTCGGAGTTTCGTCTCATAGGTTCTGAGCACTAGTCTTAATCGTGAAAAACGTCATATGACCATTAATTTGCGTTTGTGTATAGCCATTAACATTACACGCACCACACGCTACTCACCAACCTATATTGCATACGCCAGCCCGTTAATTTCTCTACACGTCTGTGTTTGCCACATGCCGACCAGATTCTTGTTTAACGAGATATCGACCTGGAATGGCATCCATGTTTCGCGATTTTGCAATTCTATAATTACATTTTCGGCCCCTTACAGCAGTGGCCGTATTTTGTGTCAAATCCAGGCCCCTGTTATCTATGATTTGATATATATATTTGCTTACATGGTTAATTTTGTGTATTGTAACGTAACATTCCGCACCAGATAGCATTGTTGTTGCAATTTGTGCAGAATGTTTAAGAGACTCTGAAACGAAAACAAGTTGGATGCTGATGCATGAGATTAACCAGCGAGTTACTGCGGGGGACACATTCTGCCCGATGGAAAAAGATGAGGCTATGATAGGTCAACCGGAAATCACGTCAGAGTGACGTCATGTTGTGTGTGTTTTTGTTGAAAAAAGAGGGTTTGCGGGAGACGCTGCCAAAAGTACAGTTTTAAAAGATAAACTCAATTGTCATGCACCAAACGCACAAGTAATAAGTTGGGCATCAGACTGCTATCTCGATTTTTTTCTCTCAAATTTTGAAAATCCAAAGACCATTTTTTGCTTTTTGAATTTCATCCAACAAAAAATCGATATTATTCAAAAAACCGGGAATATATAAGTAATTGAGTTGATCCCAATGAAGTGTATGTAGCAAGTTTGAGTCATATCTTCAAAAAATGATGAGTAACAGCCTTTAAAGACAAAATTAGACCACCTTTACTGTATAACAATAAGCAAAAAGTGCATTTCCGTTTTTTGTTTTTTCTTCAATTTGTATAAAAAAGTTATAAGGTATTTTTTCGCGTTTTAATCGATAAACAAACCCATAAACATGTGGTAAAACTCCTAATGACCGTAATCTTCAGTTTGACCTCGTGACCTCGGATGACCTTGACCTGACCCATGGTCAAAATTAGCTTGGACTGGTAATCAGAAGTGCTCAGGAATCATGCCGATTTACCAACTTATTATGCGTTAAATAACGCATTTTTGCGCGACAATGCCGACCATCGGACTTCGATGGCACGGCCATTTTTTTTTATTTGACGTGACCTGTGACGTCATCAGTGACCCTGGGGATAACAATATTAGGTTTCACTCGACAAATTTGATAGGGATATCGAATGCCGTTCAAATTTTTCAGATCGGTCCAGTAGTTTCGGAGATCAGAGGGGGGCTATAAATAGCCCCCCCCCCCAGTACTCGCGTTACAGAATATACCCCAGTAACGCGCGGGTTAAGGCATCAAGCTCAACTAAAGCCAACTGCCTGTAATCGATTTCCGAAGCCCATAAACAATGCATTGATCGCATGAACAATGAACATACCAACACTGGACCACATCGTATATAGCACTCGACTCGCGGTGGCTTCCGCTACTGATGAGTACTGTTCCCAGGGACTCGTCTAAGAAAATTGGACTGGGTGGGGGCTGACGTTGAGCCTCAATACCTAGATACAATCAATCCGGCCTTGACCGGGCTCTCAGTCGAACATTATTGACCGGGGGGGGGGCAATATTGCCCCCTCGTTATCTACAAACCCAATGATTGCAGCGAGATGCACAAGGCGGTATTAGGAGAATATCAATAAGACGTATCTAAATCATGTCTACTCTTAATTCAATTTAAAGTCACATGTCAGGTCAAGGTCAGGTCAAATGCTAAAATCAATGCATTTTAGTATACGGACTACTAATTTCCATCCAAAGCCTTTGATTGCAACAATCATCACCCAAAGTGCTCACAGTGGTCAATACACAATCTGTATGAGCTAAAGTGAGATTACTGGTAAAAAAGGTCATGGTCATGTCACAAAAGGTCGTTCAAATTTGCGCATGTTCATGCGCATGTTCAAAGATGCGTAAAAGATTTACAAAAGTCATTTGGCACATGTTTTATGAGCTTTTTTACACGTATAACTTGATAGATATTGTCATTTTAACATCTGACCTCGTTTAAATGAAGCTAGTCCTAGTGTCCATATCAGGTCAAGGTCAGGTTACATGAGGTCAAAGTTTCAATTTGATCAACTTAGATAACAAGGATGTTTCTAGACCAGTTTTGTCTCATAAATACAGCGTTGGCATTTATTTGTCTGCATCTGAGGCCGTTCTTATAAAAAAAAAATCGAGCAGCTGGCTCGATTTTTTTTTATTTCATGTGCTCATAACTCGGGGCAGGAGATGTTTAGCGTCGAAATAGTGCTTCAGATTTGTAGCAGCAAAGCCAAGTACAATGTTGGTATCCTACATTGTGCCCAAACATAGCAAATGTCCAGTCCTGAAAACATTCTTTAAAAAAAAATCGAGCCGGTGGCTCGATTTTTTATAAGAACGGCCTCTGGTCATTACAAGCCAAAACATATAATTACTACGTCACGAGCTGCCATAGTTGGGGAGCCATAACAATAAGTATGAAAACAAATATATTGCTTTGAATTTTTGCTTTGGTATTGCTCATATGTGGTCCTCATATGTGGTCACGTGATGACCTCACCAACCTTAAGGGTGGGCAGATTTCGCACCCCTCCCCTCCAGGGAGCGTGTTAATTATTGATTTTGACACTGAAATAAATACTTGGCATGATATTGATTATTACAAAAAAATGATATTTTAGAGAATCTTGCAGATGTTTCAGTTCTTGTACCTATATTAGGATTTCAACTCTAGTATATGTGGTCTGTGAGACTTGGTTCAATTAAGTTGCATATAAAATTGCATATGCAATGCAAAATTGGGATTTTGTTTTAAATGCATTTAAAGTAAACATTGTATACATGCAACTTTAAATAAACAGGTGTACACATTCCTAACTGCGTCTAACATTTCTTCAGCGGTTGATGCCACAAAAAAAGCACGAGAATTGCCAAGAAGTAGACGAAAAAACAAATGTTCAAATTATTAAAGGGAACAGTTCACCTTAAGAAAAGGTAAAAAGCTCAGAAATGATCAAGAGAAGCTAGAAATTAGTTATCATGATACTAGTAAGTCATACAAATATATATTTACGCGGAAAAAGCAAATTAAAATGTCAGATATTCGGGTAAAATTAATACATTCTTCCTCTAAATAACGTGAAATATGCTTTCTAAGAAGCACGTATGTCATCAAAACGTCATCGATTTGGAGGGATCGTGGCGCATAAAAGACAGTACTTGCCTAATAACTTGTTGAAGATGCGGGAAAATGCAACGCTTTTAGAACCACGGAGATTAATTCGAAGTCAAAGCACGTGCTTATTCTTTGCCGTTGCTTGTGTTTATCCGCGAATAAGTTTCCATGGTTCATCTATGGACGTTGAAAGTTGTGCTTAGTTGTGTTAAATATTTCAACTTAGCCTATACCATGCACTGATTATGCAAAAGAATACACTGATAATTTATCGTAAATGAATACAGTGAAACGGGAGTTATTCCTGAAACCCATGCACGCAAGGAAGCAAGCAAGATGAAGACGGATTTCGGCCCATCTGTTAAGACTAGGTACATCGAATAATTTCGCTGAGAATGTTGCTGAGAATAACGTTTTATGGACGATTTAAGCATCAAAATCACGATAAATCCTCACAAAGTTTATTCTTGCAATACAGGGAATGAGGTGCTAAAAAATATGCTCTTGTCCAGTCCAGCACTATGCGTTTCTATCAAACACTTTTCCCAAAGTCTTACGTCATCTCTACGTCATATATCATGCGTCATATCAGCCAAAATCAGTCAATCAGCGATTGAAGTTACCCGGCCCCGACTTTTGGAACTGAATATTACATAATTAAGAGGTTTCTTTGAAAACGTGAAAGCGTCACAAGTCATTTTCGAGCACGCGCCACAACTTGGCTATCTCAACTCAAAACCCCATGTGAAAGTTGAACTTTTCCTTTTAATAAAAATGTTCTAGGCTGTTAAAAATGAGATTGAATGCTCGGCCTCGGCTGCCACACGTCAGGCATGCATTGTGGACTGCTGGTGCCGGCTGTGCTGCCCCCCCCCCCCCAGTGCTCGAATTTCAGCTGGACTGGGGGCTGGATCTGTGACCCCCACCCCCCGTTAACATGTTAGACGAGTCCCTGACTGTTCCGCAGTTCGAAGTTTCGGACTTTGAGAGACACAACACGCGTGATGAATGTACGTGATTAGTGTCACAACACAAAGTTTTACTCAGCCGGAGCAGAGTAATACATCACGGGCAGGCCGCCTGCCACCAACCGGCTGAACGGGCCGTGTTTTCCCGCCAGCGCGCTTTGTTTGCAGTGAGAAGACTCCGTGTAAATCGTCCCGGGATGACGGGTTACCAGTGCAGCGACTCTGGGGTGTCGATTTTCTGGCGGCTCAGTGGCAGCGACGTGTCTTAGGGGCCACAGGGGTCATCCCCCTGAGCAAAAAATACACTAGATAAAATGGGACGGACGACCCGATCCTTCTCCCCCGTCCCCTCCCCGGTCACCAGCATATGGCTGAGGAGCGAAATTTGGATTCTTCCTCCGACGTGCCCCCTTAATACAAATCATGGCTTCGTGCCTGCTCTGGGGTGAAGGGTTTCCAGCGGTTCTGGGGTGAAGGGTTTCCAGTGGTTCTGGGGTGAAGGGTATCCAGCGGTTCTGGGGTGAAGGGTTTCCAGCGGCTCTGGGGTGACGGGTTACCAGCGGTTCTGGGGTGACGGGTTTCCAGCGGTTCTGGGGTGAAGGGTTTCCAGTGGTTCTGGGGTAAAGGGTTTCCAGCGGTTCTGGGGTGAAGGGTTTCCAGCGGCTCTGGGGTGACGGGTTACCAGCGGCTCTGGGGTGACGGATTACCAGCGGCTCTGGGGTGAAGGGTTTCCAGCGGTTCTGGGGTGAAGGGTTTCCAGCGGTTCTGGGGTGAAGGGTTTCCAGCGGCTCTGGGGTGAAGGGTTTCCAGCGGCTCTGTAACAGCCTCAGCCATCAGCTCCCAACTAGTAGCCCAAAATACTATCTAATACTTGGTAGTGCCTGCGGACTGTCGCGGCCCAATCACTAGGTTCCACCGAGTTGACAAGGTAGGTTTGAGAGCCACTAAATTACCTGACTGAGGCCGGGGACCTCCAGTTTGCGGGCAACTCGTGGGTAGCTTACGTGCTTACCCACCAACTCTGTTACACGCGAGTAGCTTACCCACCAACTCCGTAACCCACGGGTAGTTTACCCACCAACTCCGTTACACGCGGGTAGCTTACCTACCAACTCCGTTACCCGCGGGTAGCTGCCCACAGACCTTTACCAAGCGCCTTCCATTCGTGAGCATGATGTGGGCAGCTACTCGTGGGCAAATATTAAAATGCCCACTTACCCACCAAGTTTAAGGCATCCCGGTCAGCTGATCAATGTAAGCAAAGGCATAACATGGCCGTTTTTAGGCGTATGCGCCTAACATCGTCAATACCCGTACCCGTGGTATATGGGAAATGTTCAAGGATGACCTTTGCATGTTCAAGGATGACTCTGACAGAACAGGCGCAGATATAAAGAAACAAGATACCCCCTCCCGATAAATAAAAACAAATGGAGTTTAACTCTAGCACAGGTAGCTTCTTCACGACCAAGACTAACTTGTTACCCGGCGGTAAACTTCAAACCACTGTTTTCGGTAAAGACTATTGTTACTACATCATTCGCCGCGAAATGCGCTTGATTTCCAGTTTGAACGTTGAACATTGACGTTCGTCCTGAACGGCTGTAATGAAGCATGCCTCCTGAGGCCCTTGCCCTTTTTTGCTAACCAATGGTAGATTACAAACACCACAAAAATATATCTACCTGCAGTTCGTCTCTTGTTTTATAACTTAATTGTAACAGCTCGGTCAGTTTGAGGTTTACATCGGACTTAAGGTTAGAGATAATCATGGATCTTCTCCCACTTGAGCTTGACTATCAGATATGCCATCCATTCAGCTGTTATGGGAAAGTGGTTTGATAACGATATAAATAACGAAAAATTAACATAAATTTGAAGTGAATTATTACAAAACTACGTGGACTTGGTAAGTGAGCTTTCAAGAGAATTGTTATTGAACAGTGTCGTCTGGGTAAATGAGCTTACATACGAGTAAAGCTTCTTCGAGTACTCAAGGCGTATTATATGACGCGCTCAGCTCAGAACTAATGCTGAGGTTGTGGTTATCTGTTTATAATGACTGGGAATAGAAATTCCTCACAGAATCATCCTGTCGGTTGTGCATAACCAGAATAAAGCGCAGTTAGTCTGAATCGGATTTAAACATTAGAGCGTATTAAGGCCGTTATCCGAAATGTTATTTCTCATATTTTTGATTGTTGATAATGATTCTTCACTCAATCAAAACGTGATCAAAATATGTGGTGTGTAAGTCAAAATAGTATAGCGCAGTTCCGCACACAGTTACCCATCTGAATCAGCATGAATAGCAAAACTAATTTTATTAATGATAGCGGTTTGCATGCAGGTAATGCCATAGCCAATCAAATAATTAGCCATTGCGGTCATACCATTGACATATGATCAAATCGTGTTTTGTGTCAATTATAGGTACGTGATGATGCGAGAGATGTGAAGAGTCATATGCGCTGCATATGTATCGCATTGCATTGTTTATCATGCTCTTTGGTTGCAAATATATGTTGATTGATTGATATGTTAATTGATTGATTGATTGATGAATATACGTCATCAGCTACACTGGTGGATCTAGGGTTCGAGTTGGCCACAATTTTTGCTTCATCAGCCGAAAAGTTGTTGACCGGGGGGAGGTTCGAGTCGTTAGCGCGAAGGGTCGTTGACCGGGGGGAGTGGCGTTTCGGATCGTCAACGGCGAAAAGCCATTGACTGGGGGTTGGGGGCGGGTGTCGGATCCTCAGCGCCAAGGCCATATAATCAGGTAAAACCATCAGCGTGTTTTTACTGTCCCTTGCGGCCAGTGGATGACGTCATTGGGATAGAAGCTTAGTCGCCGCCGACCACGCATTATGTAATAGACGATAGTCTGAAATAGTTTTCGTCTGCTTTACCCATGTTTTTATGTTATATGTGATGCAGAAAGGTGTGATGTGGTCTTGCAATGCCAAATATAGACAATCGTCACTCTTCCTACACGACCTGGTCGGAATTTCTCGGTTCTGAGTCAGACCCGAGGAATTCTGGCCATGTTCTGACCGAGTGTATTAACCCGCGAGTCACTGGGGGGGGCTTTTTTAGCCCCCCTGAGGAATATATAAAATATATAATGAAACAATGCAGCTATCAACGCCAAACTTCTAGTGCCTGACGGGGCATCTTTTTCACACCCTTTTCACATTTTTTTTTTAATTTCGTCAGATTTTGTTTTAGATAAAGCTAAGTTAGTGACGTCACTACACACGATTTGACACCAAAATCAGCTAAATTTTAGAGACTTGTTAAGATGCCATGTAGAAGACAAAATGGAATCCATTAGAGAGAAAAGATATACAATTTCAAGGGCTACAATATAGCAAATTTTGGATTTTTTTGAAAAAAGTTATTTTTGAACCCCAAAATTTCCCAAAAATACTTTTTGAAAAATTGACCAAAAATCAAAACTTTTTAAAATATTAAAAAAAACCGGAATATATGCAAAATAACTATTACATATTCAACAACCATACCAAATTTCAGATGAACTATCTGTATTTTTGACTGAGTGCTGACACCTAAGGTATGGGTAACTCGTGACGTTCATTTTTTTTTTACATTTTTGGACCAGATACAGACAAAAAAAGAGCAAGCACGTAATTTTTTAGACAAAACCGGTCTAGGGAAAATGTATTGATTTACTATATTAATCAATTTCAAATTAAGACCTTTTGTGACGATGACTTTGACCCTTACTTGAACCTTTTAGATTCACGTTACATTTAAATAGGTGTGTAAAATGAGTATCAATTTCGAGTTCTAACACGTAAAATGGTATTGCTACAACCAGTGTTGCAGACTTTTGGTAAAGGTTTTTTGGCATAGTGACCTTGTGTGACCAGGACCTTGACATTGAAATTTTTGCCCAAAAGTCCCCAATTTAGCTCATTCGGAGTGTATCATACCTTATGAGAGCACTCTGGGTGATCATGGTTGCAAACCAATTGCTTTGAATGGAAAATATGAGTTTACACAATTGTCCATAAATTTTTGACCTTTGACCTTGACCTGTGACGTCAACAACTGACTCCAGGGCAACACAAATTATTTTACGTCGATGAATTTTCCTGGGCTATCGATTGCCGTTTAGTTCAGCGCGATCGTCTGAATGGTTCCGAAGATGCAAGGGGGGCTACCCCCCCCCCCCAGTGACTCGTGTTACAGAAAATACCCCAGTGACCCCAGGTTAAAACCCACGTCGTATCGTGCTGTGGGGGTGCTAGACGCCTCCCTAAGGTTTTCGAGAATAGAGTGAAAACGGCCGCACACAGACCCGTCTTTTTTCGTCACAGGATTTTGGGTATCAATCACCCAGATTGTAATAAATGTTGAACCTCAGGTCGTATCAGGGCAGGTCACCAGGCCAGGTCACGTGACCTCACCTCAAAAACGTTTGTAATCGTACCACAGCCATAGTTTTGGACGATCGGTTTCAAGCTTACAGGATTTCATAAGGCCACAAGAATTAACAACCTGCATACAAATCGTATATATCGGAATTGTGAATGTCTGTGACCAAAGATCGGGTCAATCCCGTGACCTCCGTCACCAAAGATCGGGTCGATTTCGTAACCTCCGTCACCAGTATCCGTTCTCCGTGCTGAGAGACAGAGCCGGCACCAGGTGGCGCGTGGCTCGAGCGGCGGCAGTCGGCTCGCCGCGGGTCGCGGCATGGTGCAAAGTGATGTGCACGTCAGCACGACCTCCGGAACTTTAGGAGGGGTAGGTCGGCGGTGGTGTCATCGGGCTGCTGTGGTGGTGGCGGCGGTGCGAAGAGCAGCTCATCAGGTCCGAGGCGTTTTACAGGCGGCTATAACACGGCGACGACATCGGCCAGACGTAGTGGGGAGACAAGAAGGAGACGACGGCGACAGAAGCTTAGAGACAGGGAGAGACGGGGAGGAGAGGCTGAGACACGGATAGAAAAGTGAGCAGACGACGATAAATTAGAGGGAGAGACGGGGAGAGAGCTAAAGGCGAGAGACTGGGAGACGGGGAGAGAGCTGGAGGCGAGAGACTAGGAGACGGGGAGAGAGCTAGAGGTGAGAGATAGAGACGGGGAGAGAGCTGGAGGCGACAGACTGAGAGACGGGAAGAGAGCTGGAGGAGAGATATTTAGAAACGGGGAGCAGACGACGGAAAGACTGGGATGTGTAGAGAGAGGAGAGAGAAGAGAGGAAGAGAGGAAGAGAGGAAGAGAGGAAGAGAGGAAGAGAGGAAGAGAGGAAGAGACAGAGAACGAGAAAGAAGAGAGATGAAGGCGAAATAAGACGGAGAGAAGTAACGAGAGAGAAATAGTAAGAGAAAGAGAGAGAAAAGAAAGAGAAATAAGTAGAAAGATGAGAGAGCAGAGAGATGAGAGAGAGATGAGAGAGAGCAGAGAGTAGAGAGAGCAGAGAGAGAGAGAAGAGAGAGAGAGGAAGAGAAGAGAGAAAGAAGAGCGAGAGCGAGAGCGAGAAGCGAAGAGCGAGACCGAGAGCGGAGGAAGCGAGTATAACAGTCGAGACGAAGAGCGAAGCGATGAGCGACCGAGCGGACCTTTGGATTTGTTTGCAACAATTAATTGGACTACCGTAATTGTAAATAAAATGATGTGATCTAAATTTAAGAATTACAAAAAACATGATTCCCTAATTCAAAGTTGGAAGTTTTGACAATTTAAAAAAGTAGATACATATACTTCTTTCATAGTTCATGATTAGTGTTTTCCCTTCACTATTGGAAGCGCCATATATTCCAATATATGGCGCTTTTATTTCAAATCTGTTCGAAGTTGGACATAGTCCTGTAGCAAATCGTCGACTCTAAATAGGTCACCATTGCGTGCCCACAATGAACATCCGATTGCATAGTCAGTTTTGTGATTGTTTGATGATTTAATGTTGACAAATGGTTATTTGCCATGATAAGCTAAATCATAGTGTTGTATACAGCCAGAGACAAAACTTTACAAAACGTCTAATGTTAAAAATAAATAAACCAATTTTCAAAAATTATGGGTCGCATCCACTATTTAGGTCGTTGTAAACGTGCCCAAGTTAACTGCTAACTTGGTTACCTTATTTTTCAATGTTTGTTGATTGTTGAGGATATTAGGGGTAATGTGTATGTTGTGTATGTATGTGTCACTCTGTATGTTGTGATTATGTGCATATGTTCATACAATTTTGTTTTTAAAAATCCAAACACGTTACCAAGTATTTGCAAGACCGGTCGATACAGGTATGGAACGCTTATTAACTTTACTTGAAATGTCCTTCAGTAGAAATGTTTGTATGCAAAATATGATGAATTTACAATAGCCATTTTTATGATGAATTATTTTGCGCGAAATGTTTTAAAACATTTTAAAATGTTTTATATTATCTTTATAGTAGCCGTTTTCACGATGGACTAATTTGCGAAAATGTTTGACCTCGCCCTACGTTCCCGTAAGCGAGGGTTAAAACATTTGTCACAAATTAGTCCATGCGCTCTGACAAAACAGCATTCTACCTAAAACATTTTAAAACATATTAACAGTGTTCTTTAAAACATTTCGTGCAAAATAACTCCGATCGTGAAAACCGGCTACTATATTTTGCTTCTTAAGTTCTGTAGATTTCAAGTAATTATGTCATTTGTGAGGAAAAAATGCTCAGATTTTCCTTCAACCAAACTTGCATACTTATTACTTAGTAACTTGCGTTTTGTTAATTTTTAAAAAGTTTCGGTCGTTTAAGATTTGAGATTAAAAGTTTGGGTCGTCATCACAGCTGTCCTATCAATACTGATTTTCCTTATTACCACAAAATCGTAATTTTGTCTATATATTATATATTCTTACCAACATATAACCAAATAATGAGGAACATATCTAACACAAAATCTCACGTAAAAATGATTAAGGAATAGATGGTCGGAACTTTTCAAAACATTTATTTATTTAGTTTTAAAGTTTCGCCCAATAATCCTTCGTGAAAACGGCTTATATTTCTGTGTTACATAAAGTTACGAAAGAACACATTTACGCCATTACTGATTGCAGGTCTATGTCGGGTCGGTATGCATTATGCAAGCATGAAAAACATTTTTTTTTACAATAATGAATGTTCTTCAGGCTTGACAATGCGAAAATTGGCAATGCAAAATGTGCGGTTGATAGCAAGACAAATATGCAAAATCATGCATATGGGTTCATTAGCTGGTATCATTCAGGAATAAGCATAGCGGAAATAACGTCACCCTCATGCTTCCTATAATGCCACGTTGCATTTTCGCAATATCAACGCAAATATTTGGCGGATAACACGATTTTGCGGCCAAACGAGCTCTGCCTCGAGTAATAAACCGAGAGAATGTCGGTAAATGTCGGTTATATAAGAGCGCCGTCTTTATTCAGTGCAGTCGTAAGGCTGTCTTCTTGAACGGCTTTTTTACCAACATGATTAATGAGTGTCTCCGGAACGAATGGTAGTTAGGAAAATTATGACACGTGCTCAACTTGACGCAACATGTGACCACAGGGACCATCCCAGCCGACAAATTGTGACACAAATTGAAAAATGCCCCCAGTGAAGCTGACAATCGCTGCTTAGTGCATTTTAAGTGGAATCGCTCAGTTGTAAGTAATATATCTCCCATACCTAGTCATCGAAAGACAGCCTTTGGTTACCACGGTAACATTGTTTTCATGGTTCGCAGGCATGTGCTCATTTGGGCGCGAGGGCGGAGACATTATACTAATAAACTGAGTAAGCATCACCCGTAAGCAGGTCTGGATTCAGAGGAAATACAGGGAAGTAAAATCACGCAATGGGAGTGTTCGGGTAATCTTAAATCCGTGGGAGAGTTCATTCGAAGTCGTCTCACTTTTCTGAACAACGTTCTTACCAGACATGTGGATGTGCCAAAAAATAGGATCCAGGACCTACAAGATCCCACATCAAACTGATTTTCCAGGATCCCACGATTTTTTATTCTTCCAGGATCCAAGATCCACAGGATCCCACGAAAAAATACAGCATCCAAGATCCGCAGGATTCCACGTCAAAATAATCCTGCAGGATACAGGATCCAACAAGATCCCAGATCTTGGATCCTAGGAATCCTGGATCCCGTTTTTTTTAAATATTGACACATGTCTGGTTCTCACCAAGAATTGCCAGAGAGCACCCAAGCACACTCCCTTTAGTCACATTTGGTTACAGTAACAATGTAAAAAAAATGTAAATGTATTATTTGCCCTAAGCCTGCTGAGAAACTATCAATGCACAGCATATGCTGAGCAGGTTGTTTAATTTAGGATCTGCTTAAGCTGTCCAATACTCCAATCTTTGCAGTGGCATTCGAGGCGTCGTTTCACTTCACTAACTTGAGAAGTTATCGCTCTGCCTTACGGCCATTTGGATGTCGTAAGTGCTTCGGGCTACTCAACTTGGAAAGCTTGCCTTATGATAAAAGCGAGTCAACAGCTCATACACAACATCCTGACATAGACGTGCATGTCGTGGAAAATGCATAACTTCTGATGATTTTGAACTTTAAATATGAACAAACTTATGGTGATTTACATATAACGTGCAATTCATAACGCTCGATAAATAGGGCACAAAATCGTTGGGCCTACCTATCTACCTGTGTATGAATATAGAGCATTCATCTTGCAGATTTGCACTGTCTTTATGTGAATGACAAAACAGTGAATTGTATGTGCTAACGTTTTCAACGTTTCGTCACCTCACTAGCTAAGAAACGTTTATTTTTCAATTCACTTCAGGAAATCGAAAAGGTAATGTATCAACTGCCAGTGAGCTGTTCTATAACCATAACAAACTAAAAATGGAGCTGAGTAGAGTCTACAGGATAGAGAGGATGACGACAGGTTAACGAACTCAATAGCAAGGCTGGCAGCATCTTCCACCGTCTTAGCGAGAACAAGGGCAGTGGTCTCTATCTTCCCCTGTGCTGGGGTCTGCATACATTCAACGGACTAAATGAAGCTTCTGAAGGTGATAAACTAACCCCTACTAGTCAAGTAATTGGCCACAGAATGGATGCATAATCCTAGACGCAGCATAGCCTCCTCCCAGGGGCGTCATTTTCGGAAAATGATGGCGGGGCCCAACGCTAACTTTATTGATTATAATTCCATTCTTACCATGCAACGCCATAGACCTAATGTTAAACAAATTGAATCATTGGGGGCCAGCCCCCCCCCCCCCAGTATAGAAATCGACACCCGGTGCCTCCTCCATTATCTTAAAGGATCTTATCTGGTATTCTCCTTTTGAGTGAGCGTGATGTGAACAAATTGGTTCTCATACTGCCTCGATTCCATCACGGATTCTAGGCAAATGCTACTTTTCAATGTTCTCAGTTTCGATCAATTGGTGCCGTTTCAGCCGTGCATCTTTTTCAGAAACTCTTTGAATCATTGGGAAGTGGGAACCATTGGATGATGCTGGTTTGAAGCTGTCCACGAGTTCCAGGTTCAGGCGCCACGCATTGAGGTGCCGCTGTGACTATCGTTGTACCGTAATGATAGGAAAACGCTAAGCTTGGTAGCCGGTATCTCAGCCAATGCGATGGTATTACAGGATGAGCCTGGATGACTTCAATATCTATAAACATTGTTCCAATGGCACGCCGTATCAGGGACGTTGAAACCATGGGGGCAATGGGGGCAACTCGCCCCCTCAACTTTGAACATGGGGGCTACGCTCCGCCCCCACATACACTTTGGAGCTAGGTGTCGGCCATCCTCCATCTTATGCCATTATATTTTATTTTGAATTAGATGAACGGCATTGTCTACGGAAATTTTGCTTATTAAAGAAACGTACAGTTTAAGCAAAAATTAAAATAAAAGAAAATTAAACTCCATTGAATTCGGAGCACGTTTCCATATGAGCAGTCGCACCGCACATTTGACTATCGTAGCATCGAAATACTGCTAAATACATCGCACACTGTCATAGGGATAGGTATGTTTCTTCGTCGTAAAGTTGATAGAGCTGTTTATTGGTCACCATGTTGTTTTGCTTTTTGGAAGCAAATGTCATTATTCATGAACAACGCGCCACAGATAAAAAACACTAAGTCATTTTTTGCATGGGGTATACAAGGTCAGGGTGTTTCTATTCTCATATATTTGACCATGTTTCTAGTCTCATATATATTTCGAGTCTCATATATATTTGATTATATTAGGTCAGGGTGTTTCATTTGTTTGTATGCAAAATGTGTCATTACAGATGTATGATTTCGGCTCTGCTCCTCTGACGTTTAGCAGAGAGTGAGTCGGCCAGGGGTCGAAAAAGGAAAAGTGGTTACCAACGAAATTCCGGATCAAGGCGATCGCCGGCATTGACTTATCCAGAACGGGTGGTGATATATCGGGGATATATGGAGATATATCGGGTGAACGGGTGGCGATATATGTCGATAAATCCTGTTGGCGATATAACGGGTGGCGATCACAGCAACATATCGCTTATTTTAGCTATACTTTGTGCTACCTCAGTTCCATCAAAAATTTAGCCTTCCCTCCAACTTGAAAATACTTCCCACGGGGCCACGCCCCTGCGCCGTATTCATGCTGTAACTTTCAGTACACATGATACTTGTGTAGAACAATGAATTGATGCAAATACAGAGAAGTGACAAGTTGACGATGTTGAATTGTGTGTCGGCCGTCAAAAATGTTTAAAGGTTATAAGTATTCAGAACAACTTGAAACAAATATCGGTAACAAAAATATGTGAAAGACAAGGATAGCGGCGAATTGTGCGCAGTTTCCATAGCCCATTACGGGTGGCACGCAACGCCCCGGGCGACCCTGATGAACGCGATGCTGGGCCGGGCTTGGCGGTGAAGGGACATGGATCGACACATGTGAAAACCTAAATGATTCCATTTGGGAATATGAAATATATAGTATTCTTCATGGCTCAGAGTGGAAGATACGGTTATATTTTCCAAGCGTGTGACTGAAAAACCGAGTGACGAAGGAGCGAGGTTTTGTCAGGAACACGCGCGGAAAATATTTCCTATCTTCCACGAAGGAAACATGAATTATTCTATATCTTTCTAGGTAGAGATTGATTCAGTCCAGTTCAGTTCAGTACTTGATTTTTCGTCGAAACTCGCGTGACCTTATCTTGCATCTCAGAGGGATGTAAATATAACACATTATTTCACTTTATCGTTGAACGAGCATTAACAATTATTATCTTTGCATCTCAGAGGAGGGCAACGATACAAATATTCCTGCACTGCAAGCCCAATGTAAAATCAAACTCTACTAAAAAGATAGATTGGTCTGAAACAACGCCCCTATTCTTCCCCTGATATTTCCACAATATCGCCTTTTTTTCTCATATTCTTAAAATATTATCCTAATATACCTACCATGATGGGGGTCAGATGGGGTTAAAATGATTGCCTGCCTATGCCTCTGTGAGTCCCCCAAAACGCCTAGTAGATTCACCTTATATTCCCCTTGATGCCCGCGATGCTTCTTCGCAGCATCGCTGATATTCTTGTCATTTTCAGCACATACTTGGCATATTAGTCGGCAGTGGTTGTCTGGCTGCAGGGCACGATATGTGGGTCAGGGAGGCCTTTGTAGCTCGTCATGCCACAGACGAGGACTTCCAGGAGGTCGCTTGACCGTCTCAGTGATATGCAACTCCTCGCTGTCTTGGGCCAAAACCCGGGCATTTATAAAGATTGCGTTGATACGATTCACTGCCGACCTGATGGCATCTGTGGCCATTTGCAACCGCGTGGTTATGCATCGACGATCGATGATAATCTGTGACTCAGCCAGCACTTCTCTACCATTGACGAGATGTGGTATGGGCATTTTGGGTATCACCGGAGAGATTCGTTAACCTCTGTCTAGCCCCATCTCGGCCACACTCAAGTCAGCGACTGGGCTCTGTGATCTCGATCAGCTCTGTGATCAGTGCATATTTCCCACAGTCAGGTTTGGATACAGTTCCGTTTGTTCGCCTGTCGTGCAAGCTTTATCACTTTGCGAATCAAGCTTCATCATAGTGGCCGGGGTAGTCCAGGTAAACACACGGACTCGGGTGTGGAGAGCGTACCGACCGTGTGGGTTGGACGCCGGCACCGGGTCACCTGCGCTGGTGTCACCTGTCACCTGTCACCTGTCACCTGTCACCTGTCACCTGTCACCTGTCACCTGTCACCACCTGTCACCTGTCACCTGCGTTGGTTTCTCGTTCGGAGACCGGTAAGATCATTGGGAAAGGCCTTAGTCTTGTAAACACAATCAAATAGAGAGCATGAGCCTTCTGTCATCAGGCGAAATGCCCGCTGGGGGTGAGACGAAATACACAAGTAAGTAAAATAAACACCAAAAGACTATGAAGGCTGCGCAAATCACGAACATTGGCTGTGGATGGCTGAAATTGAATAAGTGAGTAACTAATGCGAGACGAATTGATATTGTAAGTGTAAAATGGGGATTAAAAATCAAAAGTTCAAAGAAATACATGATGATGAATTAAAATAGTAGCAACTTTGACGCCGACAGTGTCTACCGTCACCGTCCTTTCACTCAGTGTTTTTTACCTTTATTGTTTTTGCAAGGCTCACAAGCGAATTGTGCAGCATAACTGCCGACAAATGAGCAATGTAGGTATTGGCTGATGGCATCTATACATTCGGCAAACACCACCTTCTCCAATATGTTATGCGTTTGGAGCTGTACAGCAAAACGCTTCACTTGTTCGAAATATTCGTGTTTTCTTAAAAATACAATAATATATGATAATATGATATAAATTGTAAAAATACATCATCAAGCCCTATTTAATAAATACAGGTAACAACTAAGAAACATGAATAATTGGAAAAATACGTCGGTCCACAAGACTTATAGAAACTGAGTGCTAAATAGCCGGCCCTTAGCGTGTACCGTTCTGATATCTGATATATGGAACCTTAACAGTTAACACACGGTGGTGAGATGACTGTATTCATTACGTGACATTGGGTACTGGGTAGTGTGATAAGTCTCAGAAAAATCCATGCTATTTTAATATCCTGCTCTTGATATTGTCAAATTATAGCTCAAGCAAAGGCTAGAGTCAATGACTATCACCCAGTGCAAAGGTCATACGAACACCAACCATGATGGCGTCGGGCACTACGAATTTTACCTAAACTCTATGGAATTATCGTATGACTCATCCGCGATCAAAGGAAATGAAAACTTTTCGGTATAATTTCTTCCAAAATCCATGTGTGCAATTCATATAGAGGTGATACAAAAACAGCATTCAGCAAAGCTCCACGGACGTGACATTCTTCGTTCTGTGAACCCACTTCGATCAAGGCAAAACTGTCTCAATATTGTTTTCAGCCACCAGAATATCTCATTTAAACCTCCATCAAGTGTTTCTCGATATACATCGAACATTTGTCGAACTGCCCCGTGATCACTGTCACAGTTCGGGCCGCGGTCCCGTCAAAAGCAGACATAATTGACATATCAATTTCTGTTCGAACACATGTTTCGTTCACGTATCATTTAACATGTCAGGTAATTAGATTTGTATCGGATATATCTTGGAATTCTCCGTCAGTCGGCGCGTTTGAATTCAATCCACTTCAGCCGCCCACCCCGGGCCAGCGTCCAAACAACACCGCCCGGAGGCCCATTGCATTTCTCTGTCGGACTTCTGCTGTACGAAATTGAATGCCGGCCTGTGATTGATGCGCCCATACCTCAGCGGCACGATGTGACCTCAGCGGCACGTGATGCATTCGACGTTCGGGTGGCGGCAGTCTGCCGACTCGCCTGATACGGCCGCAGATGGAGGCGGACAGATGGAGGGCAGCCGGTACCGCCGGGGCCGGGGCGGGGGCGGGGGCTGCTGAGGCGACGGGCCCCCGTCAGCCGGTGACGCTGACCCAGCGCCTTCTCAGAGCGTCAGTGGCGCCGGCCGCGGCTTACCTTTTGTCCTGATTATGCAGAGCAGGATGAGTGCCAGCGCCAGTGGCATGGCGATTTGTCGGTCGGCCGCATCGGAGCGTGCGTGGTCAGCCGAGGGTGCCCGCCAGCTTCGAGCTGTGGCACTCGAGATTGCCGCCCCGATCCGCTGACACACGCAGCTCGCCCGATCCCAGAGATGCCCACGCACAGGCCAGCTCAGCTCAGCCGACCCAGCTCAGCTCAGCTCAATTAGACTCTAGTGGCTCAGCTGCTCTCAGTGAGCAGAGCTCAGCGTCTCACTGATGTCGCGGCGACAAGGAGGACCAGCGATGTCTCACCGGCGGATCTCCCAGCTCCGAGAGATATCTCACACCACTGATAATCACCAGGGTCACCGACACGCTGTCAGCGACCAATCAGGAGACCAGCAGAGACCTGCTTCAAACCGCCGGCTGCAGTCACATCGGGTCACCTCAGGTCAACTCAGGTCACCACGGGTCACTTCGATCAACTCCGGTCATGTCAGATCACCTCAGATCATCCCAGGTCACCACAGGTTACCTCGAACCACCTCAGGCCTCGTCAGGTCACCTCAGGTCACTCCAGTTCACCTCGATCAACCCCGGTCATGTCAGGTCACCTCAGGTCACTCCAGGTCACCGATCTAGTGACCTTTCCGTCTCCCTGCTCACCCCTCATCCCACCGTCACCACACCAGGAGCCGGCTGATGGTGGCTCGCTGCCGCCGATCACTCTCCTCGCCCCTCGCTCTCTCAACCAAGGTGTTGAGCGCGGACCTCAGTCTCCACGAAGTGTCTGAGCGGCGCGACCTCAGCTCTCTCACAAGTGTTGAGCGCGACTTCAGCTTCTTCCCGCAAGGTGTCTGGAGCGGCGCGACCTCAGTCTCCCGCAAGGTGTTCTGAGCGGCGCGACCTCAGCTCTCTCAACAGGTGTTCTGAGGCGCGGACTCAGCTCTCCCGCAAGGTTGTTGAGCGGCCGGACCTCAGCTCTCCCGCAAGGTGCTGAAGCGGCCGACCTCAGCTCTCCCGCAGGTGTCTGAGCGGGCGCGACCTCAGCTCTCTCACAAGGGTGTCTGAGCGCGACCTTTCAGCTCTCTCACAAGTGTCTGAGCGGCGCGAACCTCAGCTTCTCTCACAAGGTGTCTGAGCGGCGCGACCTCAGCTCTTCTCACAAGGTGTCTGAGCGGCGCGACCTTCAGCTCTCTCAACAGGTGTTGAGCGCGACCTCGCTGCTCCGCAAGTGTCTCGATGCGGCGCGACCTCAGCTCTCTCACAAGGTGTCTGAGCGGCGCGACCTTCAGGTCTCTCACAAGGTGTCGAGCGGCGCGACCTCAGCTCTCTCACAAGGTGTTCTGAGCGGCGCGGACCTCAGCTCTCTCACAAGGTGTCTGAGCGGCGACCCATCTCTCGTCACCAAGGTGTTTCTGAGCGGCGCGACCTCAGCTCTTCTTCACAGGTGTCTGAGCGCGACCTCAGCTCTCCCGCAGGTGTCTGAGCGCGCGACCTCAGCTCTCTCACAAGGTGTCTGAGCGGCGCGACCTCAGCTTTCTTCACAAGTGTCTAGCGCGACCTCAGCTCTCTCACAAAGGTGTCTAGCGGCGCGACCTCACTCTCCACAAGGTTGTCTGAGCGCGACCTCAGCTCTCTCACAGGTGTCTAGCGCGCGACCCAGCGCCTCCCCGGGCGGCCGTGTGGCGGCTGAACACTCTCGCGGACCGCGGCGCTGAGGCCCGGTCCGAACAGAGCAGACTGGCGCGCCGACGAGACGGCGACCCTCTGCCGACCACGGAGGGTGGGGGGGGGGGAGCGGAGGGGGCAGAGGGACACCATAGACCCACGTCGGCGCAGCCTGGGACGGCCGACCCGCGCAGTGGTCAGTCAGAGAGAGAGAGAGAGAGATGGGAGGGAGAGAGAGTGAGTGGGTGAGAGAGGGGAAGAAGGGGAGAAAAGAGTGTGTGAGAGGCAAACTGACAGACTGACAGACTGACAGACTGACAGACTGACAGACTGACAGACTGACAGAGCTTGAACTGAGACTATTCGGTGCAGAGAGGAAAGACGAGCATTAATGTAATGGGCGCTGCTTTGAACAACCGTCTTGGCACGATTGGAGCTGGGTCTGTAACGCCGCGTCGCTTAGAGTATCACAGAACTCTGGAAACAAGCACAATGGGTTTACTTTGAAACCGCTGAAAGGTCTCGCTTGGCATCTGAGATCTTCGCTTAAAGTGAAATGGTAATAGCGATAAAATGAAAACATTTTACAACGGAAGAACACAAAATTGTGCGCCTGGTTGGTATATCACAGTTTGGAACTTTTTTTCTTTCTTGATATCCCTGTGAATTTGGAGGCCTGCACATGACAGTAATGACAAGCTGTAAGATTGATGTTTTGTTTGTGATACACGCTCTAAAATGATGACAGTTGTTAAGAAAAACGGCAGCTTCAGTTTTAAGGGAGTGTGCTACTACATTGGTCATGTGAAGTTCTTGACACTAGTCTGTAGAACAGATTTTTCTGAATTTACCATATTGCTTCATTTCCCCAGGTTCCTTTAGTTGCTGAGATATTTCAAAGTCGCCAATCACATACTGAAGTATTTAATTATCGATGATCGCCAGAGAGCTTTCGCTACTAGAGCATGCTCTAAAATTACAACGCTAGCATATATTGTTAGCTTCTGGCAATAGGAAAACAACTCGTGGCACTGATAACAAGCTGGCCGAACAGATCCTTATCACTGTAAAACAAACCAGTACATTCTCATAAAGGTGTTTATCGTCTTAGTGCCCATTATAGGTACATCTCGGCAACTCTGTTTATAGTGACGATCGTTTATGAGTTTTGAACGAAGCAAATGCAAAACAGAATATAAGTAAAAAATTCAACTAAAGGGGCTCCATACGTGAATTTTATCGTAACCAATAATCAAACCATTGGCTTCTTACCGTAATAAAAATATATTTGATATTTCAAAAGAGTAAGCACATTCCCTTTAAGAAAAACTACCTCGGGAAATATTATATGCTTCATCTTTCAAGCTCGCCTGCATCGCAAGATCGATTATGTTCTCGGTTAACACGCGCACTGGAGAGGGGTATACCACTAACGCGCACTGGAGAGGGGGGCACTTAAGTCCCCTGAGATCTCCGAAAGTAAGAGAGTTAGAATGGTCAATTTGACAGGGTAGTTAGGTGCCGTAATTATCTACATTTTCGGAAATTGATGTCACCTTGGTTAGGTCAATATCTTAACACGCGCCCTGGGGGGCCTCTGAGAATAACACGCCCTGGAGGGGGCGGATTTCGCCCCCCCCCATATTATCTCGAAAACCACGCAACGTAACGACAAGCGGAAAACGCAGTTAGATAGATCGAGACAAGCTCTATCGAAAGTACTTCAGTTCTTTTTTAGGTCAGGTCAATATCAAGGTCACTAGAGGTCATCAAAGGTCATATTTTCCAGATTTGGGACTTAGCTCAAGATACCCTCAATTATTTCGGAAGCTATGACAGCTAGTAGAAAACGCAGTATAACTATCGAAAGCTCTTGAAATTTGTAATCGACCTAGTTGGTTTCAAATTTGAGCTTAGGTGAGTATTTTAGGCTCCAGAGGTCATTAAAGGTCAAAAAGGATATTTTTGGCAGAAAAGTGTTTTGCTAATAACTTGTTAACTAATGGTAATACAGCAATTGTTTTGACGCCATCATGTTTTCTTGTAAAGGCGCTTCAAATGATGTTAATTTTTACAGGTGAGGTCAACCTCGACAGTTGACCTCAGGTCAAGGTCAAGTGGTGACCAAAGTAGGTCATGCTGCATGTTGAAAGATGTATATCGACGAGGCAAACACATTGGTACCATTTTAACGTTTCTATCTTCATTATGTCGAAAGTTATTGACAAATCAGTATTGGTGGTCGCAAAATGGACCTGACCTTAGGTTACCGATAGCAGAAATCCGATATAAACAAATAATAGGTATTCATGACCTCATGATATCCTGAAAGTATAAAATCGATCGTTCGAAAACTGTGTCTACATACGACCCAACACGTTTTGTATGTGAGGTCATCACGTGACCTCGTCTGGTGACCTGACCGAATGACCCGAGACCAAGCATTTTAACATAAGGTGGTGGCTATCTCATTTTCAAACAGGTAGCAAAAAACGGCGGCGCGCAGCGCCGCCGTTTTTCCGCACCTACGGTCGAAAAAAAGGGAGGTCGTGGGCTGGATTTAGCCCCCCGCCCTCCCACATTTTGCTTTCGGAATAGCTCGAAAACGATGCGGGATAGGGCAGTGGTTCCTATGCGACATTTAAGACAACACAATAGTTCTTGAATGTTCTTATCTAACAATTATGTGTATATTGTTAAGAAGATGTCCGTTTAGGTTGGCAAAATTTGCTCAGTTCAAATCTCTTCTCAGACAGAAAAATTGTTACAACTAAAAAAGACTGATTTATTATTGACACTTAGCCGTTTTCACGATGGATTATTTTGCGCGAAATGTTTTAAAACATTTTAAAATGTTTAAAATGTTTTCAGTAGGTTAGCCGCTTCCCACGATGGACTAATTGCGAGAAATGCTTTAAAGCCTTGCACTTACGGTCCCGTAGCGCGAGGGTTAAATCATTTTTTCGCAGGATTAGTCCATCGTGAAAGCGATCTACTACTAATATACTCCAAACATTTTAAAATGTTTAAAACATTTCGCGCAAAAGTTTTAAAACATTTTAAAATGTTTTGGAGAGTATTTTATAGTAGACGCTTCACGATGCGACTAATCTGGGCGAAAAAATGCTTTTAACCCTCGCCCTACGGGGACCGTAGTGCAAGCTTAAAGCATTTCTCGCAAATTAGTTCCATCGCTGGCGAAAGCGGCTACTACTGAAACATTTAAAACATTTTAAAATGTTTTAAAACATTTCGCGCAAAATAATCCATCGTGAAAACGGCTACTATGTATGGATGCTCAAATACTAAGAAATGCCTCTAGCTTCTGTCGGAAATATAACGGCTCTAAACTGAAGTTATCTGAAATAATTGTTTCAACTTTTTAAAATAAGGTTCTGATGGTGAGGTGAGGTAAGACGGCCACCCTGAGCAGATGGTGACCATCCTACCCCACATTCGATGATTCGACAGAACAATTTAGAGCAAATTGTATCGGACGCCTTATTAAATCAAGATTCGACCAGCATTGCAAATCAACACTGACTGTGTATGCAATTACCTTAGTTGACGTCAAGTTTTCAACTTCATGAAGCCGGGAGCTATTCACAAAGACTTACATAATACAATGTAAACAGTTCCAACCAAGATGGTTGTTTTCGAGAGGGAAGATAATGAAATAACTACGGAGAGCAGGTTCACCCGACTTCGCTGGGGTCGAGCGTACGAAAAAGAACATTCTACAGCAGTCCTATTTGTCCGCGCTTAGCGTTAGGGGTTTAGCCTCATAGAGAGTGGGTGGCCGTCTTACCCATACCCTGGCCACCGAACCCTAGTCCCTACCCTCCCGTATTCGGCAGTGGCTATCTGGCTGCGGGACAGTGTTCGCCATGAATCGGGTGCACCCATGGGTGCCCACTCACTTCTTCCGGTTGTCTCGTTGGGTATGCATTTTTTGCCTTTTCATGGGTAGGGGAGACCGGGCACGTTCTGTCACTTTTTTACTAATTGGCCCTGGCGGGCACACTTTTCAGAGTTGGTGATTGATACTTCCAATACTGTTAACATACATCAATAGCTTTCCAAATCGTTTCTGAGGTTCAAGTGGATATCTTCACTTGGTTTCGCACCAGTGTCGGATAATGTGGCGCATGACTCATTTGAACAAAACTGCTCCCATATACGGGGCACGTTCTTCAACCATATAGGGGACACATTTGTAATTGAGTGGGGCACTTCCTGTTATCACCGACGGTCATTTGTGGTGTCCTGCAAGGCGGGAGAGAGGGTTTCATTTTCATCGCCACACCATCAATGTGTAGAAAATGGACGCTAATACTCGATCCCAAACTGCTTTTTGCGTTTTTTTCTTGGTTATTCATGCACGAATCAGAGTCCCTGAGTACGCCTATGATTCTTTCATTTTGACTTTTTCCTTTTCATGCATTAAAGACCATGACATTTAGAAGCCTCAAAAAACGGCTTTTTGCACCAAAAATCGGTCGAATGAGCATAGCTACAATGTCCTTTCAAAAAAACATCCAATATTTTTCGAATGTGTTGCCACTTGGGCCCCCATTTCTCGAACTACCAACAAATAAGCAATTTCTAAGCGCATATCCTTTTCATGACTCGAGAGAGACTCGTGTGCCACCGACGAATCGAATGGTGTTCTTCCCATCGGAAATCGTCCTAGCGGTTATTGGAATCTCTGGGGGGTAAGAATCTGCCCCCGCCATAGCTTAAACTATTCTTGGCCGCTACCTCAGTATTCTCAACTGCGCAATCCGTCGTGCGCTACCGATATGCATTTTAACTCGGCTTGTGTTGGGTTCCTGTAAGGATAGACACACATACTAGTTCAAAACCGCGCAGCAGGCGGATTCATTTTCTATAGTCGTTATAAGCGATACGACTTGGAATCATGAACAGATTCAGGACTGAACCTGTCCCAGATTGGGAACAGAACCGTGCCCCACTCGACACAGGTCACACTTTTCCGCGTTGACTACGAAAACTTTCGTAGCCAATTGGGGCAGTCCTACACTCCATCCGTCTCACCACAATGTTCTTCAACGACTCCTCGAGCATATAATGCATCTCAAAGGACACTATACAATTATCTGAATGGCCAAAACCAAAATCGATTTAGTTCACTCCTATAAAAAGTTGGCCTTTTATGCGATACTACGGCAACACTACCAAATTACTTTTCATACTGACCAATCTGGTCGCAGACATGTTGTTGCTTTGATAGTACCGGCGCCCAACTGCAAGCACAAAGGAAAATGTTACGAAACACATATACCTGCCGATGGATAGTTCCACGAGGAAACCCACTGACATTAATGTGCCCCGTGACAGACAACGTACCCCGTTCTCCCCTACGGGTGGGCAAAGGCCGCCTAATCTCTCTCAGTTTAGTCAACTCACGATTCTGAGACCTAAAGCGCTATTTTTATTTAATTAAACAGATTGCTTAAAAGAAATAGTTCACCCCTTGGATTGTTTCGTTTTTTCAAACACAATTTGATTATATTTTTCAAATACAATTTTGTTTTTCATAATGTCAAAAATAGCCATACATCGCGCCGATTCAGGACAGAAGGACGTAAACTATTAATTTCATCAAAACTATATGCATACTCTCCGCAACGTCAAACGTGGCTCAGGCCTCAGCCAATCAGATTCGAATGTACAGTCGCGTAAGATTACTGTACAGCCTCTGCCCAGGCGAATGAGGCCCACAATCCCTCGACAAAAAGTTAAATATATTCGGCTGGAGAGCCCTTTCAGCCCAGAAAACTTAAAGTTAGGGGTTTTTCAACGCGTGCTACAAAACTGCTATCTCAGTTAAAAACCCATGTTGAAGGTGAGCTATTTCCTTTAACCAGGTAAATGTGTTAATAAGTGACATAGGACACTTCAACAATAAATTTTGGCAATGATATGAGAACAATAAATCATTTCAAGTAATAGTAGCGTAAAATTCAATTATTTCCCAAATCATGTCCGATCCAAAGTCTGATTATCTATGACAATGTTGACCAAAAAGTGTTCGATGAGTCCAAATCCACAGTATCACACAGGTTCGTGATATATTTATCGTTTATAGTATGCAAGTAAATATGCTAGGATTATGGCTGCAAATTTTGTGAAAATAATTTATATGCTTAATCTGAATGGGCCGGACCGGGCCTGGGCCTTAATATTATGAATTTGAATGGGCCTGGTCTGGGTCTGGGCTTGGTGTTCATGGGCTTCGGCTGGGCTAGGCTTGGGGTTGGGGCACCCATGACGAACTATGCAGTGCGGGACACGTTATGCAGGTCAGAGAGTCCATTGCAGCTCGTCATCCCCCAGACGAGGACTTCCAGGAGGCCGCTATACCGTCTCGGTGATATGTAACTCCTCGATGTGTTGTGCCCAGACCCGGTCGCCATGGCACCTGTGACCATTTACGACTGCGTAGGTATGTATCGATGTCCTTCACTCTTCACCATTGACGAGACGTGGTACGGCCCTACGGGTTCTATGGGCATCTCCTTTGGGACAAGTGCATATTCCCAACAGCCTGGTTTCGATTTTTCGCCGGTCGTGGGAAACAGTTGAAACATAGGCACCACCGTTCGCTAATCTTTCGATAACCTGTAGGTATATACAGGCAAGCTCACATTTACATCTTCAGAGCATTGTCACTTTGCGAATCAAGCTTCATCTCTCGTACTGGCAATCAGTATCTGATCAGTCCATTTATGCTCTCCACNTTGGCTACAGACCCGTCATCTCCATTAGAGGCAGACCAGCCAGCCTCCTCGCCCCTCAGACCAGAAACTAGGTCACGTCACCATGCCATCTCATTCATCCGCTTCTCTTCCGCCCATGTCAGCCCCCTTCCTATCTCTCTTCCTCCTTTTCCATCACCACTCCCATCTTCACCCCTCTCTTTCCCCTCTCTTTCCCCTCTCTCTTGCCTCGGCTCCACAGCCGTGTCCAGTTTGGGCGGCGATCGGCCAGCGCCGCTGACGTGTTTGTGTCCACCGGCGCGGCGGCCGCTGTCCGAACTGTGTCACGGCCACGGGACCTTCACACGAAGACCACACGGAGACCACCGCGACCGGCCGGCCGACCGACCCGCCGGCGTCACGCACACTCCAGGAAGTGGTGACCGTGGCCGCCAACAGACCGACCGACCCTGGTGGACAGCGGTGGACGGAAGGTGGACCAGAGTGGACGAGGGTAGACAGGGGTGGACAGAGGATGGATTCTAGACAGGAAGTGGAGAAGTGGAGATCGTGAACGGTAACAGTAAAATAGGAGGAAACGTACTTCGGATAACCAAAGCAATGGTCTTTAAAGTAGAGCGGCATCGTAAAATGGTATTGTGTACTGAAACAGTACGATACTCACACCGACCAAAGCGAAATGATATACAAGTAACAACCCAGTTATATGTATACGAGCCAGTATGCCGAGAGCTAACGGAAGACAAAGGAGAGACACTGAAAAACGCGCATAACGAACAAACTATGCTCATCAGAAGTGGCCGTATCACGTATGACGACCAGCCGGATACCACATCAGTCAATTAACCTACTCTCTCGAAGAGTAACGTCTCTCTCTCTGTGACAGGTGTCCGGCCATATGGGCCAGGCACGGCTCCACTCAATTGTGGTCCACTCAGCAGACCACACGGTTTCTACGAGTTGGGCCGTCATGCTTCACTGACTGACAACAGCCGCCTCTGCTGCTGTTGATCTCCGTCATCAGCGCCGGGGACAGGCGGACTAAGGAATCCAAAGGGACCGACATCCTCCCCAGATGTCGGGCTGTCGTCCGACACTGTGTCGGACGGGGGCGGCGTGACAGGCGGTCTGTCACCGTGTCAGGGCGGTGTCGGACGGGGGCGCCCGTCAATCTGTCGATATTACAGCTCGGCGGTCGACCCTGGCTGATCGCCTTATAAGCTGATACGCACTGTGATGGCGGCCTGGCAGTGCGCAGCGCACGGTCGGGCGGCGGGCCGGCCGGACGGAAAACCAATGCTCCCACGGCGTGGGCACCACAGCCGGCGGCGCGCTCGTGTCGCTCATACGAGAGAGACGGCCAACAGGAAATGTCCACAGTCGTTGCCACGGTAATCAACAGATGACATTTCGCTAATCGCGGAGCATCGCCCTCCACATAGGCTGTGTGCACACGCACGCACGCACGCACGCACCACGCACGCACGCACACACACAACACCACACACACACACACACACACACACAACACACACACACACACACAACACACACACACACGCACGCACGCACGCACGCACGCACGCACGCACGGCACGACGCACGCACGCACGCACGCACGCACGCACGCACGCACGCACGCACGCACGACGCACCGCACGCACGCACGCACGCACGCACGCACGCACGCACGCACCACTCACGCACGCACGCACGCACGCACGCACGCACGCACGCACGCACCGCACGCACGCACGCACGCACGCACCACGCCACACAACACACACACACACACACACAAACACACACACACACACCACACGACACACACACACACACAACACAGACGACTGAACGGGCGCGTCGCGCGGTGATGGCCCAGTCGTCACCGGCACCGCCGGCCGTCCACATATCCGTGTTGACTGCCCCCCGCACTGCTGCTCTCCTGTGATGTCATCCCGCCACGATGAGTCATGTCTAGACAGATTCATGGCTTCAAGGGATGGACCTTACGTAATAGAGATTGTCGGTTGTGATCCAAGTTTCGACTTTCGTAAAATGAGGGAGATAAGTCAGAGTTTGAAACAAAGTTGAGATTATCCGCATTTAACGACTCCGATTCCATTTTTAAACTTCACATCGGATAAGAAGTCTGCATGCCGATGGAATTTGGTGACAATGTTTGCCTCTCTGGCATTTCTGGTGTCTGGCAAGTCTTGATGGTGTCAATTTTCAAGATGAAAAGTTTGCGTTTAGTTGTTCTTATCCACCTTCATTAATTTGTTGGTGGTAAGGTCGAGGAGACTAAAGTTTACGTAAAATTTCAGACCAGATAAAGTCGCTTCATTACTTTGACGGTGGTGACATGTTACCCTCGAATGAGCAGAACCTCGAGCCAAACAGGCGATACTATTCTTAAGAACAAAAGAATAAAGGCAATAGAAACACCTGATTACCGGCGTGATAAGTCGAGTTATCACAGGTATTACGTAATATCAGACAGACCAGGCAACAGACAGAGCCGTTACGTTTAGCACCCGAGGAAAAATTGCTGGCCAAGGTTATAGGCGTCACACGCGGGGGGGAGGGGCGGTGATCTAATTTGTCGGCCGGGTCTCACGCGCCAGTCGTCCCTGACTGGGCTGGAGGACATATACGTGCCATAAATAGGACCACCGGCATCAGCTACACATACTTCCCCGAGGAAATCACAGACAGCCATTCGCAGATCCCTCAAACTTCACAGTACGCTGGCCACCGACCATAGTTGTGTTTCACTGAAGTGGGTTTGGCCACTCCGACGAAGTCGGGTCTTCTATCACGATCAGGTGTCCACTCAGCTTAAGGCTGAAAACAACAGTCGGTGCAGCTGCGCGAAACTGGATGCGGGTGCCTATTTAAAAAAATTGAACGGACCGTTGCAACAACTGCAGCGAAACACACGATGGGGAATAAAAATCAGCTGTCCAAATGTCATTTAACGATGCATTTGAATTGAATAGGCACCCGCATCCACGTCGCGCGCTGCGCGAAGACTGTGTTCCAGCCTTTAAAAGGAAATAATTACATTTTCCCCTCACAAATGAAGTTCGCGTTTGAAATTTGGAGAGGGCAGAAACTATGTAAATCTACTCACATTAAACATTTAAATGTCTCTAACCAAAGATATTCACCTTCAAAACGCTTAGCGTTCCACGCTGAAAACAACAATATCGGGAAGTACTTGGCACATTGTATGCGTGGTTCTTAAATGCTTTTCATGCTCGTTCTTGATATAGCATTTTAATATAAATTTCCAACAACTCTGAACTGTGCTCTTTCTAACGTTATTGGCATTGTTTTTAGCTCAAACGTTATTTTTTCAATTTATAAGTGTTCGAAAATTACTGTTCACTTTGGTCTCCCATATTCTGGCATTTCGTTAAAAAAATGAGCGTGCCCATTTGGCCTTTCCTGCTGCATGCAATTCGTTTGCAGTTTTTTAATATAACAGCGCAAAACATGTAGAATCACTTAGTTTTTTGCTGACATTGATTCACTTGAGCTAGCCCATCATTTCATCACCTCATTTTGAGGATACGATACGAAAATTGCTCTCTACTTTTGTCGCCTATACACTTGCTATTTCGCAGAAACGATCAAAGTTATTGTCATCATTCAACGTTGAGCAAATTGAAACAAGCGTGCCATACATGTCGCGCTCCCAAAATGAAGGAAAAACACTTCATTATCTCAGAAATAAAAATATATATACTTGTGTTTTTTAATGTTCCAAAACTAATTTCCGAAATTGTAAAAATTGTTATTTTATTTTCAAATTGAAACCCGATTAATTAAATAACATACGTGTTGCAAAATATAATGCAGAAAATAAATTAAAATGTACATATTTTCCTTTAAATGTCTCTCTCGCTTAACGCAGTGAGATTTGATCAGCTAATAAATAATAAAACAAATTTAAACGTTTCAAGACATGAAACAAAGGCGGACCACAACTACTTTGTTGCCCACATTACTGAAACTAGGCCTTACTACCACCGTCAGCATCAGCCATGCAAAACTCATACACACTTTGCATACGCCCACATCCTCATCTCCTGTCAACTCCCTCTGCGAGCGACCCTCCCCTACCCTCCCTACTGCTGACACCACCACCACCCCTGGCGTCACAGAATCTTCCCCGAGCCATCCTATCAGCCATCAAATCAATCACTTCCATAACTTGTGCCAAGAGCGGCCGGCGTAGGCTGGTCGAGCCACACAAACAGGCCATGATTGCCGGCAGCTCAGCGGCAGAGCTAGCTGAGCTGCATACACAATCCCGCACACGGCCACCGCAGACCGGTGACGGGGAGAGCCGGTACCGAGAGCTGGTACCGAGAGCTGGTACAGAGCCGGTACCGAGAGCTGGTACAGAGCTGGTACCGAGAGCTGGTACAGAGCCGGTACCGAGAGCTGGTACAGAGCTGGTACCGAGCGGCCGGCGTGGGCCGGTCGAGCCACACAAACAGGCCATGATTGCCGGCAGCTCAGCGGCAGAGCTAGCTGAGCTGCATACACATTCCCGCAGACCGGCCACCGCAGACCGGTGACGGGGAGAGCCGGTACCGAGAGCTGGTACAGAGCCAGTACCGAGAGCTGGTACAGAGCTGCGTACACAATCCCGCAGACCGGCCACCGCAGACCGGCGCCAGGGAGAGCCGGTACCGAGAGCTGGTACCCAGCCAGTACGGGGCTGGTACCCAGCTGGTACCGAGAGCTGGTACCGAGACTGTACGGGCTGGTACCGAGCTGGTACCGAACTGGTACTGAGACTGCACCGAGCTGGTACGGAGCTGGTGCGGGCATGGTGCGGTGGTGGCACCGAGCTGCCACGCCAATAGATGGCGCTAATCCCGCCGCAGTCTGACTGGCAAATATCAGCGGTGACGACTGTACATAGCTGCTGCTGATCTCACCGAGCTGACAGCCGAGCTAATGGCGTCGGATCCCCGGGACTGGCCGGCTGGAGCACGGCACCAGATCCCGGACTGGCTGACTGGCATACGACGGCAAACCTTTGTTCGTGGCCCCAGAGCTGCCCGTAACGGAGCGGACCGGGGCGGGAGGGTGACCGGGGCGGGAGGACGGTGGTCAGCGGACCGGGTCAGGCCGAGGCGGAGCCAGTGACGCCAGCAGCGTCTGCTGACCAGCACAGCCGGCCGTATTAATAGCTGTCGCATCGCTCTGACTGACCAATACCGGCCTGCCACTGATGGGGCAGCCGGATCTGCTGACGGCCTGCCTCTGATGGGGCAGCCGGATCTGCTGACGGCCTGCCTCTGATGGGGCAGCCGGATCTGCTGATGGCCCCGCCAGAGGTCGATATCGATAGCTGCCGGCTGCCACGCAGTACCCTCCCCCGGGCAGAGCGCAGCACCTTCTTCTCTCCTCCGCCCTGACTGGCGTAGAACCTTCTTCTTTCCACTCGGACGGTGACGGAACGATTCCAGCCCGTTCGGTCAACGCTGGATTGAGAGTACTGCGCTATTGGGTGTCTGCGTTCCGGAGTAATTTGGGGTAAGAAGAAAATGTTGTTTAAGTGCCGTAGACCCTGATAAAAGAGAAAAGACGATGAGACAGACACATGAGGAGCGCAATGCGCATAGGAAAGTGCTTACACACCTTGTAAAGAATCTTCGATCAGTCAACGTTTCAGTAAATCAAACCAATCTTGCGGATTCGAGCTTCATGTATTTATATTAAATGCATTGTTTGTTAAACTTTGTCGAACGCAGCTTTCAAATCGAGCAGGAGAGCTGTGGTTACATATTTTTGCAGGAAGCCGTGCAGCTAGCAGGAGATTGCAGAGGTTTACGAATGCATCCTTATATGGGCATGGGTATAAGGATGTCAGTCCGCAAACAAATCCGGGAAAACGTCGTCAAGCCAAGTATTATTAAACACCAATAATATATTTCAGGGAGTGCAGTCTCGGTCTGATTTCTTCTGCAGTCCGTTTGGTCTGCACTGGCCAAGGTTGCACTGCATTTGCTGATGGGCCTTGTAAGTATTCTGTCAGTTAAATAGTTTTTATAGCTGTCTACGGTGTAGGAATCAAAGGACGGTGTTTGTACTCTGTGACTGTAGCGATAACATTTGTTGCGGACGTGCTTGAATTGTTGGAGAAAATGCTGGTGTAACGACGTACAAATTGAGATGTCACCTTTAGGGAATCACGTCATCTCTAGGGAATCACGTAAGCTTTGTTGTGAATGTGTGTACATTTTTGCATCGAGGGCGAGGTTCACACGAACTGCAGCGCGAACCTCAGCGCAAACCTCAGCGCAAACCTCAGGGGCGGGCGGATTGCCCAGCGGACCTCAGCGCGAACAAACCCTCAGGGGCGGGCCTCCGCAGGCGCGTTAGAAGCAGACGCGCTGGACCGAGTCGGGAGCGGTTGGCAGAGCGCCGGCCGCCGCCACTGCCGCTGAAAGAGCTGCCATATCGACCGGTCGGCAAGGGGAAGACAACACATCAGATTTAACGAGATGCCGCGGGCGTTTATTGCCTAAGACTTCCAAGAAGAGAGCGGTGCGCCTGAATCTAGCTGAAGGTTTGGGCTGCAACGTCGCAGATTTATCTAGCAGGAATGAGCCTGAACGAAGGACACACTGCCATTGCTCGCTTTTTCGAGCCACACAAAACACGCTGCGAGAACTGCGGAAACTCTGAAAATTATCATTTGATCTCACGCAATCGCCTTGGAATTTCTTAGCCAAAATATATTTTAGCAAAAAAACAGCAAAATAAATAAAATTTTCTTAACGTTAAGAGCAAAAACAAATTTTCCAGAACTATCGATTTAATACTTTTCAGGCGGAGCGCACCTAACTGGCGATTCTAAGTCCGCCTTGACACAGGAACATCTGCATTGCAAACTCATGGTGCAAAACGAATTGATGAGCCACTGGACATTTGCAGATGCCCCGAAAACAGAATCGGCTGGCCTTTGTTCAGGCACGTAGCCAGGATGCTCAAGGGGTGGGGGGGCACGTCGGAAAAAATCACATTTTGGCTCCTAAAATCTCATTCTATCTAGTGTGAAATCAAACATTTTGCTCTCTCAGCCATATTTCGCTGACGGGGGGGGGGGTGTGTTACGTAGTTAGGTGTCGGTTTTTTCAAGAATCTCCATTCTATCTAGTGTGAAAATTTATTTCGCTTCAGGGGGGGGGGGCAATAGCCCCGTGTCCCCCCCTGGGGGGGACTACGTCCTGCTTTGTTGGATTCGTTCACGCATCAACTGTTGTATGCACTGGAATGGACCATATATCCACTCGCACACATAAACGTCCTCGAAGACACGGCATGAAAAATGGCCACACATGTTCTAATGCCCAAATCGCGTGCATTTCGGTCATTCTGGGCAATGTTCATTCATTAATCATCCGACATCGCAACTTTATCGCATAGCTCGCTGGTGCCTACTTGATAAGAACTTGAGAAGTTACATGCTTGAATGTCTATGAAGTTATGCCTTAATAGGTTGGTCTTACCAGCAGGCAGCATAACAATGTGTGCCGATTTAAGCACAAGCACAGCTCGCTGGGTCGCTCTGGGAATCAGCGCTAGCGCGCCACCGTAACGAGATACGACCGGGAAAAGCGCCACGGACGTGACCGCAAGGGCCCTGTCAGAGCCAATCAACCTCGCAAGTGACTCAATAATCGAACAGAATTGGCACCCGTATGGTGAACATCCGTCCGGCGGTTCATTGGTATAATATTTCGAATNGTAGGAAAGCTAAATAACATAGTTTTTATTCAACATGCGGAATGCGGATTGAAGACGTGTTTAATGACATGTATTAACAGTCAACATAGCAAATAATTTATGAATGACCAAGATGCATTTCGTATACCTAGCTCTTCTTCAATTGATCACAAAAAGGGCTATGCCTTGGGCTTGGCAAAATAACAGGTGATTCACACTACAAAAATACAAAAAGATCCAGAAGCGCAACCAGGGGGCAGAGGGGGCACGTGCCGCTCCCACCAATTGGACCAACTCTCACATTAAAAATATCGGCGACGTCCCTTTTTGCGACTTTTTAGGGACCCTGCAAAATATGGTGGCCTAAATTTGGGGTAATATTGTTTCGCGACATTTTTCCGAGGGGCCTTAACCGAGGGGGCCCCTGGGGATGCCGTTCCTCCCCCTTGCCAAAGGTCTGGCTGCGCCTCTAAAAAGGTAATTCTTATCACGTGATTGATTCACCGTGATTGACTTAATCACCTGTTATTTTAAATGTCTCATTTTATGTGACCAAATGAAGATAAAGTGATATATGAAACACGTGTTGCCGTTGGTAATCAATAGGTTAATTCAGGAGCTGACTATTTTAACATCAGGATTGCTTCAAGGCCGATTTCTGTGACAAGATTGAGCCTGCTGTGCATAAAACCGCTAAAGCCATACAAATATTAATGGCACGGCTTTTGGATGATCCCTGTCAATCACATGCAATACGTCAGCTGTTTATGCACCATGGGAATTGCTTCAAAATATAACACACACAATGGAATTGTATAACACCATCATGTTTTCCATCATCTGCATCTACTTTTGCCATTGACCTCTGACCTTGACCCTGCGTCCATCCAGTGTACTGACCTTGACCTTGCGGCCGTCCGCGGTGGACTTCTCGTGCTCCACGCCGATGTCGAACTCCTCGTCGTAGGTCTTGAAGGTGGTCACCTGCTTGAGCTTCCAGTGGTCGCCGCTGACGGTGACGGTGACGGTCGGGGTGGCGGAGGCGGCGGCCTTGCGGGTTATCATGCCGACACCTGCCGTGACCGTCGGGCCATCAGGTCAGGTCACGTACAGTGGATATCCTTTGGTACGAATCAGGTATGAAAGGAAACTTGACGAAAGCGAAAATAAAAAATAAGCTTTCGACGAAAATAATTAAGAAATGTAGCGAATGATTCTGGAAAATAATTTAAGTTTAGCCAGCAACTCGCCTAGCTCGAGGCAAAACTAGTTACAAACAACTCTGTCACAAAAATATAGCAATTTTACGCGCTTACGATCAGGCCATCATTTTGTACCGGTGTAACCTAAAGGTTATTGCATCTGTATAACACTGACTAGCGCCACGTCGCGTGCTTCTCTGGAATTTTGTGTCAACAAATAAACTGATACTGCTAAGCTATCTGATACATTGTTGAACTATCAGTGAACACATCATCTCAGTTTGACGCTAGTTTACACATTTTAGATTCACGCAACACCTCAGAACAGTACAACTAATGTCAGCGTAAAAAGGTAAAAACCTCACGAGTATAACCTCGTTGAGACCTTTATCCAACAACCGTCAGAACATGATGAAAAACACTACACGGATGCATAAAACTGGACAAAAATATCCGGCCAAACATCTCACCGGCAGCCTTCATGTACTCGTCGAAGTTCTCCGACGTCTCCAGCTTGTACTCTCCGTTGTAGTTGACCATATTGGCTGCTTGATTGGGTTGGAGATCCCGTGTGAAGGTGGACGAGACTCGGTTGAGAGCAGACGACAGAGTGGCCTCCTCCCGACAGTCACGCTCCTTTTCAGCCCTCAAGCCGATAAGACCGCGTGGACCCAGGCAAAGTCATACAGATGATAGTTCACCGAACTACATACGTCTGTCTCGCGTCTGTTGAAGTCAAGTGATCGTCTGAGGTTTTTCGTAACCTTTTTTTGGTAAGATAAAAAACATGGTCTGAGTTCTAAGCACACATTTTTTTCTATCGATATGTTGGCCATTTTTTAGCGCCCGTCTGCCCGCGCTTCATGTGACATCTAGATTTAAAGTAATACAAAAAATGGCTTGATTGTCTATCGTCACGTCCGTCCGTTGGTGACAGGTCTCGTGCCACAGTCACCACTTGGATGTGACTGTAGGAGTGTAGTTAATGCGGACAATGAAAAGGACCTCGAAGTTCGGTACGCAAGAAATACATTAATCTGTACAAAAAGAAATGGCTTCACCGGAAAGCATGATCTGATGAGGAATACATGTGTTCGGTGTATCGCATGACTGTGGCGGCGGAAGCGAGGAAGGGGATGGGGGGTAGGGGGCACGTTTCCCCCCATCGAAAGACGTTGGGGCAAATATACGTCCCCCCAATGCACGCGTCGAACGCTCACTTTTCAGCAGTCGGATAACGAAAACCATAATGTCAGACCAATAAACCTACGAAAGCTTTTTCCTTTAACCTCCATTGAACCAAGATGAGCTCACCATTTCGCAAATTTGTTCTGGACATCACATTGGGCTACTATGATCAGCGCAGTTGAGACCTTTACCTCTTTCGTGGTTTACACAAGTGAGATGTCTGTGCAGAGTGTACCTGAATATCTACTAAGTTTACGCTGTCCACCACACAATTGTTGTTGACTAAATACTAGTACAGTACTTAAATTCGCCGCGGTTCACTAGTCGCATGAGGCAAAAAACAGATGTAAACAATGTAAGCAATCCGATATTAAAAACCTCGGTCGGAGAACAAAACTTCACCAATGGTGTGAATTCAAAATCCCTTCGAAGAAGTAAAAATCCCTTCGGAATTGATATTTTCCCTTCGGTACAATGTGCCGTATTTATAAAAAGTTATTCAATAAAAACATCAGGGGTCTATCAGCCCCCCTCCCGTAGGAACGAGGATTAATATGTTCTGGAACTATATAAGTAAATATTGGAACTTGGAAGCATTTCAATACTTTACCAAATAAGACTATTTGTATTTTTATTTATATTGCTTATTTTCGCCAGAAAATAGAACGATTATTATTTAACATTGACAAGTAGATCCACTCGGATCCTGGTGGAAATGTTTTCCGAGACCAAAGACCAGACCAGAGATTCAGTTTCAAATTCGATCAGATCTGTGGAGTGTGACATTCGTTGTTTGTTGAAGATCTAATCAGCACTTCACCTCTACCAAAGCTTTACCGTGAGTAAAGAAATTGCTCCAGAAGCTTCTGATTCAGCAATATACCACTTGATGTGCCTACAGTGGCTACAAAATGCGACTGTCTCCTGCAGGGGCGGATCAAGAACGGTTGTTTGGAAGGGCCACCGGTGGTTGGGGGGGGGGGGG